>JARHVA010000253.1:1800000-2342500 GCA_037957365.1 Torreya grandis | reverse complement strand
AAATCAATGTTTAATAAACATTGCATTTTATATGTTGATATGGTTTTCTTATTTTTGTGATATCATATTAGAATGGATTTATTTATTGTACACATTATGTATTAGATATATTCAACACATGGGTTCTAGGTTGTTACTCTAAATTCCCGCATCGTCATTATCTATCCATCCATGAAAGGAGGGCCATCCCCTTATTTAGGAGATAGTGAGGGGGGTCTATGGTTCGTAGTTGATGTGGAAAAGTACTCAAATGATGCTCTCCCTCCTAGTTGGAGTACTATACTTGAGAGTACACTTGAGATTACATATTGATACTTGATTCATGGAGACTCTACTCAGAGGAGCTATGTATCATGTTTTATCATTTGAGATATTATTATATATTACTAAAAATTATAACTCTTATTCATCATACGTTTACGACAATGATTGTAATATTATATCCATTGTGGCTGAATTTATACTATTTCATTTATGATGTGATGCAGTATTTATGGTTATTTAATATTTTTCATGATGTCTATATCTGTTAATGGTGATCTTTGGCTAAGTGTATTAGCTATAACCTTTTTGGTTAAATAAATTAATATAGTTAGTTAAAGATCACTAGTTAGGTTTTTCATGGTGAAATCTATATGTTGAATGTGTGTGTGTGTGTGTGTGTGTGTGTGTGTGTATTGTAATATTTAGGTAAAACCTAGTGGGGTTATTATAAAAGGTAGGATTGAACCAGTCACAGCCTAAAAAAAATTCATCTAGCCCATGAATTCACCATGAACCTCCTTCCACACCAATGCCTCTACCACCCTTCTACCCTCTTCCTAGTTTTGAACCACACAAAGCAAATTCATAGCAAAACATAATGCCAGCTCTGAATTTGTTTTGTTATGACATAAAGACTTTAAATACATGTCACTAATGATGACCCAAATAGCCTCCAAGACTTCCATTGAAGGAATCTAAAAAATAAACCTAAGCTTTTGATTATAAATAGACTCTTTGAAATCCATCTCTCTCATGTGTGCATGTAGTAAAATAAAAGGGGAAGAGATAGCCCTATTCAATTCCACAGAAAATCTTCCCTATAATTCCATCAAATATTAGAAATAAAATTAGAGATGAGAATAAAATAATGCCCGATCAGAGTTATATTCACTCCTACAATAATTTTAACCATAATAGTGAAAATATATCATGAACCAACATTTAATGAGCACTTAGTCAGGGATTCAAATCACATGTGTTAAATCTCCAATGAATCTAGTCATGAGGGACAATCAGTAAGGAGACAAAAAATTAATTTCATCAAGCCAAGGATACCTTAAGTGTTAATGAATTCAAGACCTATCCAAGGGTCATACACATTATCAATCACCACTTCATTAAGTTAGTCCACCCCATAATTGGTGAGAAAATCAGCATGTTTGTTGGCTTCTCAAAATCAATGGGAGATAAACCAAAATACCATGTTGTCAAGGAGAGGCCAAATAGTAATGAGAATTTTTTGGATATGCCAATCCTTTGAATCATGATTCCTAATATCCTCCATAATGAGTTTTGATCTCCCTCAATTTCCAAAGAGTCAATGCCACATTGACTTTCAAGTTGAATGCCCAAAACAACTACCTGAGATTTAGCCTCATTATTAGTACTGTCTTGGAGACTCAATGAAGAGGCATGAATGAGAGACATAAATCAATCTTGAATACTTCAACCAGCCCCTGAGACCCCTAAGTTCCCATGCGCATCTCCATCAAAATATAATTTAAAAACACCAATAGGTATCGGAACCCAAGAGGACACAATACAAGCGTGAGAAGTGTCACCATTTAATCTAAACCCATTAACATGGGGGAGAGAGATAAGCATCCAATTTGGATGAATCATCATATCCCAAGAGGATAAAGAGGCCAATTTTATGATGAAATGTGTAGACACTACCTATGAAATTATTTTTTATTAATAACTAATAAATAAAAGAATTATTTTATTTGTTTTATCAATTCAAATGGTTATAAGCATACAAAGTGCTTATTAATCACTTACAATTCATGTTTTTGAAATGTGATTTTTTAAATTAATGTGTTTAATAATTAATGTAATTATTACCTCTAGTTAAGAAAAGGATTTACATAAGGCTAAATAGTTTTATATGAATGATATTATTAGCTAATTAAGAGAAGTGCTTAAATTAATCAATTAGAATTAACAATAACTATGTGTATATTTTTTTAAATTATTCATAGTATGCATTAACACATCCTAAAAAAAAAATTATAATAATGTAGGCAATTATTTTAATTAATACACTTTTTTAAATAAGTATAAATTTTATCTCTAGATATATGATTCCAAAGCACTCAAATAATCTTTTTCTCCCATAAGTGACTGTAGAAGATTAGATTATTCCACGTTTTCTCTCTTTTTTAGATAAACATTTCAAATCTTAAGTATTATTTTGTTTGGATTATGTGTATGAATATTTTACATTGGTATAACTAATTAAAAGGTTGATGAATATTTCACTTGATTAGTGTTTCGAACTAAAAAATGTGTATTCCACAAAACTTGAGATGAGGCATATGTATTAATAAGAGTGATTTACATCTTTTATATCATGTTATATATCATTTCATATATATATATATATATATATATATATATATATATATATATATATATATATATATATATCTATATATATATATATATGATCATTCATATCATTTGGGAACATATTAGGATAGTTTTCCAACTTGTAATAATGACTTACAAGTTCCTTATTTGATACCATAATTTAGGATTAGTAGAAGGTTTTCAAATCCTATGACACTCTCCTAACATGTCCCTAGCTAGATGTTACACTATATATACCAAAAAAATAAAGTAAATTAAACAAGGACCCCCGAATGTATAGTACTAGCTAGCATAATATAATAATATTTATAGATAGGAAATGCATAACTAATTTATTAAATTACGGGTTCATATTCTCTAACTTTTATCAAATTTAATTACATAATTTTCTTATTTATACAAATCATCTTATGTCAAGTCATATTTTTCCATATTTATACAAAATATATGTAACATAAAATTCATACTTATTTATTTAATTTTACATATTTATATTAGACTTCATTCGCATGTATATAATAATATTTGATTTTTAAACATTTTTTTTACTAGATTTAAATAATTACATTTCATATATAATTATTTAAATATTTACATAAATCAATTACATGTCATATATCTCAATATAATTAAAATCTTTCACTAGAAATAAATCATCTTTTGTTTGTACATAATATAATATTATAATGCAACACACATAGGGCTCAAAAGAATGTACACGTTCCTTCCCAAAAAAACATACAACCAATATAGTGAATGACCAAATGGCCCATAGGTTATATATTTTCATAAAAAAATTGAGGTCCATAAATTCTTGTACTTTGTTATGTATAAGAAGTCTCAAAAATAATAGCATATTATTAATATTACAATATTCCCACTTGAGATTGTTCACTAGATTGAAATAGTTACATTTCATATAGAATGTATTTTAATATGTGAATAGATAAATTACATGTCATATATCTCAATACAAACAATATCTCTCACTACAAATAAATCAGTTTTTGTTTGTACATAATATAATAATATATATACTAATAATATATAAAAATATAGTATGGTATATTATAAAATATCATATTATACCAATAAAAAATACTTACGATTAGATTCTAAATCAAATAAAAATAATTATTTTAATATCGCTTAAACAAATACTTTGAAAACATAAGATAGCAGTGATAGTCAATAACCAATACTACAAAACTAATATTTTATACAACCAAATTTATTAACATCTCGTACTATAATGTATATATTTCAAGTTTTACTAAAATAAATCAATGTTTATAATAATTTATTTCTTAAATTAGCTTATATGTTTTTAGGTATTCATTTTCAATTTAGTAGCTCATTTAAATATGTACATAGATCAATTACATGTCATATATATCAATATAATTGATATCTCGCACTGCAAATAAATCAATGTTTATTAGTACATAATATAATATTATAATGCAACACACATAGGGATTAAAATAATGTACATGTTCCTTCATGAAAAAACATACAACCAATATAGTTAAGGACCAAGTGAGCCACAGGCTATAGATTTCCATAATTGTTTTGAGGTCCACAAATTATTGTTCTTTGTTATGTATAAAAAGTTTAAAAAATAATAGCATGTTACTAATACTAAAATATTTTTAATTGAGATTTTTCACTAGATTCAAATAGGTACATTTCATATAAAATGTATTTTAGTATGTTCATAGATCAATTACATATCATATATCTCAATACAATCGACATCTCACACTGTAAATAAATCAGCTTTTATTTTTACACAATAGAATACTATAATATAGTAAGAGAAAAATAAGATATATAAATAAAGTATGTTATAAATTATAATATATTATAAATTATCTTTTTATACCAAGAAAAAAAACTTACAATTAGATTTTAAATTGAATAAAATTATTATTTTTATATTTCTTAAGCAAAGAATTTGAAAACATAAGACAACAATGATGGTCAATAACTAATACTACAAAAGTAGTATTTTGTCCATCCAAATTTATTAATAGCTCGTACTATAATACATATATTTTAAAATTTACTAAAATAAATCAATGTTTGTAATAATTTATTTCTTAAATTAGCTTATATGTTTTTATGTATTCATTTTAAATTTAGTAGGTCATTTAAATATGTTCATAGATCAATTACATGTCCTATATCTCAATACAATCGACATCTCACACTGCAAATAAACTAGCTTTTGTTTATACATAATATAATATTATAATGTAACACACATAGGGCTCAAAATAATATACAATATCCTTCATGAAAAAGCATATGATGAATATAGCGAAGGACCAAGTGACCCATAGGTTATATATTTTCGTAAATGTTTTGAGGTCCATAAATTATTGTATTTTTTGTGTATAATGTAAGTTTCAAAAATAATAACATATTATACTACAATATTCTTATTTGAGATTTTTCACTAGATTGAAAGAATTACATTTCATATGTAATGTATTTTAATATGTACATAGATCAATTTCATGTGACGTATCTCAATATAATAGATATTTCACACTGCAAATAAATAATCTTTTATTTGTACATAATATAATATTATAAAATAGTAAGAGAAAAATAATATATAAAAATATAGTATAGTATATTGTAATATATTATAAATTATCATATTATACTAAGAAAAAACAATTAAGATTAGATTCTAAATTAAATAAAATAATTATTTTAATATTGTTTAAACAAAGACTTTGAAAACATAAGACAGCAGTGATGGTCAATAACCAATAATATAAAAGTAGTGTTTTTTAAAACTAATTTTATTAACATCTCGTACTATAATTCATGTATTTTAAAATTTATTAAAATAAACCAATGTTTGTAATAATTTATTTTTTAAATTAGCTTATATGTTTTTATGTATTCATTTAAAACTCAATAGGTCATTTAAACCTCAAATTAGCTTATATATTTTAATCAATTACAATAAAATTCATGCATCATCTTTGATTTTCATTATACTCATATTTTTAATTCATATTGTCTTTTTTTCCCAATATATATTTTAACAACATGACAACCAGGAGCGAAAAAAGTGCAATTATACAAAAGGAGACTCCAACATGGTATTTCACTATTAAAAAATACAGTGTCAAGAAAATTTTAATAGAAAATAGTTTGTCATTCACATCATCCATCATAGAATGCCAAAACATTTTGTTGTTGATATAAAACAAAAGTAGTAGAGCATTTTTTTGTTGCAGACCCTCATACATTTTTTATCACATGGTTTAAAAGAAAAAATACATAATCTAGAGGCTTTAATCTCATATATGATATTGTTGAGCATGTCCTAATATATAAGCCTGGTTATATATTAATCCAAAATTGAATCCACATTCCCAATCCTAAGTCTAAATCACATTACCCAAACAGAGCAAAAAAACTCAATGTTAAACAATTTAAACAGATTTGATTTTTTATTTAAGTTTATATGTAAACAATGATGTATTGTATCATATATATGTATCAAGGCCAAATACTTTGTATTTAAAACATCCCTTTCTATAGATTTAGTTTGAATAGATATACATTATATATAATATAGAGAAGAAAAACAATTATAATACTATAATAAATAGTATAAATTAGAAACTACTAAAATGTTCTTCATTTGTATCATGAGTTGAAATTTTTAGTGATATTTTAATCCTTGCAATATATTGTTCCCAAAATCCGTTACTCATTTTTGGGGACATCATATCAACTATTTTGGTCATGCAAGCCAAAATTCTCTCTTCCCTTCTCAAAAAATATTCTGAGAGCCCCAATTCTTCAATTATTCAAGCTTTTTCATCTAAGGGACTTGCAGGTTCAACAGGGTCAACAACTTTAAACAGGTAGCCTTTCTCAGAAAGAAGTTCCAACACTTAGGCATTTTCAAGGCTGGTTCAACACCGAGGTTCAATCAAAAGACTTAACGACGGGCTTCAAACAAATGAAATGAACCCTTGAACCATTGAACCCCGCTTCAAGGTTCAAAGGTTCAAAAAGAGTTAAGCAATCAACGAGTCCAAAGAAGTTCAACCACTTTGAAGGGTTAAATGAGTTAGAAGACTTCGACAAGTTCTAAAGTTCAATAAGTTCAGTGGACTTAAAGAAAAGAAAGCTTCGAAGAGTGAAGGTTGAACCATTGAACCTTGAACCAAAATGGTTCAACGAGTTCAAAGGTTCAACAAGTTCAACAAAAATCAAAAGAATTAAACAAAAGAAGACTTCAAAGAAGAAAGATTGAACCGTTGAATTGTTGAACCTTGAACCAAAAGAGTTTAAAGTTCAAAGGTTCAATGAGTTAAATAGAAAGAAAAGAATCCAAAAAGTTTGAAGGAACAAAGGATTAAAAGAAAGATAATGAACCGTTGAACTTTGAACCAAAATGATTCAAGGTTTAAAAGTTCAAAGGTTCAATAAAGTTCAAAAGACTTAGAGAATAAAAGGATTCAAAGAAAGAGAATGAACTGTTGAACCATTGAACTTTGAACTAAAATGGTTCAAAGGTTCAAATGGTTTAAAGAGTTCAACCAGTTCAAGAAGTTCAAAGTCCATAAGGAAGCTTTGAGCGAAGAAAAGAAGTGGAAGATTCTAAAGACAAGTTCAAATAGATGGCTCAATCGAAGAGGAAAGGAAGTGATTGAACCAAAGAAGTGATTGAACCAAGGAAGCGATTGAACCAAGAATCTAATAGGACCACCCAAACCATTGAACCATTGAACCAATGAAATTTCAAAGGTTCAAAGGTTCAAGGTTCAATGTCATTCAAGCGACCAACGACTAGTGACATCCCTATGGATGTCAAATTCAAGGTAATAAAATGTCTATTTATTTTCAAATATGGCACAAAACCTTAAAACAAACTCAGTGAATAGCTGAAGAAAGAGCCAAAAGAGCCTGCTGAAGGTAAGAGGATAGCCTGAGAGCTCAAATTGCAACAAGAAAGAGGGAAAGCTATAGGAAAGACTAGAAATATCTATGCAAGAGTTATTCTAGTAGGTGAAATAGTCCATCAGGTGGACATCAGAGAGCGTGAGCACTCAAGGACGTGGCCTATTTTTCTCTATCGAGTAAAGGTGAAGTAGATAGCTGTGTAAATATCAAGAAGAGGACCAGGCAGCCTATACTTTGGAGGAGACATTTGAGTAAATTGACATGCCACAGTTAAGACCGACACCCTGTTCCAGCATGGCCCCTTGACAAAACTAAAAATGCATTCAAGGCATTGAATGTAGCATGGGCCATTCCATGAAACAAAGTTCCAAGTCTTTCTTGGCTACTATATATTATAATCTCTTATTTTTATGCAAGAGAGATCTTTTTGTTATCAAAAGTAAAACTCTACCCAAATTGAAAGGCATTATTGAGACTTTGAGCTTAGATTGTTAGTCATATTTCATTATTTGAATGAGAAAATAAGTGACTTTCTAGACTTTGTGCTAGAATAGCTTGTGTTGTTGAGGAAATTGTTCTTATGTCTATTTCCTAAATGCATTCTTATCTATTTAATTAAATAAGTAGAACTAGTGGAAGTAATTAGGGAGGTGTCTTGAAGCTAACTGTGGAGAGACTTTGTGCTGCCACAATTGTCATTAGTTTGTCTATTTTTTGTTTTTGTGTAAAGGATCTTGGGATGACTTTGTGACCTCATTGTCCTTCATATTTTACTCTTTGGCAGTTGAGGTGGAGACTTTGTGCTACACCTCATTCTACTAGTTATTGCACCCTATTTCAATGAGGGAAGCAATGAAAGACTTTGTGCTTTCATGAGTTTCTCATGGTTACAATTATTACCAGGAAGGAATTTGGCTATTGATTGAATATTACTTTTGAAAGAAGAGAAGTACCTTCAATAATCACCCAAGATTTCTCCTTTGATCTATGAACATCATCTCTAAAAAAAGAGAGATGGATGGTGTTGTCCTACCCTTGAGTGTTATTTTCAGCTTATATATATAGTATATAGCACCTCATATTTATAGGGAACCTCCCCTTGATGAGAGGAGAGATTTGTCCCCTTTTGATGTGGTTGACCTACACATTTTGCTGATAAATCTCCCTATGCTATGGTGGAAACACCTATTTTTCCCATCAGTTAGCTGGTGACAAAATATTCACCCAATAGTTTTTGATGACTCCATTGGGGATCAAACACGCAATTTGAAGCCTCAAGCTTCAAATTGAAGTAGTCCCTATCCTTATCCATTTTAGCTTTACAATCTAGTAGCTCCACGTTATATGAGAAGCTAGAGATCCAAAGGTATTGTTGACCCTCTTTTTGAGCTAGTGCAACAAAGTAATTTTGATTTGTTTCCTTCACCATCTTGCCTTTAGTGAACTAGGAGTTTTCTTCCTACAAAAGTTAGGTCTCCATTACTAGGCAAAGCATCCATTTCTACTATTAGCAAAGCTTTGTCAATACATACCGCTCAAGCATTTGTTATCCCTCCCTTCAGTAGTTAAATAATGGTAGTTCAAGGCCCCTAGGGTAACTCTTTTGGCCCACTCAATTTAACTCCACCTCTACATGAGCTACCACACAGTTCAACATAGCCTATGTCATGATAGGCATGGAGTATGAGGATGTAATAGTCAAGTTGTTTGTAGAAACACTACAATGCACTATTGCAAACTAGTTTTACCATCTGTAGGCTTGATCAGTGACTAATTAGAACACTCTCAAAGCCAAATTTGAAGTAAGGTTGAAGCCTGCAGAAGATGTGTGTGCCTTGCTAGCCTAGCTCACACAAATGAAGAAAGAGCCTCATGAACCTATGAGGAATTTCATAGACAAGTTTGAAAAGCTAAGGAATAGGATTCCTACCATTGCTCAGCCAACCGCTGAGAACCTTAAATATTTTTTCATCAATTCTCAACTTCCAAAAGTGAATTTTTTACTGAGACAGGCTGGCCACATAAACCTTGTTGTTTCTCAATATTTGGCCACTAAGGTGGAAGATGATCTCATCTTGGCTGTGAAGATAAGGAGAGATCCTAACAGAGGTAAATCTTCTTCATCTTCTGAATATCCATCTATAGGCACCACTAATCCAATGGTGCAAAAGTTGGCAAATGAGTTTCTAGCTCTCAGAAAGCAAATGGAGTAAGGAATGTCTGCTCCTCCTTCATATCGAGATATACCAAGGATGACATTTTCCAATCAGTCATACCAAGGCAATGCTACCAAGAATCAAGGGCAGCCAAATTGCCTTCTTCCCCCACAAGGGAAGCTTGCCATTAAAGTAACACCAGCCAACTCAGTAGTTGGATATCTTGAGATAGAATTTGATTTCTCTTTTCAACCTGAGTTGAACCCAGAAGATGATGCTAAACTCTTCACAGAGGGAGAAAAATAATTAGCTAGCAACTCCAACATTGATTTCCTAAATTACTAAGATGGACCTAGAATTAAAGGTGAAGCATTTGATGGATCATACGCCATATTCACCCAGTCCCAAAACTAGTCAGCCCAGCAAGCTAATAAGAAAAAAATAGAGGAACAATCTCAACCAATAATTTCAATTGCTAAGTGGGGAACCACTCTGCCTTTTCAATCAAAGGACTTGGTGATCACTAAAAAAGTAAGTACTCCAAACATTCCTTCATTTTCAACTTCAAATTCACAGACTAGTACCCCCCAAAAAACTAGAAGGATGAACTTCCTTCCAATGTTCCTAATTCTTTTCAGACGCTTGACATAATCGACCATGCCGAGAAAACCAAAATTTAAATGTCTAAATTTGAATTCTTGCAATCCAACCCTGAGTAGTTGGATAAGCTAGTTCAATATGTATAGAATAAAACCATCCCTGTAGGACCAACTGTTATAAAAGTGACTCCTACATCTACCTAGAATAACCTTGTCATTACTCCTCTTGCTACTCCTAGGAAGACAGAACTATTTTATGTCTCCCTATTGATAAATGGTCACCAGCTGAATAATTGCATCATAAACTCAGGTGCATTTGATAACATCATGCCCAAAAAAGTAGCTGAATCCCTTGGTCTCACACTGACTAAGACATTTGGGAGATGCTTCTCCATGGAGAGCAAACAAGTGCCACTACTGAAATAAATCAAGGATGCCCAATTTGCATTTGCAGCATTTCTGGATAAGAAAATTAAGATGACAGTCCTGGTGGCCGACATCCTAGCCTCCTATGGCATTCTTCTTGGGTGATATTTTTGTAAGGATGTTGGTGGTGAGTTGAGCATAGACCTATCCAAGGTGAGGATCCTTGTCAAAGGCATCATGCAGAGATTACTCCTTGAGAAGGAAGCAAAATATGTTATCACTCAAACATCAGCGCCTGAAGCTCAAATTTTGTTTGAGTCTTCAAGCGTGGGTAATTACTTCCTAACTACATAAGATGTTCCTTTCCTAGCCAATGAAGTTTTTAAAAATGATAGTCTAAAAATTGGTTCAAGTAGAACATCAAAAGGATTAGTAGAATGTAGTGCAAGCCCAGAGGAATCCTCCCCTCCAAATGAATAAAAATCTAAGGAAAGGTCAATTTTTGATAATGTGTGGATTCTAGAATTTGATGACAGTTATTCTTCTACTAGCTTGGGAGCCAGGATTATGTTGATATCTCCTTAAGGAGATATTTTCCCCTATTCTTATAAATTGTAGTTCAGCAACACCAATAATATTGTTGAATATGAGTCATTAATGCTTAGATTAAAGGTTGCTCAAGACAGGGGCGTCAAACTCCTTCATGCCAAAGGAGATGTTGAGCTAGTGGTTTGTTAGGTGAAGAACTTGTACCAAACTAAAAATGAGAGATTGTACCATTATCGCAATCTAGTTTGGGATCAAATTGAAAGCTTTGATGCTTTTAGTATCTCTATAGTACCCAGTGAATTCAATGATCGATCTGATACGTTAGCTATTTCTACAACTCTTTTGGTTTCTCACCCAAATTTTAAGGGAGATAGGTACACTATCAAACTGGTCTTTCAATTAAGTGTGCCTGACAATGCCAATCATTGGCAAGTGTTCAATGGTGACAACTAAATCATCACTTTCTGAAATAAAAAGACAGCTTTGAACAGCTTCACTTTGAAGGCAATGAGCCTCAAAAACTTGAATCAACCCCTTAAATGAGTCTAGACAGGTGAAGGATGCCTAAGACTCAAAGGAAATAAAATTCCCAAAGGATTAGTTTTCCTTGAAAAACTATTTGACAATCATGACAGGTTCATCAAACAGCAACAAATGGATTTAAGCTCCTCCCAGGAGTTTGATCAAATAAATTTGGGTACTAAGGAAAATTCTAAGATGGTTAACATTGGGAAGTGCTGTACTCTGGAGGAGAAACTCAAATTTACTAACCTACTTTGCCATTACATGGATGTTTTGACGTACTTTTATGATGATCTGAAGTCACTCAGGCCTAAAAAAATTTGCCATGAAATTCCTCTCAAAAGTGATCCAGTGCCTTACAAGCATAAACCTTGGTAGTATTATCCAAAGATATCAGGTACTATTCTATCTGAAATATAGAAAATGCTGAATGCTAGAATAATTTTTTCAATCCATCATTTCACATGGATTGTAAACATAGTTCCTATGAGAAAAAAGAATGGCAAAATTTGCCTCTACATGGATTTTAGGAATTTGAATCAATCCTCTCTAAAGGATAATTACCCTCTGCCCATCATGGATCAAGTCCTTCAGACAGTGACCAGTTTAGAGATATTATCAATGTTAGACAGCTTTTCAGGATATAATCAAGTTAAAGTTGGTGAAGTAGACCAGCATAAGACTACCTTCACCATGCCTTGGGGCACCTTTACATATCAAAGAATGTCATTTGTCCTGATAAATGCTAGTGCCACTTTCCAGAGAGAAATGGACCTTGATTTTAGAGATGAAATTGGTAAGTTCATTATGGTATACCTTAATGACTTGACTGTCTTTTCCAAGCATCACCCTAATCATATATGCCATCTGCAATAAGTGTTGGAATGATTTCGCTAAAATGGCATTTCTCTAAATCCCAATAAGTCTATTTTTGGGGTAACAAAAGGAAAACTTCTCAGACACATTGTATCCTGAGAAGGCATAAATATTGACTCAAAAAGAGTCTAATCCATTCATGAGCTTACTCTACCCATAAGTAAGACTACAGTTCACTCTTTCTTTGGAAAGGTGATTTTTTTATGAAGGTTCATTCCTGAGTTTACAAAGAAGACTCACCACATTATGGACATGATGAAGGGAAAGGCCAATTTTAGCTGGACTAAAGAAGGCAAATTGGTATTTCAAAACATCAAGACAACTATTACCCATGCCCCAATTCTAGTTTGTCCAAATTATACCAAAGATTTTAAAATGTATAGTTATGCTTTCGAGCACACACTTTTAGCAATTCTGGTTCAACAGAACAAAGAAAGTGTGAAATATCCCATATCCTTCATGAGCTATCCTCTCAAAGCTTTTGAAATAAAATATTTAAATTTGGAGAAGCATGATTAAGCAGTGGTAAAGATAGTAAAGCACTTCCATTTCTACATCCTGAATTCACACACTATTGCCCTGGTATCTGATACCACAGTCAAATCCATATTAACTTAGCAGGAGTTTAGAACCAAAAGGGGCAATTGGATTGCTAAAATCTAGGAGTTTGATCTTGTTATCAAACCAATGAAGCTTGTGTGGGGAAGGGGTCTCTACCAGTTGATTACTGATAACAAATTAGAAGAAATAGAGCATGAAGAAGCAAAAATTAAAGACACGCCAATAGTCATCTTTGTCACCACCACGAATGAGTGGTATTCAAACATTGCTCATTTCCTTACCTATGGTGAGTGTCCTACTCACTTGTCTCATAAAGGAAAGAGGATTGTCAAGTTGAAAGTTACCAACTTTGTTCTGTGGAATAATGGGCTATATAAGAGGAACCTTGATGGGGCATTCCTTCATTGCATGGATAAAGTGTAGCAGAACAAACTTTTGGAATCTTTCCACAATTTGGCTTATGGAGAACATTTTTTTATGCCTGTAACTGCCCATAAGATTCTATGAGCCAGGTATTATTGGCCTACCCTATTTCAAGATGCATACAAATGGGTGCATAAATTTGAACTGTGTCAATAGTTCATTAGAAGACCCAAGTTAGCTGCTTTGCCTCTTAAGCCAATGGTAATAGAAGAGCCATTTCAGTAATGGGGAATCAATTTCATTGGTGCTATAAACCCATCTTCAAGCTTTAGACATGATTATGTCCTCATAGCCACAGATTACTTCACCAAATGGGTGGAAGCTATTCCAGCCAAGCATGTTACTTTAGAAGTGTTATGCAATTTCCTCAAAGAAAACGTAATTTCTAGGTTTGAGGTCCCAACCAAGATTGTGACAGATAATGCAGCCTATTTCTCTTTCCATGAGATTACTCAATTCTATTTTTATTATGGGATCACCCTCTCCCACTCATCTAACTATTTTTTGCAAGGAAATGGTCAAGCAAAATTGACAACAAGAACCTGATGACAATTATTAGGAAGCTGGTTGATGATAATCAAAGAACTTGGCATAAAGCATTGTTTGATGCTTTATGGATAGACAAAATTATGCCCAAAAGGGCAATAGGTATGTCACCTTTCCAACTTCTATATGGTCTCAATTCAGAGATACCAATCACCCTAAAATTATTGGCACTAAAATTGCCAAAGGCGATCAAAGATCAGACATATAAAAGCTCCATCGATAAAAGGATCATGTAATTGACTAAACTTAATGAGCAATGAATCATGGTGGTGGACTGAATTGTTGCGCATCAAAGTATGGTAAAGAAGCTCTTTGACTAGAAATCAAAAGCCCATAATTTTTAGATTGGTGATCATGTTCTGTTATGGGACAAGAGAAGAGAACCAAAGGGAATGCATGGGAAATTTGATTCCTTATGGAGAGGCCCATTTGCTATTCATCAGCACCATGGTGAAAATAGTTTCTTGTTAAAGTATCAAGATGGCATGCCCTTTTCACTACCTCATAGTGGGCAGCATCTGAAGCACTTCAATTCTTAAAGTATCAGATAAGGTCATTTACACATATGTATTATTTTTGTATAGTCTTTAGCTAGTTTTGTGTTTTTTATTTTCATTTTTTTTTGGTGCCTTTCTTTTTTGGGTAGCATGACTCTGTAGCCCAATGGCATACTTAAAGGCACTAGATATTCTAGATTCCACTCCCTTTGATTATTTTTATAATAAATGGAAGTTCCCCAACTGGAGCTAACTGTTGTTCCCAAAATCTGTTACTCATTTTTGGGGATAACATATCAACTATTTTGGTCATGTAGGCTAAAATTCTCTCTTTCCTTCTCAAAAAATATTTTGAGAGCCCCAATTCTTCAATTATTCAAGCTTTTTCAGCTAAGGGACTCGCAGGTTCAATAGGTTCAACAACTTCAAATAGGCAGGCATTTTCAGAAAGAAGTTCCAACACTTAAGCATTTTCAAGGCTAATTCAATGTCGAGGTTCAATCAAAAGACTTAGCAACAGGATTCAAACAAATGGAATGAACCCTTGAACCATTGAACCATTGAACCTCACTTTAAGGTTCAAAGGTTCAAATGTTCAAAGGTTCAAAAAGAGTTAAGCGCTCAACGAGTCCAAAGAAGTTCAACCGCTTCAAAGAGTTCAACAAGTTTGAAGACTTCGATAAGTTCTAAAATTCAATAAGTTCAGCGGACTTAAAGAAAAGAAAGCTTCGAAGAGTGAAGGTTGAATTATTGAACCATTGAACTTTGAACCAAAATGATTCAACAAGTTTAAAGGTTCAACAAGTTCAACAAAGATCAAAAGACTTAAACAAAAGAAGACTTTGAAGAAGAAAGATTGAACCGTTGAACTTTGAACCAAAAGAGTTCAAAGTTCAAAGGTTCAACGAGTTCAACAAAAAGAAAAGAATCCAAAAAGTTCAAAAGAATAAAGGATTTAAAGAAAGATAATGAACCATTAAACTTTGAACCAAAATGATTCAAGGTTCAGAGGTTCAAAGGTTCAATAAATTTCAACAGACTTAGAGAATAAAAGGATTCAGAGAAAGAGAGTGAACTGTTGAACCACTGAACTTTGAATCAAAACAGTTCAAAGGTTCAAATGGTTCAAAGAGTTCAACTAGTTCAATAAGTTCAAAGTCCACAAGGAAGCTTCGAGTGAAGGAAAGAATTGAAAGATTCCAGAGACAAGTTCAAAGAGATGGTTCAACTGAAGAGGAAAGAAAGTGATTAAACCAAAGAAGCAATTGAACCAAGGAAGTGATTGAACCAAGGAGCCTATAGGACCTCCCAAACCATTGAAAAATTAAACCAATGAACTTTCAAAGGTTCAAAGGTTCAAGGTTCAATGTGGTTTAAGCAACCAACGACCAGTGACGTTCCCACAGACCTCAAATTCAAGGTAATAAAATGCACGTTTATTTTCAAATATGGCATGAAACCTTAAAATAAACTCAGCAAATAGCTAAAGAAAGTGTTGAAAGAGCCTGTTGAAGGTAAGAGGATAGCCTGAGAGCTCAAATTTCAATAGTAAAGATGGAAAGCTATAAGAAAGACCAAAAATATCTATGCAAGAGTTATTCTAGTAGGTAAAATAGTCCACCGGGTAGACATAAGAGAGCGCGAGCACTCAAGGATGTACCCTATTTTTCTCTATCGAGTAAAGGCAAATTAAATAGCTACATAAATATCAAGAAGAGGACCAAGTGGCCTATACTTTGGAAGAGACATTTGAGATGAATTGACATGCCACAGTTAAGATCGATGCCCTATTCCAGCATGGTCCCTTGATAGAATGGAAAATGCATTCAAGGCATTGAATGTAGCATGGGCCATTCCATGAAACAAAGTGCCAAGTCTTTCTTGGCTGATATATATTGTAATCTCTTATTTTTATGTAGGAGAGATCTTTTTGTTATCAGAATCAAAACTCTACCCAAATTGAAAGGCATTACTAATAATTTGAGCTCAGATTGTTAATCATATTTCGTTATTTGAATGAGAAAACAAGTGATTTTTCAAACTTTGTGCTAGATTAGATTATGTTGTTGAGGAAATTTTTCTTATGTCTATTTCCTAAATGCATTCTTGTCCATTTAATTAAATAAGTAGAACTAGTAGAAGTAATCAAAAAGGTGTCCTGAAGCCGACTGTGGAGAGACTTTGTGCTACCACAATTGTCTTTAGTTTGTCTATTTTTTGTTTTTGTGTAAAGGATCTTGGGATGACTCTGTACCCTCATTGTCCTTCATATTTCACTCTTTGGTAGTTGAGGTGGAGACTTTGTGCTACAGCTCATTCTATTGGTTATTGTGCCCTGTTTCAGTGAGGGAAGCAACAAAAGACTTTGTGCTTTCGTGGGTTTCTCATGGTTACAATTACTACCAGGAAGGAATCTGGTTGTTGACTGAATATTACTTTTGAATGAAGAGAAGTATCTTCAGTAATCACCCAGGATTTCTTCTTTGATCTGTGAACATCATCTCTAAAAAAAGAGAGATGGATGGTGTTGTCCTACCCCTAAGTGTTATTTTCAGCTTATATATAGTATATAGCACCTCATATTTATAGGGAACCTCCCTTTGATGAGAGGAGAGATTTTTCCCCTTTTGATGTGGTTGACCTGCATATTTGACTGATAAATCTCTCTATGATGTGGTGGAAACACCTATTTTGCCCATCAGTTAGCTGGTGACAAAATATTCACCCAACACAATACTCTGCCAACTAATCCCCAATTCAATTTTAGAAGTTGTATTCACAAGGTTTTTTTTTTAAAATCTAACCAAGAACTCTCTCTTTGTATAATGCTATTTATACCAACATCCTATTATTGAAAACTAAATATGTCTGGCATACAAGTCATATTTGTTTATTTGACTTTAAATCTTATACATGTTGATATTAAACTTTATTTATGTATATACTAATATTTTAATTTTTTTTTTTAAATTTATATTCTACAATTTTCATGATGTCAATTAATTTTTATATTAGTGATTCATACTAAAATGTTCTTACTTGTGGATATCCAATAAATTTTTAATGTTGCATTTGATATACAATGTATTTTAACATTTCTTAACATATAGCTAATAAAAATCAAAATACACTTTCACATTCAATTTTCATGCATTACTTTGTCTTTATTAGACTCAATAAAAACTCACACTCATTATTGTTTTTATTATTTTTTGTTTTATAGGAAGCTATCCACACCAAAAAAAACACATTGCATCTGCTCAGCTCTACACCAGCTTTAGATTTTGAAAAATGGACAACATTGGAAAATAAAATGCTATGAAAAAAGCATCAAGATCGATGTCTAAATAAAAATTCATGCAAACAATGCCACACATTTTAGTTAGAAATTTAAATCCTTGAAAGAATTGGCCTATAGGGAGCAGAGTTTTAAAAAATGGGATTCTATGTGCTTACACAAATTTCATTGGTTCAGGGCAAGTTTTCGAATTTAACATTGTCAAAAATGAAGGAGATGACATTACTGTGGCTTCTTCTAACCAAGTATAAATTCTCTTCTTCAATCAAATCCAAACTAGAAAACTATACTCAATTTCAAATGCAAATTTAAAATATGCAAACAAAAAATATAACCACTAAACAATTCCATGAGAGATCATCCTCGACATGACATCCTCTATTAAAATTTATTTTTAATAAAATCCCACTAACCCACTATACTAGTTCAACTTCAAAACAATTAAGTATATCAAAGATGTAATTGTAAACACAATGATTGACACTATTAGCATTGTTATATCTATTATTGTTGCCTCCAATTTCACAAGGCTAGATGGAACTTCAAATATGAAAATAACACTGATACTACATGAAAAAATAGAATACAATATCAAATTATCCCTTTGGGGTAATTTTTTGTGATGATTAAGGAAAACTTTTAACTGATTTATGTGTATCCAAGACACTATTCACTCCAATTCTTTCCATAAAAGAAAATAGACTTCAGACGTATAATGGAAAATATATAGGGACTAGCTCAAATACATAATTCTTCATGAATATGAATATACATAATTAATATGAAATAAGGAGAGGGTATGAATAAAATGAGGAAAATGTGCTTACATCATCACTGAGTATAAGTATTGCTAAACAAAAAAATTATAGACATCCACAATCTAGGGGTTCTTGGGAAATCAATTTCAATTACATTAGATGTAATAATCACATACATTAAAAATGACAATTTTTTCTTATCTTGATTACATTAATCTAATTAATAATAAACAATTTAAAAAAATATTGATTCCAAAAAATGATGCATCTTAGCATTGTCAAAAATATAACATTGATATATAAGATTATGAATATAAGTATGCATTGAATTTAATATTAGAATATGTCACAGGTATAATATGGGACACAACATTTTAGGTTGTTTCTATTGTAATTATGGGTATCAAAACACAATATCTACAAAAGATATCATCATCTCCTAATGAGTTTTTGGAAATTGTTAAAAAAGTGTTCTTTTACAAGTATCATTTTACATTGGCAACAAAATTGGAGATGTAAAATGACAAGGAAAGGATGCATTATACCTTAATAAATCAGCTAAATATGAATCTACACCACAAGATGCATCTTTAATTTATGCATTTGATGTAATTTAATACATATATGTACTTATAAAAGCAAAATAATTATAATTTACGTGTGTTTATATATATGCATTTTGTAAAGAACATAATCATTGTTCCTATATTATATTTTCATAAAATGTTTTCAAAAGCACGATTCCAAAATTGCCTATATTTTTTTAATAACACACATAGTGATATTCACCTATAGACACAACTTCTTCATGTTGATATCCATATAAATATACTCATTCTTCTCTATTGGTTACACACACTGTATAAATTTTGCTTCAACACTTCCTATGTAATTGTAATGTTATTACTCACTATAAAATAGTAACATTTCTACATAGTATATTATTTCAATTTCAAAAAACTTAGACTATACATACCATTTTCAATAATTTAGAATTTAATTTTTTTATGATAACTATTATAGACATTCATAGGGAGTGAAAAATCAAATAAAAGAGCTCATTGGAGCTATACAATGCAAAAGGATCAAATAAATGCACATCGGTGACTTCATTACCATACACAAACAACAAATATTGACCCCCTACCCCCACTTACTGATGTTTCTATTAAGCAACCTCAAAATAAATTCATTGAAAGGATGTATGGTCTTTCCTCAATACAAGCATGCTTCATTTTTAAGGAATTGCATCCAAATATTCAAATAAATATTTACCATGGTGCATGTACTTGTTGTTGGTAAATTAAAAAGATAAATAATAATCACTTATGTGCTAATAATAACATTGACCCAAGTATACAACATAAACTTTTATCTAATCTCACTCAATTAGAAGAAATGTTGATCGCAAGAGTTAATCCAATATTGCAAGTAACCCATGCATGTGGTGGGAAATACAAATACATTGGTCACACTATTATCTTCCCCATAGATATATATTATATTATTAGGTACCTACCACACTAAGCTAAAAATATAGACATCTTAGTGTTAAGAAGAATTGGCTCATAAAATAAAGCATATGATTGCTTTATAAGTAGATCACGTGTCATGCAATCCTTACAATACAAAATGGAAAATCACCCCTATTATACATACATCCAAATTGACCATAAATCATTTTCTTCCCTACCATATGAACCTATTGATATCACTTTTTTCCTTCACCGCATTATAATGGAGATGTCAAACATGAAAATCAAAAATCTAGACTTGGAAGAAGATACAAATACACTAAAAATATACATTATCATCAAACATAAAATTTTGTAGAATCTTTTCCAAATGCACAAAGATAAGTAGATAAAATAATATACTATGTAAATAATATAAATAGTATTGTTCCATCTATAATCAGTTGGATAAATGTTTGTATCTCACCTATCAATGAATACAACACAAAGGGATTATTTTCTATGGTAATTCCTTCTCTTGTTCTAATAGGTATTTTCATGTACCAACAACCCCATATTAGGAAATTCTAAGTACATTAATGTGATATGAACTTACTCAAATATTAGGATAACTAGTTTGGAATCCATCCACAATTTCATTATTTCGTGTTAAACTTAATGATGCACCATCGAAGCCAAGAAACATATGCAGTATTTTCAAAAAAAACATTAAAGACAACTTGTCACTCATAATTTTAGACTTATACCAACATCTAACACAGTTACCTAATGCAACTATTATAGATCAACTAATGTTTTTTAGAGCACCACTAAGAGGTACATGTTCATTTTGGTCTAAGTGCAAGAATGAATTAATGGATATGATAACACAATTAGGATCAATGAAATTGTTCTTCACCTTGAGTGAAATAGATACTAAGTGGCCAGATCTACATAAAGTCATGCTAGGGGGCCCTCCATCTATCCCAAGTAATAGTTCTCATTGGAGAAATCAAAACCTAATTGTGAACCCACATCTTGCATCTTCATACATGGATAAAATATATGCAATATTCTATGAAGAAATACTTGATATATATCTCCACAACAAATACTATTGGTATAGGTATTCATATGAAAACTATGTTTTATTAAACTCAATACATAAAAAAAAACCTTCCTAAATCATAATTATCTATGTTATTTCTTGTACTCATGTACGAATGGAAACCCAAAGGATCAGTACACATCCACGGATTTATATGGTTATAAAATGCACCCAACATGGACACATTGGATTGGGAATACACACTTCTAGTATATTTTACAAGGGAATTCTTCGAATAATATGTAACAACATGAAACCCATGCAATAATGATAGAATACATCATTCCAATATTGACAATCCATGCTTGCTCACCAAAAATGAAATATTTGGTGTCAATTCTCAAAAATATTATGAGAAATTTGTAAATTAATTTCAACATCACACCAAATGTAGTGAGTATACATGTTTCTAGAAAAATATCACCACTATACAATGTAGATATAAATCCCCATGGCCAATACAAGTGAGCTCAATCATGTTTATCGATAAAGAATCCCTGAAAACTTACCTTCCATCATGTAATGATGAAAGACTGAACATCCAAAACTCAAGCATGCTTTCAATATGGTGTGCAAATGTAGATTTCCAACTAGTTATTTACGACCATGTTATGATCAAATATATAGAAACATATGCAATAAAGGCTCAAAACAAATCTGAAAACTACCACCATATGCTAACAAGAATATCAGCTATATTTGTAATTGAAATCCCAACAATAGAATACTATAATATAGTAAGAGAAAAATAAGATATATAAATAAAGTATGGTATAAATTATAATATATTATAAATTATCATTTTATACCAAGAAAAAAACACTTACGATTAGATTCTAAATTAGATAAAATTATTATTTTTATATTATTTAAGCAAAGAATTTGAAAACATAAGATAACAATGATGGTCAATAACCAATACTACAAAAGTAGTATTTTGTGCATCCAAATTTATTAACAGCTCATACTATAATACATATATTTTAAAATTTACTAAAATAAATCAATGTTTGTAATAATTTATTTCTTAAATTAGCTTATATGTTTTTATGTATTCATTTTAAATTTAGTAGGTCATTTAAATATGTTCATATATCAATTACATGTCATATATCTCAATACAATCAACATCTCACACTACAAATAAATTAGATTTTGTTTGTACATAATATAATATTATAATGTAACACACATAGGGCTCAAAATAATGTACAATCTCCTTCATGAAAATGCATATGACGAATATAGCAAAGGACCAAGTGACCCATAGGTTATATATTTTCGTAAATGTTTTGAGGTCCATAAATTATTATATTTTTTTGTGTATAATGTAAGTTTCAAAAATAATAGCATATTATACTACAATATTCTTATTTGAGATTTTTCACTAGATTGAAAGAATTAGATTTCATATATAATGTATTTTAATATGTACTTAGATCAATTTCATGTGACATATCTCAATATAATCGATATTTCACACTACAAATAAATCATCTTTTGTTTGTACATAATATAATATTATAAAATAGTAAGAGAAAAATAATATATAAAAATATGGTATAGTATATTGTAATATATTATAAATTATCATATTATACTAAGAAAAAACACTTAAGATTAGATTCTAAATTAAATAAAATAATTATTTTAATATTGTTTAAACAAAGACTTTCAAAACATAAGACAATAGTGACAGTCAATAACCAATACTACAAAAGTAGTATTTTTTAAAACTAATTTTATTAACATCTCATACTATAATTCATATAATTTAAAATTTATTAAAATAAACTAATGTTTGTAATAATTTATTTCTTAAATTAGCTTATATGTTTTTATGTATTCATTTAAAACTCAATAGGTCATTTAAACCTTAAATTAGCTTATATATTTTAATCAATTACAATTAAATTCATGCATCATCTTTGATTTTCATTATACTCATATTTTTAATTCATATTGTCTTTTTTTCCCATATATATTTTAACATGACAACCAGGAGCAAAAAAAGTGCAATTATAGAAAAGGAGACTCCAACATGGTATTTCACTATTAAAAAAATGCAGTGTCAAGAAAATTTCAATAGGAAATAGTTCATCATTCACATCATCCATCATAGAATGCCAAAACATTTTTTTGTTGATATAAAACAAAACTAGTAGAGCATTTTTCTGTTTCAGACCCTCATATAATTTTTATCGCGTGGTTTAAAAGGAAAAATACATAATCTAGAGGCTTTAGTCTCATATATGATATTGTTGAGCATGTCCTAAAATATAAGCCTGGCTATATATTAATTCAAAATTGAATCCATGTTTGCAATCCTAAGTCTAAATCAAATTGCCCAAATAGAGCAAAAAAACTCACAATGTTAAACAATTTAAATCAGTTTGATTTTTTCTTTAAGTTTATATGTAAAAAATGACGTATCTTATCATATGTATGTATCAAGGCCAGATATTTCATATTTAAAACATCCCTTTCTATAGATTTAGTTTGAATAGATATACATGATTTATAATATAGGGAAGAAAAACAATTATAATACTATAATAAATAGTATAAATTGGAAACTACTAAAATGTTCTTCATTTGTACCACAAGTTAAAATTTTAGTGATATATTAATCCTTACAATACTCTCCCAACTAATCCCCAATTCAATGTTAAAAGTTGTATTCACAAGGGTTTTTTTTAAATCTAACCAAGAACTCTCTCTTTCTCTAATGGTATTTATACCAACATCCTTTTATTGAAAACTAAATGTCTGGCATACAAGTCATAGTTGTTTATTTGACTTTAAATCTTATACATGTTGATATTAAACTTTATTTGTGTATATACTAATATTTTATTTTTTATTTTTTTAAAACTTTATATTTTACAATTTTTATGATGTCAATAAATTATTATATCAGTGAGTCATACTAAAATGTTCTTACTTGTGGATATCCAATAAATTTGAAATGTTGCATTTGATATACAATGTATTTTAACATTTCTTAACATATAGCTAATACACATTAAAATACACTTGCACATTCAATTTTCATGTATTACTTTGTCTTTATTACACTCAATAAAAACTCAAACTCATTATTTATTTATTTTTGTTTTATAGGAAGCTATCCACACCAAAAAAACACGTCGCACATCCTCGACGCTACACCAGCTTTAGATTTTAAAAAATGGACAACATTGGAAAAGAAAATGCTATGAACAAAGCATCAAGATCGATTTCTAAATAAAAATGCATGCAAATAATGCCACACATTTTAGTTAGAAATTTAAATCCTTAAAATAATTGGACTATAGGAAGCAAAGTTCTAAAAACTAGGATTCTATGTACTTACACAAATGTCAGTGGTTCAAGGCAATTTTTCAAATTCAACATTGTCAAAAATGAAGGAGATGGCATTATTGTGGCTTCTTCTGGCCAAGTATAAAATATATTCTTCAATCAAATTCAAACTAGAAAACTATACTCAATTTCAAATGGAAATTTAAAATATGCAAACAAAAAATATAACCACTGAAAAATTCCATTGGAGATCATCCTTGACATGACATCCTCTATTAAAATTTATTTTTAACAAAATCCCACTAACCCACTATACAAATTCAACTTCAAAACAATTAGGTATATCAAAGATGCAAATGCGAACACAATGATTGACATTATTGCCATTGTTATATCTATTATTGTTGCCTCCAATTTCACAAGGCTAGATGGAACTTCAAATATGAAAATAACACTGATACTACATGAAAAAATAGAATATAATATCAAATTATCCCTTTGGGAAAATTTTGTGATGATTAGGGAAAAATTTTAACTGGTTTGTGTGTATCCAAGACACTATCAGCTCTAATTCTTTCCATTAAAAAAAATAAGCTTCAGACGTTTAATGGAAAATTTATAGGGACTAGCTCAAATACATAATTCTAGACGTCCAATTATACATAAGTAACATGAAATGAGGAGCGGGTATGAATAAAATGAGGAATATGTGCCAACATCATCACTGATTACAAGTATTACTAAACAAAAAAATTGTAGACGTCCACAATCTAGGGGTTCTTGGGAAATCAATTTCAATTACATTAGATCCAACAGTCACACACATTAAAATGACAATTTTTTCTTATCCTGATTACATTAATATAATTAATAATAAACAATGTAAAAAAATATTGATTCCAAAAAATGATGTATCTTAGCGTTGTCAAAAATATAACATTGATATATAAGATTATGAATATAAGTATGCATTGAATTTAATATTAGAAGATGTCACAGGTATAATATGGGACACAACATTTTATGTTGTTTATATTATAATTATGGGTATCATAACACAATATCTATAAATGATATCATCTTCTAATGAGTTTTTGGAAATTGTTAAAAAAGTGTTCTTATATAAGTATCATTTTACATTGGCAACAAAATTAGAGATGTAAAATGATAAGGAACGGATGCATTATACCTTACTAAATTAGTTAAATATGAATCTACACCACAAGATGCATCTTTCATTTATGCATTTGATGTAATTTAGTACATATATGTACTTATAAATGAGAATTAATTATAATTTACATGTGTTTATATATATGCATTTTGTAAAGAACAGAATCATTTTTGCTAAATTATATTTTCCTAAAATGTTTTCAAAAGCATGATTCCAAAATTGCCTATAGTTTTTGAATAACACACATAGTGATATTCACCTATAGACACAACTTCTTCATGTTGATATCCATGTAAATATCCTCATTCTTCTCTATTGGTTACACACACTGTATAAATTTTGCTTCAACACTTCCTATGTAATTGTAATGTTATTACTCACTATAAAATAGTAACATTTCTACATAGTATATTATTTCCATTTCAAAAACATTAGACTATACATACCATTTTAAATAATTTAGCATTTAATTTTTTTATGATAACCATTATAGACATTCATGGGGAGTGAAAAATCAAATAAAAGAGCTCATTTGATTTATACAATGCAAAAAGATCAAATAAATACACATTGATGACTTCATTACCATGCACAAATAACAAATATTGACCCCCTCCCCCCACTTACTGATGTTGCTATTAAGCAACCTCAAAATAAATTCATTGAAACGATATATGGTCTTTCCTCAATATATGCATTCTTCATTTTTAAGGAATTGTATCCAAATATTCAAATAAATATTTACCATGGTGCATGTACTTGTTATTTGTGAATTACACAGATAAATAATAATCACTTATGTGCTAATAATAACATCGACCCAAGTATACAACCTAAACTTTTATCTAATCTCACTCAATTAGAAAAAATGTTGATCACAAGAGTTAATCCAATATTGCAAGAAACCCATACATGTGGTGGGAAATACAAATACATTGGTTAGACTATTAGCTTCCCCTAAGATATATATTCTATTATTAGGTACCTACCACACTGAGCTAAAAATATAGACATCTTAGTGTTAAGAAGAATTGGCTCATAAAATAAATCATTTGATTGCTTTGTAAGTAGATCATGTGTCATGCAATCCTTACAATACAAAATGGAAAATCACCCCTATTATACATACATCCAAATTGACCATCAATAACTTTATTCCCTACCATATGAACCTATTGATATCTCTTTTTTCCTTCACCACATTATAATGGAGATTTCAAACATGAAAATCAAAAATCTAGACTTGGAAGAAGATACAAATGCACTAAAAATATACATTATCATCAAACATAATATTTTATAGCATCTCTTCCAAATGCATAAAGAGAAGTAGATAAAATAAGATACTATGTAAATAATACAAATAGTAGTGTTCCATCTATAATCAGTTGGATAAATGTTTGTATCTCACCTATCAATGAATACAACACAAAGGGATTATTTTCTATGGCAGTTCCTTCTCTTTTTCCAATAGGTATTTTCATGTACCAACAACGCCATATTATGAAATTCCAAGTACATTAATATGATATGAACTTACTAAGATATTAGGATAACTAGTTTGGAATCCATCCGCACTTTCTTTATTTCTTGTTAAACCTAATGATGCACCATCGAAGCCAAGAAACATATGCAGTTATTAAAAAAAAACATTGAAGACAACTTGCCACTCAAAATTTTAGACTTGTACCAACATCTAACATAGTTACATAATGAAACTATTGTAGATCAGCAAATGTGTTTTGGAGCACCACTTAGAGGTACATGTTCATTTTGGTCTAAGTGTAGGAATGAATTAATGGATATGATCACACAATTAAGATCAATGAAATTGTTCTTAACCTTGAGTGTAATAGATACTAAGTGGCCACATCTATATAAATTCATGCTAGGGGCCCTCCATCTATCCCAAGTAATAGTTCTCATTGGAGAAATCAAAACCTAATTTTGAACCCACATCTTGCATCTTCATGCATGGATAAAATATTTGCAATATTCTATGAAGAAATACTTGATAAACATCTCCACAACAAATACTATTGGTATAGGTATTCATATGAAAACTATGTTTTATTAAACTCAATAAATAAATAAAACCTTCCCAAATCATAATTATCTACGTTATTTCTTGTACTTAGGTACAAATGGAAACCCACATAATCAGTACACATCCATGGATTTATATTATTATAAAATGCACCCAACATGGACACATTAGATTGGGAATACACACTTCTAGTATATTTTACAAGGGCATTCTTTGAACAATATGTAACAACATGAAACCCATGTAATAATGATAGAATCCATGATAGAATACATCATTCCAATATTGACAATCTATGCTTGCTCACCAAAAATGAAATATTTGGTGTCGATTCTCAAAAATATTATGAGGAATTTGTAAATTAATTTCAACATCACACCAAATGTAGTGAGTCTACATGTTTATAGAAAAATATCACCACTATACAATGTAGATATAAATCCCCATGGCCAATACAAGTGAGCTCAGTCATGTGTATTGATAAATAATGCCTTAAAACTTACCTTCCATCATGTAATGATGAAAGACTAAACATCTAAAACTCAAGCATGCTTTCAATATGGCATGCAAATGTAGATTTCCAACTAGTTATTTACGACCATGTTATGATCAAATATATATAAATGTATGCAATAAAGGCTCAAAACAAATCTGAAAACTACCACCATATGCTAACAAGAATATCAGCTATATTTGCAATTGAAATTCTAACAATGATTGCATACTTAAATTTCCTCATATAAACCATTGTCAACCATGACATAGGTACATAAGAGACATGCCACAGGCTACAAAAGATCCCTTTAAAAAAATTTAGTTGAAAATTTGTTACCCTATCTAGTGGAATATAAATATTTAGATGTGTTTTTTAAATCACATCCAAGGATTGAAACCTACCATCTTTCATTCATGCATATCTAAATCACCCTTCTTTCCTAGACACAATGCCACTTATTGAAGCTACACAAACATGGTATTTTAACAATAAATGGAAAACTAATTAGTGGAAAAATAAAGGTAAAAGAATAGATATAATGAATGGTGGAGGTTGTGATAATTTATTTGGTAGAGAAGTAAAATTAGGTAAGCACCATGTTTGTGCATCCATATAAAATAGGGGACAGACTATGGTTTGTGGTGATTATCATTCACTCAAAAATGATTTTATCAATGTCCCTTTTCCTATACCACTCACTGATGATTTTTTGTACTTTGTTTCAGGGCACAACTTTTATTCATTTAAATATGTGTTCAGTGGCTGCCATTATATTGTAATCACAATAGAGGATAAATTAAAAAAAGGCAAATGATAATAATAATGGTAAGGTGATGTGGAAATGCATGATAAAAAGGTATTGTTCCTAATTTTCCCATAGATGATTATAATTAAGAAACAACATCATAATACTGATTTGCCAAAAGATGGATATAATCAATAGTACTAGAATAAAATATTTATTTGCCCATAGGTGGTTATAATCAATAGCACCAGATAAAATATAAATGAAAGATAACTTCCCAGATCGACTGTCAGACTACTTCCATTGACTGTCATTTAAACACAAAATTCTAAAAATTACTAAGACTGGATCAGAATCTCCCCATGGAAAGTGCAGGATGAACCAAAGGAACCAATATCAAAAAGGGGTTGTGTGGGATGGCTAAAAATAGGATTTGGTTAATATTAAAGACATGGTATAAGATATGGCATAGAGAAAATGATAAGATGACACTTGGCTGTACTGGCAAAAAGGGTTTCCCCCAGGAGATTATTAGATTAGTGTGCTTGTAAAATGGTGAGAGCATGGCTTAGGTTGCTCTCAAAATGGTAAGAGTATTTAAACTTACAAATTTCTCATAAAATAGTGAGAGAATGGACAAGGTAACCAAGCTAACCTCAATATAAATTGATCACTACCTATAGAATCCCAAAAGGCCTCAAGTTAATGTAGTTCAAACTAACATGATACATAGGACACAATAGTACATGATCATATTGTTCTTACTAATATGGAGATGCACATCTTAGCCAACATATGAGACAAATAGAATATTGATAACAAAATTTAGCCCACACCTCATTGTATAGTTGTTTTGTTAATAACCTACTATAGATCTGGACTTTAATAATGTTGATGTGATCTTTATTGGTTATTGATTCTACCTCATTTAAATGTCGAAATAAGATATCTTTGTAACCTTTACAAAGGAAAGTGTGGCCAAGGATGGTAAATAATGTTAGGAATAGAATAAATGGTATAATTTGGTAATGAAAATGTGGATGATAATGGAATGTATAATGATCAAGAAATAAATGAAAATCAGTATTTTCAAGCACACACAATGTTGTTGATTCTAGATTTGACATAATTTTGGTTGTTGTAGGGTCAAATTTTTTTGAATATTCTCTCGATAGGACCCCCAAATTTTTCCATTATTTGATCTTGAGAGTAGTTACCATCTGATTAGGATGTAGATTATAATCTATACTAATTTGATATTTGATAATTTCTTCATTAAGAAGTGAAGAACTTTTATGCTTAGCTATTGGTGTCTCAATGAGGATTTCACCAATGAATTTGTCTTAATTATCTAAGAGTGCCTCTGAGAAGGTTTCATAAAGAGATATTAACATTTGACTTTGATTGTCTTCTAGTGCCTTTGAAAAGGTTTCACTAAAATATGTTAAGTTCAAACTTTGATTATCCCCTAGCGCCTCTGAAAAGGTTTCACTAGGAAATTGTTCTTCTTATGAATGAATGTGGTCTTGGCTCCCCTGATATTTTACACTTGATATGTCGACATGGTTTCAGTTCAACAAAGTGTGATTCTATCAGTCCCAATTGATGTTTTGGGAGGTATAATGTCAATATAATGATTATGTTGGGTGGTGGCAATGGAATGATGAAATGCATCACAATCCTCATAGAAGACACAAGGATAATTTGTGTCGATGCTAAAGGAATCATCCTCAAAAATTGTATAAGGATCACAAATATATTCAAATTGATCCATAAGGAAAGTGTAACCAATGTTGTAATAACCATGACTAAAATCTGATTTTGAAGCTGAGTCTAAGTTAAGGGACTCTAAATTTGATGTTGATTCTGATAGTGATTTTGCTGCGTATGTTAAATATAATATTGATTCAAAAAGGGGACCTAACTCTAATGTTATTTCTTAATCTCATGTGGCTACTTCTATAATGATTATTTTTTAAATGCTTGATGTTGGACAAATAATGGCCTACGATGGCATAATGGGCTCTGTAAAAATTGATTCATCTAAGAAGGGTTCAATATAGACTGGCTCATCTAGGTAAATGCCCTCGAAGAGAGGGAACCACTTGAGGCATGAGTCAACAAAAACTAGTCTATCAAAATGAGACTTCTCAATGAGTGTAAAAAGATCAAGAAATAACTCCATAAAAATTGGCTTATCAAAGGGATGGAGATCTTTAAAAATAAGCAGAATATGAATAGGTGATTCATCATAGGTTAAGTCATCATAAATGGGTTAACAAGATGTGTTTTGATTTCATCTAAACAAGAAATAAGCTAATAAAGAGACTATAATAAAGAGAAGGTGGTGTAGTACCACACAACATTAATAGGAGGTAAAATAAAATGTGTTCTAGAAATTAGAGTGTAAGTGACATGATAGATAATTTAAGTTCAAAATGATCAAATGATGATGACTCTATAAATGGCCTTCAATCCAAATGGTAAATCATACCCAAGTTAATTCAAACCATGTGGAAATGGTAAAAAATTAACACCTTGGCCCATAATTTAGAAAGATGAGATTCCAAATTTGAATTAAAAAATGAAAGACTTAAAGATTTTTTTAAAATGGTTTAGACTCAAATGGGTAGCATAATAACATTGTTTAAACAATACCAACACTATGTTTTAAAATGAGGATTTGAAAAAGGCAAAGATTATTTAGATTTGACCAACATAATGCCTCTTTGTTCATATAAAGTGGTGGACAACAAATGTGTTTGGTTATGATCTGTTTTGTTAAAAAACAAGTTTTAAGACTCAAATAATGACCTAAAAAGTAAAGAAAAAGATAAATACAACTAAGTAAATTATTATAATCCTTAAATTGATAAGGTTGCATCGTATTATTGAAATCTATCTATATACATGTTCTTAGGATGATTTCAAGTGTTAATCCAAAAATAAAAGTGCATGAAGTAATAGGGTTTTACACCCAAATTCTTATAAGATATTGTACAGTGACATAGACCTTCAAGCTACTTGCCCTGCATCAATAATATGTCTATAGTAAGTGGGGCTATTCTAAAACTTAAATTTTTAACTGTTTAGATGGTCCCAAGTGTGATTAACACTAGAGATTTTTCACATCAATTGAGTTCATACCAATTAACTTACTATGCAAGGGTCTATTCTTTTTCACAATGATTTTATCTGTGTACTAATTAGGGAATCTCCTAGTTAACCAGACCTGACTCAAATTTTTGTTATTAAAGGAGAGGTTAGCTGCTCAACCCCTTGACTCTCACAATATGCATACCCTAATTTATATACCCTGTCATTGAGTGAGATTGAAATAATATTAGGAGATGAAACCTCAAGTCAAAGCTTCCCTAAATAACTCGCGAAGAGGTTATGAACTTCCCTCCATAAGCCAAATTACATAAAATAAAACTAAGTGAAAATATTTTAGAAGTTGATTTTAAATCACCCAAATCATAGGGGTTTTAGAGAGTGCCTTGACAACATGTTTTTCAAACCTTGGACAAAGGCACAATTACAAGGAAAATGCACTTTTGGTCACCTAAGTTCCTTAAAGGGGACGGGATGAGAACATACACACGCTCTCTATTCTGATCAAAAAAATAAATAAGTAATACATGATATTACATAAAACAACATGCTTTTTAAATCTTTTAAATTTAAGTAAGAGTAGTTTTAAGCACCAAATTAAAGTGTTTGATGAATTTCTTGGCCCCTTGGCCTTAGTTGTAAAAACTTTCAAAAAACTTCACAAAACAACTTAACTTAAAAACATATAGGTTCCTTTTAAACACTAAAGGGAAGGTTCAAGACTTAATCATGCTCAAATTTTGTCATTTTTCCATGTGCATCCTACAAAGGTTAGAGATTTCCCCCTACTTTGAAGTACAATTGATAATGAAACAAGCAAGTTTTGAAATCTTGCTCTCAAATTCTCTATTTTTAAAATACAGAGATCGATGTTGGTCAACAATGACTGATGTAAGTTACAATCAGAACCAATGTCAATCATACATAAACTGATGTCGATTGATAAAGACCAATATCAATTACCTATAAATCCATAGGCAAAAAATATTTTTCACAAAAAACACTTGTTAGCCCAAGTTAAAATTAAAATCTCTAGAAAAGCTTTGGATCATGAAATATAATGTTAAGATAGAGACTTAAAAACTCAAAATGACACCCTACAATTTTGAATAAAGCTCTAAAAGTGATTCTTCCATCATGTTTTTCCCTCGACCAGAACTGATGTTGACCACTATTTGTTACACAGAACTGATGTTGATCACTATGTGACTTGTGTATCAACAAAAAAATTTAAAATATGATAAAATTTTGATTTTTAAGGATTTTTAATGACTTTTTAGGAAATCTAAGATTACCAAAGTGTCTTCCTTGATTGAATGGGTTTCATATGTCCCATTGAGCATGTAAAAATGTAGAGATGGATTACAAACATGGTTAAATCAAGCATTAGTCAAAAAAACTCAAGAAAAATGTATAAGAACATAACAAGCTAATCCAACTCTTTTGATGGGGTTTGAAAATTTATAATTAAGAGAAAATGAAATAAAGCATAAACAATACCTTCCCAAGAGAATCCCATCACCCAAATGCAGCTCAAAACATGATTTTCCCCTTGATTTGGTGCTCAAGTCTTCGTCAATGATACAAGGCAAAGCTCCTCCATCATCTCTCAAGTGTACTAATGAAAATAGGCTCATGATATGAAATAAAATGTATGCCTATCAATGATGCTATCCTATTACAAATTAAGCATAATAAAAAACACACATAAAAGGCTTATGAAGAGAATTTTGCATAATAAGTTTAAACAAATGAAGTTTAAAAATAGTGGTCTTGGCCCTCTTATTTATAGGTTTTTGAATTTGATCAAAATCAACCATGACCATCCATATTGAGATCAAGATGTTTGGCCATGAATTAATCTAATTTTCTATAATTAATCCATAAATACTCATAAATATTTGGAAGGAAGAGGCATTAAAGAGGCATGTGAGGCTTAAGTTTGATATTTGTTGCATTTATGGCTTATGGACGCCACCCCATAGATGATGTCATTTGATAATGTAAACAATAGGAATCAATTTCCAACTAAAAGATATTCAATAAATTCCATGAATTTTCCACTTAAGCTCTTGATTTGGATTAATTTGCCTAAGTGAGATTAATCAAATTTTAAGTAATTCTTTGGAAATTAGTTGTGCATCATTAATCAAACTAGTTAGAATGTCATATTACTGGGTCATAATTTTCACAGGGGAGGAATTAGAAGGTGATGTTATTTGCAAATGAACTAGTATCCCATTTAGGATGTTGTCGACACAAAATAACATATACACATGTCATGTTCTTTGAAATTAAAGGAAAAGAGTGATCCAGAGCACCAAAATGTATTTTCATCATTTTGATTCAAATTGATTTAAGAAAATTTAATAATCACATAAAATGCATTGCCCCATTTATGGATGCATTAATTTTAATGTACACTTGTATATGATAAACTCAAACCATTTAGCACATTTAAGTGATTTTGGCCCAATTTATGCATTTTCATAAATTTTGGAGAAGATTGACAATTTCAACATAATGGTTTTAGGAATTGGATGTTTACACACATCATCAATTATCTCTTGAAAAGCATGTATAATTTGTATCTAATGTAGCCTTTATTATGTTTTCTCTTTGATTTTGTACATTTATTTCATAGATTCATCAGTTGAGAACACAAAAGCATATAAGTCTTTAGTTTATTCATTAGGATTTTTTGGATCCATTTAAGATTTATTTGCCAAAGGAAATGGATTTTTTCTTTGTTCAAATTCTATTTCTTCCCTTGTATCCAAATTCAAAGCCTTCCTCTTCCTAAACCTTTGGATTTTACCATTATTTTTATTGAACCAAGTAAATATTATAGTTAATTCAGTGACAACTAGATTCTATCTCTCATCCCTTATATTTTGCATCTCTTTTGCCCATGGGGGAATGACAAGTTCACCTAGTTCTTCATATTCTTGACTTGGGTCTTCAGATGTGGAAGGTGGAAGATTCATTAGAGGAGGTGTTATTTTTGGTGGTTCTAATGATGCACTTATTTATACTGGGAATTGGAGAGGTGGATAGACAATTCTCTCCCAAGGTGAAGGTTATCTCAATAGAGTGACTTCAGCCACATACTTGGTCAAGCCTCGAGTTGTCTCAATAGACTGTGGCATAGTTAGTTTTAATTGAATTAAATATTTATTGAGTACTAATGACCTATTAGGCTTTAAGTAGAAATTGTAACCTTAATATAAAAAAAGACCCCTTTCTTTGAAGACTTTATTTACTTTGAAGTTAAAAGAATGGGAGAGTCAATAAAACTAGAAACAAGAATATTTGGAATAGTTGGAGGCAAATCTATAGTTATAATATCTACACTTGTAATATATGAAACAAGAGAAGAGAATACCTCATTTATGTTCTTTATTTACTCTTTCATGAGGATTTGTTAGTCCAAAGTGCCAGCTGGAGTTTTTTCTTTTTGTAGTCTTTCCAAACTCATAGATTTAGCCTTTTTCAACTCTGCTTCCTCATCATCTAGCCCTACTTCTTCACTTATTATAGGTCCTAACCCCTTAATTATTTCTACATCTTCACCTTCATCTGTTGAATACTCAACTAAATATATTACTAGTATAGGATCCTCTTATTTTGCTCCCTCCTCATCAAGGGATTCCTATATGGTAAAGAGACCAAAAGATGGCCTTTTAAGATTTATTTGCCAAAGGAAATGGATTTTTTCTTTGTTCAAATTCTATTTCTTCCCTTGTATCCAAATTCAAAGCCTTCCTCTTCATAAACCTTTGGATTTTACCATTATTTTTATCGAACCAAGTAAATATTATAGTTGATTCAGTGACAACTAGATTCTATCTCTCATCCCTTATATTTTGCATCTCTTTTGCCCATGGGGGAATGACAAGTTCACCTTGTTCTTCATATTCTTGACTTGGTTTTTCAGATGTGGAATGTGGAAGATTCATTGGAGGAGGTGTTATTTTTTGGTGGTTCTAATGATGCACTTATTTATACTGGGAATTGGAGAGGTGGATAAACAATTCTCTCCCAAGGTGAAGGTTATCTCAATAGAGTGACTTCAGCCACATACATGGTCAAGCATCGAGTTGTCTCAATAGATTATGGCATAGTTAGTTTTAATTGAATTAAATATTTATTGAGTAATAATGACCTATTAGGCTTTAATTATAAATTATAACCCTAATATAAAAAAAGACTCCTTTCTTTGAAGACTTTATTTACTTTGAAGTTAAAAGAATGGGAGAGTCAATAGAACTAGATAAAAGAATATTTGGAATAGTTGGAGGCAAATCTATAGTTATAATATCTACACTTGTAATAGATGAAACAAGAGAAGAGAATACCTCATTTATGTTATTTATTTACTCTTTCATGAGGATTTGTTAGTCCAAAGTGCCAGCTGGAGTTTTTTCTTTTTGTAGTCTTTCCAAACTCATAGATTTAGCCTTTTTCAACTCTGCTTCCTCATCATCTAGCCCTACTTCTTCACTTATTATAGGTCCTAACCCCTTAATTATTTCTACATCTTCACCTTCATCTGTTGAATACTCAAATAAATATATTACTAGTGTAGGATCCTCTTATTTTGCTCCCTCCTCATCAAGGGATTCCTATATGGTGGAGAGACCAAAAGATGGCCTTTCTTCTAATTGTTTTCCCTTCGAGGAGGTATAAGGATCCTTAGATTTCCTTTGGTAAGTGACCATAGGGGGATTGGAAGGTTAATGGGATGATGAAATGATTGAAGGAGCTAAATTGGTAGAAAAAATCACTACAGGTGGTGGTGAAGGAGTAGTTGTAATGATAATAGTGATGGAAGGAAGGGTGGATGGAGCAAGGGTTGGCATGGTAGGGACTGTGTGAGAAAATGCCTCCTTATTGATGATAATGGATGGAGGTGAACTTATCAGAGGTGCCTAAGGAGGAGGAGCTAAAATAGATGTATGAAAGAATCCTATAGAATCTTAGCAAAACTAACCTAGCTAATAGTTTTAAGAGATGGTAGAAGTGTCATAGATAATGTGCTCTTTTATCAACCTTCAGGAGTTGTAATTTTCTCCTTTGTAGTATATTTTTAAGAAACTCTAGTAGTAGTATCTAGAGATGAAGATGGTAGCTAAGGATGGGGTAGGTCTATTAGAATTTCTCTCTTTATTTAGGGATTAGACTCCCTCTAAATACTAGACTCTTATTTTTATGAATTTTACTATTTTCCTATAGGAGAGGGAGGTTGGTCTCTCCCTTATGAATCATATAGTTGAGTTGGATGTCATTGATGGTTCCATTCTCTTTGTTCAGTTTCTTTCATCCCCTTAGCTTGTTATTCAGTAATCTCAAGATTGTACTAAATATCCTATGCAAATATCATAGACATCTATTTATATTTCATCCTTATCCACACCTTATTATCATCTAATACATTCATAAAAACAACATCATGATCATATTCTTGGTGACCATATGAAATGTTCACTTTCTTATTTTCCTTGAGCTACCTAAGGTAGGTCCTAATGTTATTTTAGGGGTTCCATTACCTTAATTGGACCAACTTTAAATTATAATAGAGTTTGGCTTTCCCAACCTAGTTGAAATGTGGCCTAATTAAAAATTGAATTTATCCAATGCTCAGAGGAGTTTTATAATAATAGACCTGATTATTGAGGCTTATTTATTCATCGATGCTATTGTAGAGTTGAAAATCCACCTCTTTTGCTATAATTTTGTTTAGGACATGGCATGGTAGAAATAGAGGAGTTACCGTTATCCCTTAAATTTTAATGACTATATTGTTGGGGTAGTACCAAAAATCCTTGATTTTACCAATACTTCTTGTTAGGTTATCAAATAGCTTAGGTATTTAGATGCCATGGATCACCTGATATATTAAAGGATAGATTTATGAACATATTATTTGGATTTCATTCTTAAATCTATATATAAATAGGAAAGAGTAATCTTCATTGATTTTATTACCCAAATATTCTTTTGAGAGTTTTCATAGCTCCCCATGTGTCTAATGAACTATGCCTAACACTGCATCCAATAGATATGACATCATATAAAAAATTCCATTAACTGACCTTTGGTCAGGATATAACATATATGCCTTCAATCTAACACTAATGAATTCCCCTAAGGCAACTAGCTTTCTTGAAGTTAAAATAATGTCCAATAAAGGGTCCCATTCCACTTGCACATAAGTTATGCTTTCAAAACCATATAACCTATTTGGGAGGGACATAACTATCCCAATCATAGGTCTAAATTTTAAAATATAATTGGAGGAAATGCCTCCTTTGGGATTTAGTCTCTAACCCTTAACCAACCATTATTTTAGTCTCTCATTGATTATTTTGTGTTTGAGCCAAACATTGGTCAAGACTTGGTTATAGGTAATATCAAGCATGGAAGTCTGAGATACCTTTCAAAATCCCTACTAGAAATAATGGTAGATATGTTTTTACTTTTCCCAATATGCAAGCAATCCTTAGAAAATGTTCCATTAAAAAATAAACATTTAAATGGGTCTATGCAATGCATTACCTCCTATATTTATGCCACTTGATGGAAAAATTGTGTTTTAATGGGTGGCAGTTCATCGATATATTGCTTCTCATCTAGAGATAATTTATCTTACATAGAGTAGGGTACTATAGACTCTACAGCCTTCCAAAGCACTGAATAGTAAAGGAACTTGAATTTGAGAGCATTTTTATCGAACATTATGTCCATGTATTCTTCACTTCTAGAATAAGAGTAAATTGAGGGGGATTGAAAATGCACTTGTTTCAAAGAGGAGGCTAGTTTGTCAATCTAAAATATGTAATTTATTTTTCAAATCATCTGGTTTGTTCTTATAAGTTCAATTAAAAAGATAGGGCCTTTGGATGCTCGAGGGCTCAAAATTGAAATTTTAATTGATAAATTGATGGTGAAATGACTAATCTTTGACTAGATTTCACATATATTGCCCAAAATTCTGAGGCTTGAATACATTTGTGTGTCATCAATATAAATAATAGCCTTTTAATTTTCTTCCCATTTCAATTTGAATGTGCCATTCAATTTTGGTGGGTTTACTTATTTTCCAGATGGAAACTATTCATTAACTTTATGTGTCTAATCATCATGTTCTAGAAAACTATCAAATTCTTTCTTACTCACTTATTTGCCTTACTGTCAAAATCATTTATGTGTAATGTGATCATGTGTCTCCAAGATTATGACACTTATCCAATTTTTTTCACTTGGGGCTTTAAATTTGCATATTCACTTTATATACTCTGGGGCTGTAGAATTAATGTAACTATGCCACATAGAGAAACCTTAGGCCTATGAAGACTCAGAGGTATGGGAGTATGGGTGATTGATCCTTTTGAACTTTTTACATCTATTTAAATGTTATTTGTAATGGAATGTCAACATGTGGCATGATTTTAAGACCCTGGAGGCACAAAGAATCAAAGCCATGAGACCATTAGTACATTAACTGATTATATCTTCTTTGAAGGTTTGGGCCAATAGAATTGTGCCACTGTGTTAATATTTCAATAGTTCTGGATTGATGAAAATATGTCAAGTGTCGAATGCTTGGAACTCAAAAGGTGGGTATCACTAGACTACAAGAACTTTGAATCATTAGACTGTGTTAATCTTTTAATGGTTCTGGATTGACGAAAATATGTCAAGTGTCAAATGCTTGGAACTTGAAAGGTGGGTATCATTAGACTGCAAGAAATCAAAAGTATATTTTTCACTTTGATTTGTGTGGACAAATATAGATACCTTCAATTGGTGGATGCTTTTATTTTTTTACATTCATTTATGATTATACCAAAAAGACATGGGTGTATTTCCTAAAGCATAATTATGATTTTTTTGATATTTTTTACCAATTTAAAGCATAATATATCTCAAATAATTTTCTAAATTTTATAAGGATCATGGAAACCACAAGCATTTTACTACCAGGTATACACTTTAGTAGAATGGTGTAGAAGAAAGAAAGAATAAAACAATCATGGACATAGCTAAGAGTGTGTTGAAGGCTAAACATTTGCCAAATGAGTATTGGACATAGGTTGTATGCGCACTCTACATAATGAATAAATTATCAACCAATAGTGTCAAGATCATGATTTTATAGGAAGCATGGAGTGGAAGAAAGCATGATGTTGCTCATATGAGAGTTTCAAATATGTGACATATGCACGTGTCCCAAATGCATTGATAAATAAATTGGATAACAAGGGGAGAAATATATCTTTGTAGGATACATTAAGAGCATAAAATCTTACAAATTGTATAGTCCAATAACCAAAAAGGTGATAATTAGCAGAGATGTGTAATTAGTATAAGAAGAAGAATAAGATGGAAATTTGGATAAAATAATAAGTATCATCGCATGTTTACCTTTAAATGATAGTGAAGTATTAAATCCAATAGTTATTTCCTCCATGGTACCTCCTTCCACACCTACTCCATCTCAATAAGGTAGTTTTTTAGTGACACCTCCATCAAGTATAAGAACATACTCACACGTTCAAGCAAGAACTCCATAAAAATAACAACAAGAATCATGATAACTATATCTACAATGACACCTTTTTCAACAGGGATTCTAGGTGCAATTTTGTCTAGTCCAAATTCTTTAAGTGCTATGTCAAATGTAACATTGGAAAATCTAAAGAGATAAAAGACAAGAAGTCTGAAGGATATCTATGATCAAAATGAAGGTGAACATAATGTATATTTGTTTTCTCTTTTTTTCTTGTTTTCACAAGTAGTTGATCCAGTTCCTTCTAAAGAAGCAATTGAAGATGAAAATTGGGCACAAGCCATGGATGAAGAGATAAATGCTATAGGGAAGAATCATGCATGCGATTTAGTGGATCTTCTAGAAGGAAAAGATGTTATAGTAGTAAAGTGGGTCTACAAGACCAAGTTTAATGTAGAAGGAGATAAACAAAAGGATAAGGCAAGGCTAGTAGTAAAGGAACACAATATTGATCCCAAATTATATAAAATAATTATTGGTAGTCTAATGTACCTGATAGTCACAAGGCTAGAAATAATGTATAGTGTGAGCCTTATTTAAAGGTTCATGGAGTATCCTAAAGACTCTCATTTTCAAGTAGGAAAAATAATTTTGAGATATGTGAGTGGAACTAGAAATCATGGAATTTTGTATTCAACATCGGATGAGTTCAAACTCATAGGATACATAAACATTGATTGTGCAGAAAGTATTGATGATAGGAAAAATACATCTGGTAGAGTTTTTCATTTTGGGATAGGTGTAGTATCATGGGCATAAAAGAAACAACCCATTGTCACTCTTTCATTGATAAAATTAAAGTATGTAGCAACAACAAGAGCAACGTGCCAAGCAATTTGGATGAAAATAATCTTAGTAGATTTGATGCACAAATAAGAAGAAGCAACAAAGACTTTCTATGACAAAAACTCAAGTTTCATATTATATAAGAATCATGTATTTCACAAGAGGAGTAAACATATAGATACCAAATATCATTTCATCAAATAATTAATCAAAAATGGAGAGATCTATTTTGATTTTAGAAGATCCAAAGATCAGTACATAGACATATTCACCAAACTATTAATAAAATAAAGTTTTGAGTGTCTATGTTAATTTTTAGGTGTCTTAGATGGAGATAATTGTGATAAAGAGGGAGTGTTGGCATATGTAATCGCAACCACCAATATTTAATCATTGTTATGGTCATCCTCCAACATTTAATATTCTTATGTTCAATATATAATATTATAAAAGGGCATTTCCCTAAGAGATTGAGATGCACTTTCTTTTGGGTAGCTTTTATTTAATATAGTTTGATGTAGTTTCACGTTACAGAAATATCCTCGCCTTCTATGAGGATCTATGAATAATATTGGTTCTCGTGTGTTTTATGAGGAAACATATAATAGTAGGAGGAGAAATATAACAGCAAGCTATACTAAAATTTGTGATGTATAAAGAGCTCAAGCTCTCTCTTTTATTTTATTAAAATTATTTTTATCAATAAAAATAAGTGATATTTATGTCTATAATCTTACCTTTCTTCTCTCTTTTTGAACGTGCCAAATGCCAAGATACCAACCAAAAAATTCCAAATTCAAAGGTTTCTTTCTATGAAATTATAATCTGATTTACGGTGAGTGAGGCTTCCAAGGAATTAAATCTCTACCAAAAACTCCTACTAAATCAAAATTCTACAGTAAAATTAGGATTGAAAGAGTTAAAATAAAATTTTGTAAACACTTCAATGTTAATAAAGCATTCTTGGCCATTTCCATAACGTGTTGGCAATTATTTCTCCAATAAATGGAAATAAGTGGAACAAATATCTCTCTTACTAATGGCTTGGGAAGATGAACAAATATGAATTGCATGGCACCAAAAGCTGGATAGGGATGCAATTGATTCAAATCTTTACTCCTCCCCATTGACTGGTTATTTTCTTAAATTGCACAACATTTAGACAGTAGACGTAATTGACAATTAAGCTAATTTATTAAGTTAAGGAGGACTTTGAATTAAAGTTAATGGAATTTGAAGCAACTTATTATTATTTGAGGCAAAAAATTATATGTTTCATAGAGTTTTCATAAGTGCACAAAAACTACTACTTGAGGAATTTTATAGGAGTGTTTCTTAGTCCAAAGGTCTTGTTGGGAAGGTTAATTCAACTTCTCCCACGATTCATTGTAATATCTATTCAACAAGAGCAAGAAGGAAAGTTTGGTTCTATCACAATTGATATTTGTTTTAGAAATGTTAATAAAACTGAAGAGATCTCTAAACACGTAATGAGTTGAAAGGATTTTTATACTCTCAATGTTGTTGTATAACCCATCAATTCATGGATAACCAGTTGAGCTCCCACCCAAAAGTTGAAACCAGAAGTAGAGAAGAGGACCATGTTTATGAATGCAAATCCAACGCCATCAATGGTACCCAATTCAATTGCACAATTGATGGGTTATTTGCATATTTGAGCATGCATTTGATGTACCTATTCCTCATCATAAAAAGAAACTATGATTTAAATGTTGCTCAGTGCATCTATGGCCACGTGCACAGGTTTACGCTCTAGTATTTATACCAAATAATTACCAAATCAAGCCTATTAATATTGATATTATTTATATAGTTTTGTTGGATTGACTAGTTGGGAGAGAGGTGTCCCTCAAACCTGGGGTTTTTTGAAAGGAGAGCTTGAATTTCAAAAAAAATGTTTAAACTCAATGGAGGTGTCATACCTCCCTCTGTGTATGTATACGGTGCCTAAAAAAGAAATGAATACCTTTTTATGATTATAAACTCATTTAATATATAGATTCTAAAGTACCTTAGTTTTGGCATTGAATTTCTTTACCAGCTAGAATTTTCCCCATTAAAGAAAAGCTATCAGAACAAGTATAGTAATCAACACAAAATCCAATTGAAAACAGGATTAAAATTTTATTCAAAGCCCCAAAGTTATGGCACTTGCATTTTGCACCAGAAGAGACATTCCTTATTTAAGCAGGTTTTGATTGATACACAATGGGTTGAGAGTCTAGAACTATTTATGCCATAACCACAATATAAATATAAAAACAAAAAAGTGTTGTGATTTCTATGCACAAAAGTGGACAAGAGTATGACTCAAACTTATCAACTACAAAAATCACATCCTATAACAATATAATAATGTATCAAACATGGGAAAATCCAAATTTTACAAACTAAAAAAAGCACCAATGAATATGGGACAAACATAAATGATAAATAGATCTCATATAGATAAGAGTAGGAGATAAAAGAGAACTATTCTTTTATGTAAGTGTTTGTCACTTGTGTGATATATTAGTATCTAAGATTTTTGATATTTTGGAATTATGTTCAAGGCCTATCTAAAATTTGCTTGTCACACATTTTTCCAATACTCTACTTTGTTACACATCATCTTGAGGTCTAGTTTCTAGTCAACAATAATACAGTAGAAAAGTGAAATCATCATTCAAATCATATATATTATAGGGACTAATGCACTTCTTAAAGAAATTATTATACTCCAGGGGCTTCCTAGATTTTTTAGTGCCCTTCTTACCTCTGTCTTTAGAAAATAAATTAATGGGTATGCCTAATGTAAGCTTAATATAGATAAACCCAAATCCTTTATTTTATCACAGAGCTCAAGGAATATAATTATTAGTCTGGTCTTTAAATTGTGCAATTTTTTGGAGACTTCCATGGTGATATACAATAGATTCATAGTGGTTGTCAATAAGGCAATGGAAATAATTTGAAATAAACACATCAGAAAATTAATAGAATTAGGGGTAAATATGAGTATCACATCATCTTTCTTGATACCTAGATGTTATAATCCACTACCCACCTGGTTTACCTTGTCTTTGATTGTTTTAAAATAGAGTTTCTCCTAGGAATTAGCATCAATGAGTGCTAATTTATAAGCATAAGATGATGAATATCTAAATAGGAAAGAAACTATGTTTGGATTCTCATCCTTTGGAAGTATCAAGGGAGCATGGAGGGACCTGCACTTGCCATTGGTAATAAATGTGTGGATATTTTATTAGCCTACTCTATCATGATATCACCATGTTTCATTAAGATGTGTTTTCAATATTTTGTTATTTTATCTTGTAAAACAATCAATAACTAATTTGGGAGAGCCAAACAATAGAGTACAATCTATAACATTTTATTATTGAAATGCTTCACAATATTTTAACAAAAAAAATATAATTAGAAAAGGTTACAAAGTAAAGTAGCCAGACACACTACGGCTCAAACTCCTTACTAAAGGACAAATCTAGTTCCAAAACAAAAAAATTATCCAATAAAGGCATGGTCCAAATAACTACAAATAACCATATAGCAGAATTTTATGCACGGTACACTACCCCAGGAGGTGAAGGCAGAGGATCATCCTTAGGAAGCGTCAACCAAGTAGGGGTTTCCATGTCAAGAATCTTTGGAGCATTCTATCCATTTAAGGGGTCATGATGACTAGTGATAAGCCAACCATCATTCAATTACACAGGAACAATAATGCTTATTGGAGACTGCTATGAAGGACCAGCATTAGACTTACCATGAGAACTCCATCCCCCCTAGGGGAGGGTGAGGAGAAAAGTGACCCCTACTTTTGGACCAACTTCTACTTCGATGATTCTTGGGAGGAGGAGGTAAGAGACTATAGGGCAGGCCATCAGGTAGAACTCTACTCATAGTGCAAGTCCCCCTAGTGGTCGAAGAGATCCTGCAAGTGGTGGAGGTCCAAAGCCATCTTTTCCACTTGGGCTTAAATCTACAAATAAACTAAAGAAATAATAGTAACCTTTTCATTAACATAAAATTATATTCCACATGCCTCATGATTAAAAATAGCATTGTTCCTATCTTTCCATAGCTGAAAGAGAATAATAACATAAAATATTTTCTAGAGAAAGCCAATAGAGGCTAGCTAATTAGAAAAAACTCCAAAGAGCACTTATCACCAAAAGAAAGGCTTAGGGTGATAATGCTAAAATAACGAATGAATCTAATGCCAAGCTCATTGGCTTTCAAACAAAACCAAAATAGATGTTTATAGGATTTTGGATGATTGCAATTCAGATAGAAGGGATGGGGAATGCATAAGTGGAGTGGCCTCTCACCAAAGGGGGTCCTTGGTAAATTAAACACCATAATAAATGAGCCAGCTTATATTGCAGGATAGGGTGCCACACATGATCTAGATGGGCGGGCCAAGTCCTAGGAGATGAATGGAGGCCCCAGCACCTATTGAGTTTATCTAAAACCATTCAGATAGAACAGACTCATCACCTAATAAAGAAGTATATGAGAGTAAATTTTGAAGTACATATCACAATTCCACCTCCAGCCTTTCCACCAGGCCCTAGGATGCTGCAAGCCAAGTTTATATAGCATAACATCAAGTAGAAATTCTTGAATGTGAATAATAGAATGTAAGTGTGCATTTTTTAACTAGAATATGATTTTTAGATCAGGCAAGGAAATCCATTCTCTGGAGGTAACCATCAGATAGTGTGAATCCCTTTTTAAAATGATCATAAAGCTTTAATACTAGGTAATTCAGCCATAGGAATGGAAGAAGTATTAAGTATAGGGGACCACCATAAGCTATGGTCATTAAAAGACAACCCTATGCAAAAACCATCCCCCATCCACTTCAAGAGGGGTTTAACTGCTTCAAAATCCTTCTATATGCTTTGGATCATAAAAGAGCTAGTAATCTTAATAGGAATAGTAGTGATGAGAAGGGAATGAAATCCAATATTTTGCCAACTAGTTTTACCATAAGGAGAACCCATAGAGATACAATGTCTTAGAAGAATTTTCTAATATTCATTACCATTAATAGATTGAATAACCCACTTTATACATAGGACCATACTTTGTTGATAGGTGTCAATGATGCCCATGCCACCTTTATCATGATGGAGGTAATAAATATCCCATGCCACTCGATGAAAACCCAGGCCTGATTATAATTGGCTTAGAAGAAATAATTGAGGAGCTTGGCCATAGTATCATAAGAGGCCTTAGAGGGAGCCAAGATGGAGGAATAGTAGACATGTGTAGCGACTAGGATCTTAGTGCAAATCTGGAACTTGATTGCTAGAGATAGCAGCTTATTGATATAATATGTAATCTTCTTTTCAATCCTATTGAAGACATGATACTAAATCTTGGTTGGAAAACTATCACCAACAAAGGGGATGCCCAAGAACTTGAATTTTTCCCCCAAACAATCCATTACCAATTATACTTGTGAAGCCACTTAGGCATATCATCATACTTATACAAAAACAATGGGTTTTCCTCCATTGTAGGTTGGAGTTGAAAATCATAAATAAAGTGTCAAGGCATTGGATGGCTTCACTAAAAGTGGTCTCTTATTCTACAACTTTTTTAACTTCAACTATAATGGTGATTTTTTTTTAAATTACTGTCTATATATCCTTTCATCTAAAGAGTATCTAATTATATATGAACTATTACAATTCAATGTTGGTAATTATGTATTTTTTTAATATTAATAGTCATCATTTAATGAAGGAAATATACACATTTTCATATTACAAAATTAAGTTTTGAGGAGACACCTAGGCATTTCTCAGCTACCAAGTTGCTTGGATAGTTTGTTTTAGGTAATCTCCGAATGTTTTCTTATTTTAATTATTTCTTTTAGATATGGAAATGGATGAAAAAAGTTAAAATAAGAGGGGGGGGTGGGTGTGGGGTGGGGAGAATGTTGAGGCTAATTTATTTGGGTATTCTCATAAGTGAATGGGGATGGGTGAAAAAGGTTGAAAATCAATGTACGAAATAAAAATGAATGTTGAAGCTAGATGTGTTTGACTATGTTGTTATTGTCTATTAAACTCATTCATATCATTGAAATTGTCCCTATAACTACTTAGAATATGAATATTCCCTACCTAATCATGAGCAATATTAGTAGGTTGCCATGATTTCTAAAAAAATATCACAATTTTATTTTATGCCTCTTCTTCATATTAAAAAAATGGCTCATTGAAGGAGTGAAACCACTATACATTAACTTTTTATCAAAATTGATTTAATGGAAGTAGTAGTTGCAATGATGTTTCCATCAAAATTACTTAGAAATAAAAAATATAACCACCCAAAAGTTGAAACCATAAGTAGAGAAGGGGACCATGTTTATGAATGTAAATCCAATGCCATCAATGGTACCCAATTGAGTTAAAAAATTGAATGACCTGATCCTCATCACAAAATCAAACTATTCATGGGTTAGTTGTTCAAAGGTTACTCAAATCCCTGAAGTTATGGTGCCTACATTTTGCACTAGAAGAGACAATCCATATTTAAGTAAGCTTTCGATTGATACACAATTGGTTGGGAGAATAGAACTTTTTATGCCACAGCCACAATATAAATATAAAAACAAAATAAGTGTTGTGATTTTTATGCACAAAAGTGGACAAGAGTATGACCAAAACTTATCATAGCTTGTAATGATATAATAATGTATCAAGCATGGGAAAATCCAAATTTTACAAACTAAAAAAAAACACCCATGAATATGGGACAAACATAAATTTTAAATAGATCTCATATAGATAAGAGTAGGAGATAAAATAAAACTATTATTTTACGTAAGTGTTTGTCACTTGTGTGATATATTAGTATCTAAGATGTTTGATATTTTGGAATTATGGTGAAGGCTTATCTAAAATTTGCTTGTCACACATTTTTCCAATACTCTACTTTGTTACACATCATCTTAGGGTTTAGTTTCTAGTCAACAATAATACAGTAGAAAAGTGAAATCATCATTCAAATCATATATATTGTAGGGGATAGTGCACTTCTTAGAGAAATTATTATACTACAGGGGATTACTAGATTTTTTAGTGCCATTCTCACCTCTATATTTAGATAATAGATTAACGGGTATGCTTGATATAGGTCTACTAAGCTCATGAGATCATATAATTAATGCAAGTAAACCCAAATCCTTTACTTTATTGTATAGCTTAGGGAATGTAACAATGAGTTTGGTCTTTAAATTATGCACTTATTTGGAGACTTCCATGGTGATATACAGTGGATTCATGGTGGTTGCCACTATGAAAATGTAAATGATTCAAAGTAAGTACATTGGAAAATTAATAGAATTAAGGGCAAATATGAGTAGCACATCATCCTTCTTGATACCTAGTTATTGTAATACACTACCCACCTAGTTTACCTTATCTTTGAATTATTTAAAAGAGATTTTTTCTTAAGAATCAACATCAATGATTGCTAATTTGTAATCATAAGATGATGAATATCTAAATAGGAAAGAAACTATGTTTACATGCTCATCCTTTGGAAGTATCAAGGGAGCACTGAGGGACCTACACTTTCCATTGGTAACAACTGTTTGGATATTTTCTTAGCCTACTCTATCATGATATTGCCATGTTTTATCAATATATGTTTTCATTATTTTTTAATTTTGTGTTGTAAAACAATCAATAGCTACTTTGGGAGATCCAAACAATAGGATACAATCTACAAATTTTTATTATTGGAAAGATTCACATCATATTAACAAAAAAATATAATTACAAAAGGTTACAAAATAAATTAGCCAAACACATCATGGCTCAAACTCCTTACCAGAGGAAAATTTTGGCTCTAAAACAACAAAAATATCTAGTCAAGGCACATTCAAATAACTACAAATAACCATATAACATAATTTTATGCATAGGCCATCGCCTCAAGAGGTGGAGGTGGAGGATAATCCTTGAAAGCATCAGCCAAGTAGGTGGTTCCATGTCAGGAATAACCTTAGCATTCTAGTCATCCAATGGGTTATCGTGAATAGTGATAGGCTAAGCATTGGTCAATTGTACAAGAACAATATTGCTTAGTAGAGATCATTATGAAGGACCAGCATTAGACTTGCCAAGAGAACTCTAGTCACTAGTTGGGGGAGGGAAAAATAGACCCCTGCTTCAATGCCTCTTAGAAGCAAGAGGTGGTGGAATACAGGGTAAGCCATTAAGTGAAACTCTACTCATGGTGTAAGGTTCACTCCCTTGGTGGTTAAGGAGCTCCTACAAATGGTGAAGGTCCAGATCCATCTTTTCCACTTGGGCTTGAATCTAAAAATAAACTAAATAAATAATAGAAACCTTTTCATTAATATAAAATGATATTCTACATGCCTCCTAATTAAAAATAGCAAAAATGATATTCCATGGCTGAAAGAGATTAATGGAATGAAAGAATTTCCAGAGAAAGGTAATAGAATTTGGGTAATTATACAAACCTCCAAAGAGCACATGTCACAAGAGAAAGGCTCAAGGTGATAAGGCTAAAATAATGATTGAATCCAACACCAAGTAGACTGGGATATCAAACAACACCAAAATAGATGTTTAAATGATTTTGGAGCTTACAAGTTAGATAGAAGATTTGGGAAATGCATAGGTGGAGAAACCTCTAATCGAGGGGGAGTCCTTGGGAAATTAAACACTATTAATAAATAAGTCACCTTAGGTTCTAGGCTAGGGTGCCACACATGATCTAAACAAGCAAGCTCAGTCCTAGGAAAAGACTAGAGGCCTCAGCACTTGTTGAGCTTATCTAAATTTAGAGAGAATAGACTCATCACCTGATAAATAAGCTTAGGAGAGTAGATTTTGAAGTGCATATCATAATTTCACCTCCAGTCTTTCCACTAGGCCTTAGGAGGCTGCAAGCCAAGTTTATGTAGCATAACATCAGGTAGCAATTCTTGAATGTGAAGAATAGAAGTTAAGTCTGCATTATTGAACTAGAACATGATTTTTAGTTTAAGATAGGGAATCCAATCTCTAGAGGTAACCAAATCACAGATAGTTTGAATCTCTTTTCATAATAATTATAGAGCTTTAATACCAGGTAATTCAACCAAGGGAATGAAAGAAGTATTAAGTACAGGGGACCACCATAAGTTGTGGTCATTAAAATATGACCCTACATGTAAAAACCATCCCCCATCCACTTCAAGAGGGGTTTGACAACTTCAAAATCCTTTCATATGATTTTGACCACAAAAGATCTAGTAATCTTGATAGGAATAGTAGTGATGAGAAGGGAATGGAATCCAATATTCTTCCAACTGGTTTTACCATAAGGAGAGCCCACATAGATAAATTATCTTGGAAGAATTTTATAATTTTCATTACCCTTAATAGCTTGAACAACCCACTTTGTATCTAGGTCCATTCTTTGTCGATAGGTGTCAATGATGCTCATGCCACATTTATCATGAGGGAGGCAGTAAATATCCCATGACACATTTATCATGAGGAAGGCAACAAATATCCCATGCCACTTGATGAAAACCCTAGGCCTGATTAGAATTGGCCCAAAGGAAATATTTGAGGAGCTTGGCCAAAGTATCATAAGAGGCCTTAGAGGAAGCTTAGTTGGAGGAATAGTAGACATGGGTAGAGACCAAGATCCTAGTGTAAATCTGGAACTTATCCACTAGAAATAAAGGCTTAGTGATCTAACACGTAATCTTCTTTTCAACCCTATTGAGGACATACTACTAAATCTCGGCCGATGAACTATCAAAAGCTAAGGGGATGCCCAAGAACTTGAATTTTTTCCCTTGAGAAATCCATTGCCAAATATACTTGTGAAGCCACTCAAGCATAGGCATCATACTTTGACAAAAATAATGGGTTTTCTTCCATTGTAGATTAGAGATGAAAGCCAAAAATAAAGTGTCGAGGCAATGGATAGCTTCATGAAAAATGGCCTCTTGTTCTATAACTATTTTAAATTTAAGCATAACGATGATTATTTTTTAAAATCCCCATCTATATATTCTTTCATCTAAAGAGTATCTAACTGTATATGAACTCTTACAATGCAATGCAATGCTAGTAATTAGGTATTATTGTAATATTAATAGTCATCATTTAATGAAGTAAATAATCAGGTTTTCATTTTTAGACTATCAAAATTTACTTGTTGGTAGCAATGTTTAGTCTTTTTAAATGGCAATGTTTGCATCAATTTATCCATTATAGAGTTGTTTGCCCTTAGAGATTGTTATTTTCATCTAGAAACATCAATTTGTACATATATGGAATTAGTTGTCCTTCAAGATTACTATTCTAATCTATAAATAAGGAAAAAAAATTAGGAGAGGACACATCAGAGTGTAACCCCCTTTCCACCTATCAACATTGTAGCACCTTGACCATGCCCTAAATTGGCTACATGGGTGTATATAATAATATTTATTTTTCTACCTTTTTTTTCATGGGTGTATATATTGGGTATATAATGAAGTTTTAAACATGTGCTTTTATCCTAGAAATAGTCTTTTAGACAACATAGTAGTGTAGCTAAATTGAGGCCATCTTGCACTAGTCAACAAGAAATTTTTAAAACTCCTAATGAGGTCATTAATCAATACACCAGGTGACCAATCCAATATAAGCATTGAGAAATTGATATCTCTTACAAAAGAGGTCTACTTGAATGGTATTGACAACCCAAATATGTATTATAGAATGAACATACTATAAAACATACATTGTTTGCACACAAAAACTATCAAATTCATAACATAACTCAGTCAATGACATATTACTTGAAAAAAGGTATAATTTTACTAAAAAATACATGCTTATGATTAATTCTAACCTCTTTTTTGTTAGTTTAAGCATTATCAATTTGTAAAAGTAAATTTGGTCCCAATATTTTGAATATCCCAATTTGTTACCTCTATTATAGGAAAATATAACAGTTTTTGTGGTCCAAATTTCCAACAACACATTATATACCAAACAATTGAACTATTTAATATAGAAAATAAGTCACTTATCTCCACAAAATACAATGTTTTTTACAGGAATTATTGTAAAATTATTTTTTATTGATATTGAGGGAAAAGGCCCTCACCCGTACAAAAAGAGATAAAACAAACAAAAGTGATGAATTTCAAACATGATGGTATCGACCAATGAAATGCAAGTCCCAAAGGGAGAGTGACAAAAAACCAAGGAACAAACTCAGATACACAGTAAAAAAGACCCCTGATAACAAAAATGACCAAACTAGGAAGCAACAAAAGAGAAACATGACTATTAACCAAGAGAGCCTAGGTTGTTTTGTCTAATGAGTATACATCTTTCAGGGTTGTAACTATTATCCAAACCAACAATATCTACCATAGTTTTTAGCCTTCTCTCATTTAAGAGAGAATCCAAAACCCCTGACTCTTTCGCATGTCCACCAGTAGAGCCCCTAGTAGTTTCCTTGTCTAAAGTTATCACCACACCATATCTCAAGCAGAAACCAACCAGGTAATATGCAGCACTTAGAATGGCCTTAGATTCAAAAAAATTGTGAATGGATGAAGGAATGGAAATGGATGGAACTAGTACTATGCTGGAGGGAAACCAGACTATGAGCCATCTAAACATGTCGTGAATTCAATTTCAAAAAATCACTTAATGGGACCAAGCGTAGGAAATGGGAATCTGAGAAAGGTGTCATGTCCCAATTTCTCTCTAAGCTAAATAACTTGTTTGATCCATGGATTATTATGGTTAATTAGTTGATTAAATAATATTTAATTAAGTTTAATGACATATGATGATTATGGGATAGTTTGTGTTGCTTAATTTACATGATTAGTTTGCTATGAGCTATTAACAATTTTATATTCAATATATTTTGATCATGTTTGATTATTATACTACATTATTTTATTGATATAATAATTTTTCAGGCTAACTACCATCATTGTTGTGAGGTGGATGCAAGACAAATTCTTCCCTTAGAGTGTCATAGAGGGAGAGTATCATCAAAGAGGGTTGTATAGATGGATACATAGGGGAATGATAGAGAATGAAAATCAGAAACCCTTACACACACCACTTTGTTTATCATGTTTTGTAAATTAATTTTTTGATATAGATAGTGTAGCATGTTTTATGTACTTTTCCTGTAGGTGATTACTAATATATTTTTTAGTATGATCTTGATTGCTGATAATGATCGTGTTATTCCGTTGAGTGATTTCATTACTTTTGTGATTGTACTAACTTATCTTGTATATGCAATTGATTGGCTAAATGAGTAAATTTATATGTTGTGCTTACCTTACCGCCTTATTTGAAATGGTTGTGTATAATAACATTTTGATGTTGCAAGCATTAAATAGTATAGACGGATTCTATTGTTATTTATCTACAAGATTATTATTATTATTATTATTATTATTATTATTATTATGTTAAATCTATATGTCAAAGGATATAAATAACATTGTTTTTAAATATCTTTGTATTCGATTAATTGTTGACCCAAGGTTTGATTTTAATATATATGAATACATTGTTTTTAATTGTTGAAGGATTTTAATAAATCATTGTATTTGCTATGTATATTAGTGGATAACATAGTAACATAGAATTATAATCTTTTAATACCTAAGAGTATTGTCATGCAATATAATCATTGTTCTATTGTATCTGTTCGAGAGTCATTGCATGGAAATACATTAGTCATCGACTAGTTGATAGACTTTACATAGAATAAACATTGGAGACTATATGATTTAAGGTTTAGTTGGTCAATGATTGTTTGTAAAGTCATTATCATGTAGATTTTGTAAAGAATATAAAATGATTTATTTAGGAATTCAAGAGAAGCATCAAAATGATTAGGTTTATTAATCATTTTTTGACTTTGATTAAGTATCATTTTGGGTAAAACATGGAGTTTACTATGTGCCTGCATGTAAGCAAATGAAAATAATGGAGGGTTCTATTGGTTTTGTATTTCAATTCTTGTATAGGCTATATCGAATGGTTTTTGAATTGGTCTGGTTACTGGGTATTCTTTATTTTAATCATAAAAATAAAATGGGTTGTATGTAGGGCCCTATGGAAGGCTTGGCCTCCACGGAACCCTACATCCACACAGGGTGACCTAAGAAGGTTGGGGTAGAGTCATGGGTTTTGGTGTTAGTTATTATAGACTTTTGTAAGCTTTGTCCTAAACTTCTCTTGTAAATTCAAATAGCATTATTCAATCTTAGAATATTATTTTATTGTATATATACACAATATGGCTCGATGTCAATAGATTCGAACTAGTTGTTATATATTCATATATATTTGTGGAAAAACTTGAGATGGTATGTCTTTGACTATGTAGACCTATTCAACTTTATTGGGTATAAATATAAGGGTTTTATTTATATAAAATTAGATTATGTGATATATATGTATATACTTAGATTGAATTGATAGAGTATACAAACACACACACACACACACACAAATATACAAACACACACACACACTAGTGTTTTTGGAAATATAGGGGTTTTCAAAATAAAAATAGTAATGTTTAAAATGTATTGGCCATAAGATGTTTGTATGGATATAATTGATGTATTGAGTTTGAATGGAAATATATTGATTAGTTCTTTAAAGAATTTCACCCATTTTTTATTATTGTGTTTTACATGACTCTGTGTAGAGGCTAAAACATGTGTTTTAATTCTCATTTAGGTTTATAAGAGCAATACAGATCCATCCATAATATACAATTACCTAGGTTTGGGTATATAAATATATGACTGTTGTTTAAAAATTGACCCTATAAACAAAATTATACACGAAGGTTTGATTGAATTGATAGAATAGAGATTACAGTGGAATGTATAATATATATACATGTTTATTAAATATAATTGTATATAAAGACTATATACATGAACTAGAATTTATTATGAGTGCGACTGGGTAAAGTCGGATGTGTGTTCAAATTTGTTTGAAGTGTCAATTTTGAATCGATTATGTTAACATATTTTGATTAAAAAGGAAATTGGCAAAATTATACTATGTATAAAATTTTATATGTTTCACAAAAACATGTATATGAAATTAATTCCATTTATGAAAGAGTTATGGGACTATTTTATTATATGGATACCTATGCATTGAGTATACATAATACTCTAAGATATTTGATAGTGGATGTCATCTTAGAAGTATAATGCATACAAAATGGTAGCAGTTTATATATATATATATATATATATATATATATATATATATATATACAGTCGTGTACTCTATTAAATCAAATTTTATTATACCAATTATATATACATATATTTTATATAGTCAGTTATGTTGTGCATTATTACCATGTGGTGTATGAATGCTTTTTAAAAATGTTATTATAATAACAGTGAGTAATTGATGTTTGTATATATTTGGTCAAGTATAAAATCATTAGAATATTATATTTAAGCGTTAAATATAAAACATAGTATGTTTTGGATTGGCTTTTGTTATATATGGAATATGAATAATTTATTAAACATGTGTTATAATATTATTTCATGGAGAAATAATATTATAATTTGTTTAGTGTTTAAAGCAACTTGTTGTCTAGATAATCATTACCTAGATGGTATGTTATATTGAAGATTATTTTTGGATTCTTTTATTAATTGTAATAAACTAGATGTATGGATTCAATTCACTTTATTTGACAGACTAAATAAATGTATGTGATATTTCTATGCTTAGAATAATTTTAATTAGCTAAAGTAAAATATTATGAAAGAATCTATTGGTTTTTATATTATTATTTACTTTACTAAATTTCATATTCATGAACTTAATTAAGTAGATGACAGGTTTTATTGATTTAATTAGCACCTTCAATACAAGATAAAGTGTAATCTGATCAAATGTTGTGTATGAATTTGATTGATCCTAGAGATTATTTATTACTGAAAAACTTTGACCAAAGTAATGTTTGATAAACATTATCATTTCATATGTTGATATAGTTTTCATATTTATGTGATATCATACTATAATAAATTTATTTATGTTACAAATTATGTATTAGATATCTTCAACACATAGGTTCTAGTTTTTTACTCTAAATTCATGCATTATCATTATCTCCCCATCCCTGAAGTGGGGGCATCCCCTTGTTTGGAAGATAGTGTGGGAGATCTATGGTCAGTGGTTGATGTGGAAAAGTGCTCGGATGATGCTCTCCCTCCTAGCTAGAGTACTATACTTGAGACTACACTTGAGATTACATATTGATACTTAAGTCACGGAGACTTTTGAGTCATGGAGACTCTGCTTAGAGGATCTATGTATCATGTTTTACCATTTGAGATATTATTATGTATTGCTTAAAACTATAACTTTATTTATCATAATTTTACAATAATAGATTTAATGTTGTATCAGTCATGGCTGAATTCTTATTATTTCATTTATGATATGATGCAATATTTATGGTTATTTAGTATTGTTCATGATTTCTATATCTGTTCATGGTGATCCTTAGTTAGGTGGATTAGCTATAACCTTTTTGGTTAACTAAATTAATATGCAGTTAGTTAAATATCACTATTTAGGTTTTTCATAGTGAAATATATATTTTGAATCTATATTTAATTTTTTAAAAATAATTATTATAATATTCTGGTAAAACTCAATGGGGTTGTTACATTATGGTATAAGAGTTGAGTCTTAAACTATAGGATTTAATGTGTACAATAACACAAACTTATTCTTCTAGTAAACTAGAAGAACAATGGTGCATGCTCGACAATGAGGTGAGGGTGATTTTAATATCAAACCCCCTATTGATCCAAATTAGTTTGTTGTTGAATAAGCTATGAAGTTGGACCAAATATTCACAACCATGCAAGAGACTAGGGACTAAATCATGTCCTTAGAACAGGAAGTGCATGGCCATGAAGAGGAGAATGCTCAAAGGGAACCTAAAAAGCATCTTAATGACTAGAAACATCTTCAAGAGCAGAGGCATGAGGAGATGCCATAGGATTTGAGAACTTGAGTAGCTATATATTTAATGCATGACATGAAAAATGTAAATCTATCCAAGTTTGATGTAACTATATTAAGGGATGGAGCTGAAGTGTGGCTAAAAAAAATGAAGTAGTATTTCAATATTTAGAATTATTTTGAAGTCATGAAAATAGTTTGGGGAGCTTATCATCTTGATGGTAAAACACTGACTTAGTCAAAAAATAAGAAGCTCAAGATGAACCTTGACTCAACCACGACCACTTCAGAATAGTTTGTGACACTGTTTAAGTCATGATGGATTCCATAACTATACTTCAACTAAAATCTTATGGATTTATAAAATCTTAAGCAAAAGAATTTTGTCAATGAATGAATACTAGGAGTAATTCATCAAGCTTCTTAAGTATGTACCTCAATATCAAGTGGATGAGAGGTTCAAAATCAAGAAATTCATCATGGGATTGAAACCTTAAATAGACTATGAAGTATATGTGCATGGTTAATCTACCATGGATCAGGGGTTTGAGAAGGTATCCAAGAAAGAATAGAAACTAAAATCTCTTTCCTAAGTCAGAGATAAGTTAAAAAAATATATTAGAAATTCTAAACCAAATTTCATGAAGAAGAATTGGAAGTAGAGGAGTGGAGATTCCAAGGGTCAGTTCAAGAATCATAACACTATGTTTAATAGTGGTTCAAAGAATAGTAAACCTAGTAATGGTTTCAAGGGTGGTTTTAAGGGAAATTAATAGATTGAGAGGAAAAATCTAATTGGAGGTTGCTTCATTTGAGGATGTGCATTTTTCTTGAGAATGTCCTCAGGACAAATCAAATAACAAAGGTTCAACTTCTTATCAAGGTACATTTCAGAAGTAGATTCATGCATGATCCGGGAAACACTTCAGGTGACAATTTGGGTGACACTTCAGGTGATAATATGGGTAATGGTTCTACTCTAATTAGTGGTATAATTTATGGGATCCATAACTCTTGATCTAGAGCTCCATTTGACTCCCCATTCAAACTATTGGAAAGCTAAGAATGAGGAGAACTCGATGAGATGGAAATATACACACACACACACACACACACACACACACACACACACACAGTGGGTTTTTACCCCCAAAAAATCAATGGAAGTGCCCATAATTTCAATTTTAATAGTACTATCTTAAAATAGAAAGTTTCTAAAAATAATAATTTCTCAAATTTTGTGTTATTTTAAATCATAAAAGTTGAACCACTTCATCTCCCTTGAGATTGGTGACCTTATACATCCTCCTCCTACCTTCAAAGTATGTATAAAATAGATGTAGCTTGAGAAGGAGACCAAACATCTCTTCCCAGAGATAAGCATATGTTTTCTACAATTTTGTGAGCAATAAAACATCTCTTTCCAAAGATAGCATTATATGATTGTGTTATTTTGTGTTCTTGAATTATCTTTCAACCAAAATCTCTAAGTTTTGGATCAATACAACTGTTGAACATTAATAGGCTGAGTATCAATCTTTGCCAATAGAACTATCATGGATTTTGTTCGATCATATAGTTTATATTTTAGTTGATACATGAGCTATTTAATGTCTCCTTACTCCTAGAATGCTTAGTAAATTGTATAGAAATGTTGAAGTTATGGAAAATGCATGGTCGGTATAATATGAGAATGATTCAAAGGTCAAAGTTGATAAATGTCTAGTCCAAGTAGAGATTAGATTGACTGAGTTCACTACTATTGTAGATATTTATGTTGAACCGTTAGGATCATATGATGTGATCCTAAGAGTCAATTGTCTTGTGAAGCATAAAGCCAAGGTTGCTTTTTTTTTAAAGAAAGTTGAGTGTCAATATGATTTCAAAAATTAAACACAACTTTAGGGAGAGAGAAGGGAGTTGAAGCTATGGCAGATTTATGCAATTCAACTCAAGAAAGTTAAAAGGAAGTGATGCTAAGAATTTATCATTAAGATAAATGATATATGGAAGAATTTAAGGAACCATCTATCAAAAATTATCTTTTTTTGAGAAACTTACATGACCTATTTTTGTAAAAATTACCAAGATTTCCACATAAGCATGAGTTTGATTCTTGATTGATATTATACCTAGATCAGAACTGTAATCTAAGGCACCATACAGAATGACAACCACTAAATTGGTTGAGTTAAAGGCATAACTTTAAGAGTTGTTAATGAAAGGTCTGATTTGATCAAGTGTGTCACCATGAGGTGTTCTAGTTGTATTCATCAAGAACAAGGATGGCACTCTACACCTATGCATAGACTATAGGATGTTGAATAAAATAATGATCAAGAATATATATCTATTACCATACATTGATGATCTCTATTAATTAAATGCAAGGAGCAATAGTCTTTTTTAAGATTGATCTTAGAGTAGGGTATCACACGTTGAGGATCTATGAAAATGATATCCCAAAAATAGTATGTAGAACTCTATATGGGCACTACAAGGTCTTGGTATTACCATTTGGATTGAAAAATGCTCCAACAACATTTATAAATCTTATGAATAGTGTGTTTAAAGATTACCTAGATAATTTTGTGTTAGTTTTTCTTGATGAAATCCTTATTTATTCCAAGAATGAGGAAGAGCACTTATAGCATTTGGAATTGGTTTTATAATATTTGCAAAATCATAGATTATATGGAAATTTATTTCAGTGTGTATTTTTTAAAAATAAAGTGCAGTATCTAAGACATAGTATCTTTGTAGATGGCGTTTCAGTAGATCTAGTAAAGATAAGAGCCATAATGGAGTGGTTGTCACCAAACAATATACATGATATAAGAAGTTTCATAGAATTAGTGGGATATTATAGTAAATTTGTTCTAAATTTTTTTAAGATAGATAATCCGATTACCTCTCTTTGGTGGAAGAATTAGAGTTTCATCTAGTCAGATAAGTGTGAGGTAGCCTTTTAGGAACAAAAAAAGAGATTTACTTTAACACTAGTGCTAATATTTCTTGATCTTAATAGTCAATTCTCAGTAATCATATATGCACCTAGGGATGGACTTAGAGGATTTATTATGCAGGATGGTTCAGTGGTAGCCTGAGTCTAGGAAATTGAATCCATATGATGTGAATTATGCCCTTCATAACCTACAAGCTATGAAAATTGTGCATGATTTGCAAGTTTGGAGGCATTATCTATTGATAAAACTATTTGATCTCAAGATTGATAACTTGGGACTCAGGTGCATCTTTACCCAATCGAATCTAAATGTTTATCAAAGATGATGGTTAGAGTTCTTGTCTAACTATGATTTAGATATTAATTATATCAAAGGCAAGGAAAATAGAGTAGTTAATGCTCTAAGTCATAAAATTCATGGCTACTATTAGAAGTACTTTTAGAGATCAAGTGATCAAAATCTTACCAAGAGATGAATTCTATAATTAAATCAGAGAAATTTTATCTGAGAATGCTCAGAATCCTAAGTTTAATGGATTTAGAATAGAGAAAAATGGTCTTTAATAGTATAATGGTAGGATGTATGTGCTAGATAGAGAGAATATAAGGAGTATAGTGCTAAAGTAATTTCACAATGCCCCATATTTAGAACATCTAGAAGTAACAAAGTTCATGGTCAAGCTTTGACCACTCTATTTATATAAAGGAATCAAGAGAGATGTAGCAGATTAAGTGTCTAATTATCAATGATGTAAGTGTGTGAAAGATGAACATGTGCATCTAGATAGATTATTGTATCTACACAACATACCAAAATAAAAGTCACAGGTGATCAATATGGACTTTGTCTAAGGGTTGTCTTTATCACAGAACAAGCATGACATGAGCTTGGTTGTATTTGAAAAACTAACTAAGGTAGCTCACTTCATACCAAGCAACTTGACTGATGATGCACCTATGCTTGCAATGAGATTCAGAAAATAAGTGTATCAGTTGCATAGTTTTCTAGAGAATATAATTTTAAATCAAGATCTGAGGATGATTTCTAAGTTTTAGTTGACTCTGAATTTAGATCTACGTAATCATTTGAACTTTAGCACTACATATCACCCACAAATTGATGGACAAATAGAGTGAGTTAATCAAGATTTATAAGATCTCCTTCGTATGTATTGCATGGATCAGCAATACAAGTGGAAGGAGTACCTTCCATTGGTTAAGTTTACTTACAACTCATACCAATCAACATTGAAGATGGTTATATCTAATATGTTGTATGGAAATAGGTATAGAACACCAACCAGTTGGGATAGGTTAGAAGATAGGGTAGTCTTTGGGCTTGAGATGTTTTCAAAAATGCAAGAGCAAGTCAAGATAATTAGGTAAAATTTGGTCAAGGCCAATGATAGACAAAATAATTCACTTAATATGAAGAGAACAACTAAAAAGATTTTTATTGGTGATAAAGTGTTTCTATGGGTTAAGCATCAGAAAATCTCAATTAAAAATAGGAATTTAGTGAAACTTTCACTGAGACATGTGGGACCCTTCAATGTTTTAGAAGTAGTCAACCTTATAGCTTATAGGCTTGCATTGACACCAGCTCTAGATCTTTTTCATAATGTCTTTTGTCTGTCTTATCATAAAAAGTAATTTGTTGATCCTTCACATGTGTTAGATTAGAATGCTTTGTAGATTCAGGATCCCAGGGTGGTCATGGTAGAACCAATCAGAGTAATTGACACTCACAAAGTCTATTTATGTAATAGAGAAGTGTCACAGTGTAAGGTTTTGTAGGACCTATACTCTAAGGATACTACCACTTGGGAGGATTATGATGAGTTTTACAAGCTATTTTCATATTTATTTATTTGATTTGTTGATGCTTATTCTATTATTTTTTATTTAATAATATTTTTAATTCATAACTTGTATTTTAATAAATGTCATCAGGATGATGACTAGCTTTAAAGGGGAAGGATGTCACATCTTGATTTCTCTTAAAGCTAAATAACATGTTTAATATATGGATTATTATGGTTGATTAGTTGATTAAATAATATTTAATTAATATTAATGACATATGTTGATTATGTGATAATTTATGTTGTTTAATTTACATGATTAGTTTGCTATGAGTTAGCAATAATTTTATATTAAGTATATTATCATCATGTTTGATTATTATACTGCATTATTTTTTAGATATAATGATGTTTCGGGCTAACTACCTATTGACTAATTTGATCACAAGTCAAATTAGGTCAATCCCCTATATAGTAAAACTTCTTATATGGGTTCCTTAGGGTGTAAATTATGTCCCTTGGTCTTTAATAAGGTCAAACATTCTGTTTATCTTTGTCATATTTGTCTATAGTTGGTCTTATGTCATCTAGGGGTCACTTTTGGGTTATTTATTGAATTAGTATTTTTTTATAAGGAAATAAAGATGTAAAGAGATACTATAATGTCCCACATGTTAGGAAAATGTTATATATAGCAATTTTGAACTGATAACTATAGGTGCAACATCCAAAAAAGAAGATCAATGAGAACAGTGGTAGTTTTCAATTGGTGTATGTCCTATACAAAAGTTTGGGCACATTTTAAGATCATAAAGTGACTCTTCATGTCCTCTCAACTAAATTCCATGCTTGTGAAACTTTGATAGACTTTAAATTGATCAAAACCATCCTATCTTTCCTATCGCTCTCTTTTGCAAGCTAAAATGGTCAATTAGTCTTTGCTTGGTATTGACACGAGGAGGTGAGTTAGATAAAGTACCTTTATTAGATGATAATACTCTTTGTCTACTACAAATCCATGTAAATATTTATAGGTTTGGTGTTCCATGCTCTGTGAACCATTGCTAAGAGTATTAGTGACTCTTTTCTACCTACTCATCCCCATATCCTTCAAGTTTCTTCTCTTATTTTAATTATTCCATGAAATTAAATTTATATACACGATCTTAAAAAGAATGACCATATTTATCACTAGATTTTAGTTCATTTTACAGATGTGGAGGTCAAGGAATGAGCAAAAATATCTCACTTTGCTAGTTGAAGACTTCAGTATAGTCTACAGACATTGTTTCCACTAATTATAAAGTTTATCTTCTTGCATTGACATTAAAAATATAGGATATATATTGTTCCCAATCCATATTATCATTTTGATAAATTATTATTTGAGGGTTTAGTCTCAAGACTAGCCATAATTAGATATGCAAGGTCTAGGAATTACACAGTCAATTTCCCTTATGACTGTCACCTACAGTCAAGTAAAATTGAGAATTTACCAGTCATGTTGATGGAACAAGAATGTTTCAAGGTGTTTAGGACACTCTCAAAGTGAAATAAGTGAGTTTGAGCCATTCAAGGGTTATAAATTGGTTATGACAACCAATCTAATACACATAGTCCTATAATGTGGCACTTATAAGTTTCCAACAGTAATCTAGTGTTCACCTACAGGCAGCTCCATAAAGGTCTAAGAAAGTTGGAATAAAGGTGTTAGAACTCATTTGAGACATTAATTAAGGTCAAATAACATTTAGAAGGCCATTGTGACATGGTAGAGTCATGATATGGCAAATAGACCTAAGGCCTTGTTCACAAATTTGAAATGTTGAAACTAAGACACTTTATCATAGTTTTTCTGAATCATGTTTTACCCATATATTTGGTATTCTCATAGTAGAGTGTCTTGAAGGATGGAGAGGTTTAGTAGTTTCCACCTTGTATCCCAAGAATAGGGGTAAGGTATTGACATAATAATATGGTTGGTTGCTCAATAAAGGATGATGGTGGAATGGTTCCTAACTAAGACATTTTGACCTGAAAGACTCAGTGAATAGTACATTGAAATGACTAAAAGTAACCAATTTGTAGTGGTAGGTGAGACTGTGTTTTATATGATGAGAAGAGATTATATAAATGTGAACTGATACTAATGATCTCATAGTAGTCAAATAATTTGATGTATAAGGCATTGGCATAAAACATCACCTACAAGGGTCATTAAATTCTTCTAAATGGTCATCTATAGTGTGACTGAGTAGACAGACTAATTCATACTAGCAGAGAGATGCAATTAGGATATGAGTACAAGTCTCTAGGCATAAGGTGAGTTAAAAAAAGTGTGAGATGATATTGATGACTTCAATAAGAGCCTAGACATGAAACACAATGTCTAAACATAAATCTTCACCTACAGGAAACCTTCAATCTCTACTAATCTAAGCACCTATAGTCTGCTATAGTAAACATACTAGGCCTAGTCAAATGAAGAATGCATGTTGATAAGGTTAACATGAGTGTATGATGTTGAAAATTTTTAAAACCACATTCACAATGTTGATATCAACTTCACATGATGCTCATAGCAAGGAAATAGGGCAGTGAGTAAGTTTCAAACATTCAACCTATAGTCATTGCAAAGTCCATTCACAGTCAAGTATTATGAGCTAGTCTTCAAGGATCTGGGAATTTGAGAGATTTAGAAAGGTAATATAGCTATAATATTTGGTATAAAAGGTCATAAATACCTATTATATCTCTCTATAAATTTACTTTGGATTAAAAAATAGGGGAGATGCCCTTTTTGTCTTAGACAGAAGGCACTCCCAGAGAGTCTAAACTATAGGTTTGGTGAGAGAATGATAAGAGAATGGCATGAGGAGTCTTGGATCATTGGATAAAGGTGTGAATATTTGTAATTAGGGTATAAATAGGTAAATAATCACTCACATCTTTTGGAAACCATTCATAAGTGGTTTTAGGTGAATCAATGATAGTTAAGCCTATTATGCCTAGAACTAAACCTAATCCCTTCAAGGGTCTAGCTTCATTTCTATGACCAAAAGATATTTCCAATCTAGTTGAATACATTTAGTGGAGGTTTCAAGATTATTTATAATCTTTGGTTTATTAGAAACCACTCAGAGGGTTCATTTTAGCTTAAAATCATGACAAGGGTACACATAATGCACTTTAGAGCTTGATATGCCATATTCAAATGATCATACATGTACAGATACATTACATGGTTCATTAAATATCTATGGGTAGTTGGTTAGGGTCTTACACTTGGTCTTAGTGGTAATTTTTCATAGATTCAATGTCTAGTTTTTATGAATCATTCCTAAGAAGTAAAACATGCTAAAACCCTCCTAAACCTTTGTCTAAGACCCGATGAAGAAAATAAGATATAATATGCATTTAGAGTGGATTAGTTGGCCATAAAAGTCATTTATACATGTCAATAATTCACCCATTCTCCTTCCCACTAAAATGGTATGTACCCTACTTGTATGGACAAGGTAAAAATAGGGTTTTTTGTAGGTTTTTTATTATTTTGTGGGTCTAGAAGGGAACTAAGTGATGAGAATAATTGGAGGAAATATTTAGAGACTTATTACTACTCTCCATATTCATTTATCATCACATATGGGCATGGAAACACTTATACTAACTCATTCATCTCATGCAATCTTAGACAGATAGTGAAAAGACAAAATGACTACCCAGTGAGAAGATGAGATGTCTAATTTTGTATCTTTTTAAGGTCTAATTCGTGGATTAGAATATATACAAACCTTTAATAGGAGTCATAACACCTCTTCCATATAAAATTTTGATAAATTGAAAGGTAATTGGATGACAAATGTGAAGAATGAGGCCAAGAGGGATAATAGATGACTGCAGATAGAGATTACAAGTGTCCAAAAGATGGCTTGCAGTTAGGGAAACATCTGGTGACTATCATATGATTTTTATAACCTCCCTAAGATATTTCATATGTGTCAACTCTCCCTATTCCAATTTCAAGTGCTCAACAGATGCCTCATCATGAAGGTAGTTTTAAGATGGTAGTTGAAGACCTCTACACCAGTTTTGGAGAAGTTTGTCATGTTTCAGATGGACACTTATCCAAGAATACTTCTATACCTCCTTACACCATCCATTTTTAAAAAATTTAACTAGTCCTCATCACTTGACACTTTTTCTTGTGACCCTCAAGCTCCACTTCTTTTCTCACATGCTCTATAAATGCAAGCCATTTTGGCTTTGTAAAAGAATCCACACATGGTATGGTGAAGACCTACTAGTTTAATACTATATTTTACCTTTGAAATAATTATTTTAAATCTATTTTTAATCTCATTAACTTATTTTCAAAGTTTTTGAAGTGGTGTGTAGTGAAATGTCAAGTGATTAGTATCTATCCTTGCTTTCTTTTAGCTCTTCAATGTTTGATGCAAGTTGTTCTCATTCTAACAGGTCATATGAAGTGTAATCAATTGTATTCAACTATCTCTAAGTGTAATGGAGTATCCCTAGTGTCTGAAATATAACCTATATTTCACTCACCTTGAGTATTTCAATGCAAATCACCTCTATGTTTGAAAAACTAATGTTAGAGCAATTCAATATTTTGAGACTAGTGTTGTGAGTCATGTCTCTTAGTGCACTTTTATGGTAGTTTAGTGGAGATAATTATATTTTATCACCTCATAAGGATATTTTAATTGCATGTTACTTCTATATCATTCCACCCAAGCAAGAAATTAGTGTAGGTGATAAGCAAGAAAATATCAATCTACAAAGCTAGCACTTAAACCTAAAGGTTTACCTCTACCATAGGTAACCCACAGCTCTAGATGTATTATAATGTTTCCCAAATCTTAGATTAGGATTGAACAACAAACTCTAGGGTGAAATATTTGGTGACAATAGTTCTGGCATGCCCAATGGGACCATTTTTTGAAAGACATCTTATCAAGGTGAGTGTTGGTCTTGACAACATCACAATTGCATATGGTGTTTTACTCAAAATTTGGCAACTCCATTCAAGGTAATATCTTCATTCTTGATACCTATTTGTTATAATCCACTACCCACTTGGTTTACCTTGTCTTTGAATGTTTTAAAATAAAGTTTCTCTTAAATATCAAAATCAATTAGTGTAAATTTATAAGCATAAGATGATGAATATCTAAATAGGAAAGAAACTATGTTTGCATTCTCATCCTTTGGAAGTAGCAAGGGAGTATGGAGGGACCTACACTTGCCATTAGTAATAAAAATGTGGATATTTTATTAGCCTACTCTGTCATGATATCACCATGTTTCATCAAGATATATTTTTAGTTTTTTGTTATTTTATGTTGTAAAACAATCAATAAATACTCTGGGAGAGCCAAACAATAGAGTACAATCTAAAACTTTTTATTATTGGAATGCTTCACATTATATTAACAAAAAAATTATAATTAGAAAAGGTTACAAAGTAAATTATCCAGACACACCATGGCTCAGACTCCTTACCGAAGGACAAATCTGGATCTAAAACAACAAAATTATCCAATAAAGGCATGGTCCAAACAACTATAAATAACCATATGGCAGAATTTTATACACATGCCACTACCCCAGGAGGTAAAGGCAAAGGATCATCCTTAGGAAGTATCAACCAAGTAGGGGTTTCCATGTCAGGAATATTTTAAACATTCTATCCATTTAAGGGGTCATCATGAATAGTGATAAGCCAACCATCAATCAGTTACACAAGAATAATAATGCTTACTGGAGACCACTATAAAGGGCCAGTATTAGACTTACCATGAGAAATACATCTCCCCTTCAGGAGGGCAAGTACAAAAGTGACCCCTACTTTTGGACCGACTTCTACTTTGATGCCTCTTGGGAGGAGGAGGTGGTAGACTGTAGCGAAGGCCATTAGGTGGAACTCTACTCATGGTGTAAGTCCCCCTAGTGTTTGAAGAGCTCCTGCAGGTGGTGGAGGTCCAAAGCCATCTTTTCCACTTGGGCTTGAATATAATTGGCCTAGATTAAATATTTGAGGAGTTTGGCCATAGTATCATAAGATTGCTTAGAGGGAGCCCAGATGGAGGAATAGTAGACATGTGTAGCGACTAGGATCTTAGCGCAAATTTAGAACTTTCCTGTAAGATATAGGGGCTTATTGATATAATATATAATCTTCCTTTCAATCCTATTGAAGACATGTTGCTAAATCTAAGCTGATAAACTATCACAAGCAAAGGGAATGCCCAAGAACTTGAATTTTCCCCTCGAACAATCCATTACCAATTATACTTGTGAAGCCACTTAGGCATATCATCATACTTTGATAAAAAAAATGGGTTTTCCTCCATTGTAGGTTGGTATTGAAAGTCAAAAAGAAAGTGTCAAAGCATGGATAGCTTCATTAAAAGTGGCCTCTTTTTCTACAACTTTCTTTACTTCAACTATAACGGTGATTTTTTTTAAACCCCCATCTATATATCCTTTCATCTAAAGAGTATCTAATTATATATGAAATATTACAATGCAATATTGGCAATTATGTATTTTTTTAATATTAATAGTCATCATTTAGTGAAGGAAATAAATAGGTTTTCTTATTACAAAATTAAGTTTTGGGGAGACACCTAGGCATTTATAAGCTACCAACTTGTTTGGATTGTTTATTTTAGGTAATCTCCTAATGTTTTCTTATTTTAATTATTTATTTTAGATATGGAAATGGATCAAAAAATTTAAAAGAAGGGGGGGAAATATTGAGGCTAATTTATTTGGGTATTGTCATAAGAGAATGGGGATGGGTGAAAAAGGTTGAAAATCAATGTATGAAATAAAAATGAATGTTGAAGCTAGATGTGTTTGACTATGTTGTTGTTGTCTATTAAGCTCATTCATATCACTAAAATTTTCCTTCTAACTACTTAGAATATGAATATGCCCTCCCTGATCATGAGCAAGATTAGTAGGTTTCCATGATTTCCAACAAAATGTCACAATTTTATTTTATGCCTCTTCATCATATAAAAAACAAATGGCTCATTGAAGGAGTGCAACAACTATACATTAATTTTTTTTTGGAATTGAATTAATGGAATTAGTAGTTGCATTGAAGTTTCCATCAAAATTACTTAGAAATAAAAAGAATATAACCACCCAAAAATTGAAACCATAAGTAGAGAAGGGGACCATGTTTATGAATGCAAATCCAATGCCATCAATGGTACCCAATTAAGTTACAAAATTGAATGCCCTGATCCTCATCACAAAATTAAACTATTCATGGGTTAGTTGTTCAAAGGTTACTCAAATCCCTAAAGTTTTGGTGCCTACATTTTGCACCAGATGAGAATTAATATTTAAGTAAGATTTATATTGATACATAATCGATTTAGAGTATAGAAATTTTTATGCCACGGCCACAATATAAATTAAAAATAAAATACGTTTTGTGATTTTTATGTGCAAAATTAAACAAGAATATGACCAAAACTTATCACAGCCTGTAATGATATAATAATGTATCAAGCATGGGAAAAGCTAAATTTTACAAACTTAAAAAAAACAAACCCATGAATATGGGACAAACATAAATGTTAAATAGATCTCATATAGATAACAGTAGGAGATAAAATAAAGATACTATTTTATGTAAGCGTGTGTCACTTGCATGATATATTAGTATCTAAGATTTTTTAAATTTTGGAATTCTGGTCAAGGCTTATCTAAAATTTGCTTGTCACATATTTTTCCAATACTCTACTTTGTTACACATCATTTTGAGGTCTAGTTTCTAGTCAACAATAATACAGTAGAAAAGTAAAATCATCATTCAAATAATATATATTGTAGAGGCTAGTGCATTTCATAGAGAAATTATTATACTACAAGGGCTTATTAGATTTTCTAGTACCATTCTCACCTCTAAATTTAGAAAATAGATTTATGGGTATGCCTGATGTAGGTCTACTAAGCTCATGAGATCATATAATTAATGTAAGTAAACCCAAATCCTTTACTTTATTTTAGAGCTCAGGGAATGTAACAATGAGTTTGGTCTTTAAATTATGCACTTGTTTGGAGACTTCCATGGTGATATATAGTGGATTCATGGTGGTTTCCACTATGGCAATGGAAATAATTCAAAGTAAGCACATTGGAAAATTAATAGAATTAAGGGAAAATATGAGTAGCATATCATCCTTCTTGACACCTAGTTGTTGTAATCCACTGCCCACCTAGTTTATCTTGTCTTTGAATTCTTTAAAAGAGAGTTTCTCCTAAGAATCAACATTAATGAGTGCTAATTTGTGAGGATAAGATGATGAATATATAAATAGGAAAGAAACTATGGTTGCATGCTCATCCTTTGGAAGTATCAAGGGAGCACTAAGGGACATACACTTGCCATTGGTAACAAACATGTGGATATTTGTTTAGCCTACTCTGTCATGATATTGCCATGTTTCATCAAGATATGTTTTCATTATTTTTTTATTTTGTGTTGTAAAACAATTAATAGCTACTTTGGGAGAGCCAAACCATAGGATACAATCTACAAATTTTTATTATTGGAATGCTTCACATTATATTAACAAAAAAATATAATTACAAAAGGTTAAAAAATAAAGTAACAAAACACACCATGGCTCAAACTCCTTGCCAGAGGAAAAATCTGGCTCTAAATCAAAAAAATTATCTAATCAAGGCATAATTCAAACAACTAAAAATAACCATATAGCATGATTTTATGCACAAGCCATCACCCCAAGAGGTGGAGGTGGAGGATCATCCTTGAAATCATCAACCAAGTAGGTGGTTCTATGTTAGGAATCTCCTGAGCATTCTAGTCATCTAGGGGGTCATTATGAATAGTGATAGGCTAAGCATCAGTCAATTGTATAGGAATAATAGTGATTATTAGAGACCATTTTAAAGGACCAGCATTAGACATACCATGAGAACTCTATTCACCACTTAGGGGAGGGTGAGGATAAAAGTGACCCCTACATCAATGCCTCTTGGGAGGATGTGGTAGACAACAGGGTGAGCCATCAAGTAAAACTCTACTCAATGTGGAAGGGGCACTCCCTTAGTGGTTGAGGATCTCTCATAGGTGGTGGAGTTCTAGAGCCATATTTTCCATTTGGGCTTGAATCTAAAAATAAACTAAATAAATAATATAAAACTTTTCACTAATATAAAATGATATTTGACATGCCTCATGATTAAAAATAGCATTATTCCTAGCTTTCCATAGCTGAAAGAGAATAATGGCATGAAAGAATTGCTAGAGAAAGGCAATAGAATCTGGCTAATTATAAAAATCTCCAAAGAGCACATGTCACCAAGAGAAAGGCTTAAGGTGATAAGGCTAAAATAACAAATGAATCCAATGCCAGGTAGACTAAGCTTTCAAACAAAACCAAAATAGATGTTTAAATGATTTTGGATCCTACAAGTTAGACAGAAGGGCTGGGGAATGCATAGGTGGAGCAACATCTCATCTAGGGGGAGTCCTTGGTAAATTAAACACCCTAATAAATAAGTCACCTTAAGTTTTAGGCTAGGGTGCCACACATGATTCATATAGGTGAGCTAAGTCCTGGAAAAAGACTAAAGTCCCCAGCACTTATTGAGCTTGTCTAAAGTTAAAGAGAATAGACTCATCACATAATAAATAAAAGCCTAGGAGAGTAGATTTTGAAGTTCATATCACAGTTCCACCTCCAGTCTTTCCACCAAGCCCTAGGAGGATGCAAGCCAAGTTTATATAACATAACATCAGGTAATAATTCTTGAATGTGAAGAATAGAATGTAAGTTTGCATTATTGAACTAGAACATGATTTTTAGTTTAGGATGGGGAATCCAATCTCTAGAGGTAACCAAATCATAGATAGTGCAAATCTCTTTTTAGAATAATTACAGAGCTTTAATACCATGTAATTTAGCTAGGGGAATGGAAGAAGTATTAAGTATAGGGGGCCACCATAAGTTATGGTCATTAAAAGATGACCCTACATGAAAAAACCATCCCCCACCCACTTCAAGAGGGGTTTGACTACTTCGAAATCCTTTCATATGTTTTTGACCACAAAAGATCTAGTAATCTTGATAGGAATAGTAGTGATGAGAATGGAATGGAATCCAATATTTTTCCAACTAGTTTTACCATAAGGAGAGCCCACAGAGATACAATGTCTTAGAAGAATTCTCTAATATTCATTACCCTTAATAGCTTGAACAACCCACTTTGCACGTAGGTCCATTCTTTGTTGATAGGTGTCAATGATGCCCATGCCACATTTATCATGAGAGAGGTAAAAAATATTCCATGCCACATTTATCATGAGGAAAGCAACAAATATCCCATGCCACCTGATGAAAATGCCAAGCCTGATTAGAATTGGCCCAAAGGAAATCTCTGAGGATCTTGGCCAAAGTATCAAAAGAGGCCTTAGAGGAAGCCTAGCTAGAGGAATAGTGCACATGTGTAGAGACCAAGATATTAGTGCAAATCTAGAACTTACCCACTAGAAATAGAGGCTTAGTGATCTAATATGTAATATTCTTTTCAACCCTGTTGAGGACATACTAGTAAAGCTCAGTCGATGAACTATCATAAGCAAAGGGGATGCTCAAGAACTTGAATTTTTTCCCTTGAGAAATCCATTGCCAATTATACTTGTGAAGCCACTCAAGCATAGGCATCATACTTTGACAAAAATAATGGGTTCTCTTCCATTGTAGGTTAGAGATGAAAGCTAAAAAGAAAGTGTCAAGGCATTGGATAACTTCATTAGAAATGGCCTCTTGTTCTATAACTATTTTAAATTCAACCATAATGATGATTATTATTTTTAAATCCCCATCCATATATCCTTTCATCTAAAGAGTATCTAACTATATATTAACTATTACAATGCAATGCTAGTAATTAGGTATTATTGTAATATTAATAGTCATCATTCAATGAAGCAATGTTTTCATTTTTAGACTATCAAAATTTACTTCTCGGTAGCAATGTTTAGTCTTTTTAAATGGCAATATCTTCATCAATTTATCCATTATAGAGTCATTTGCCCTTAGAGATTGTTATTTTCATCTAGAAACATCGATTTGTAAATGTATGGAATTAGTTGTCCTTCAAGATTACTATTTTAATCTATAAATAAGGGGAAAAAATTTGGAGAGGACACATCAGAGTGTAACCCCCTTGCCACTTATCATCACTGTAGCACCTTGACCATGCCCTAAATTGGTTGCATGGGTGTATATAATAATATTTATTTTTCTAACTTTTTTTTCATGGGTGTATATATTGGGCATAAAATGAAGTTTTAAACATGTGATTTTATCCTAAAAATAGTCTTTTAGCCCAACATAGTAGTGTAGCTAGATTGAGGCCATCTTGCACTAGTCAACAAGAAATTTTCAAAACTCCTAATGAGGTCATTAATCAATGCACCAGGTGACCAATCGAATATAAGCATTGAGAAATTGATATCTCTACAAAACAGGTCTACTTGAATGGTACTGACAACCCAAATATGTATTATAGAATCAACATACTACAAAACATACATTGTTTGCACACAAAAACTATCAAATTCATAACATAACTCAGTCAATGACATATTATTTGAAAAAAGGTTTAATTTTACTAAAAAATGCATGCTTATGGTTAATTCTGACCTTATTTTCTCAGTTTAGTCATTATCAATTTGTGAAAGGAAATTTGGTCCCAGTATTTCGAATATCCCTATTTGTTACCTTTATTGTAGGAAAATATAACATTTTTTGTGGTCCAAATTTCTAACAACACATTGTATACCTAACAATTGAAACTATTTAATATAGACAATAAGTCACTTGTCTCCATAAAATACAATGTTTTTTAATGGAATTATTATGAAATTATTTTTTATTTTTTATTTTTTATTTTATGACCACTATTGAGGGAAAGGGCCCTCACCCGTACAAAAAGAGATAAAACAAACAAAAGTGATGAATTTTAAACATGATGGTATCGACCAATACAATGCAAGTCCCAAAGGGAGAGTGACCAAAAACCAAGGAACAAACTCAGATACACAAAGTAAAAAAAACCTCTAATAATAAAAATGACCAAACTAGGAAGCAGCAAAAGAGAAACATGACTATTAACCAAGAGAGCCTAGGTTGTTTTATCCCATGAGTATACATATTTCAAGGTTATAACTACTATCCAAACCAACAATATCCACCATATTTTTTAGCCTTCTCTCCATTAAGTGAGAATCCAAAACCCTTGAGTCTTTCACATGTCCACCAATAGAGCCCCTAGTAGTTTCCTCTTCCAAAGTTATCACCATAACATAGCTCAAGCAAAAACCAACTAGGTAACATGCAAGACTTAGAATGGCCTTAGATTCAAAAAAAATTGGGAATAGATGAAGGGATGGAAATGGATGGAAATAGTAATGTGTTGGAGGGAAACCAAACTATGAGCCACCTAAACATGTCATGAATTCAATTCCAAAAAATCACTCAATGGGAGCAAGCCTAGGAAATGGGAATCTGAGAAAGGTGTCACATCCCGATTTCTCTCTAAGCTAAATAACTTGTTTGATATATGGATTATTATAGTTGATTAGTTAATTAACTAATATTTAATTAAGTTTAATGGCATATGTTGATTATGGGATAGTTTATGTTGCTTAATTTGCATGATTAGTTTGCTATGAGTTATTAGTAATTTTATATTCAGTATATTGTGATCATGTTTGATTATTATACTACATCATTTTATTGATATAATAATGTTTTGGGCTAACTACCATCATTATTGTGAGGTGGATAAAGGATAGATTATTCCCTCAGAGTGTGATGGAGGGAGAGTATCATAAGAAAGGGTGGTATAGATGGATACATTGGGGGATGATGGAGAACAAAAATCAGAAACCCTTGCACACACCACTTAGTTTATCATGTTTTGGAAATAAATTTTTTGATATAGATAGTGTAGCATGTTTTCTGTACTTTTCCTTTAGGTGATTATTAATAAATTTTCTAGTATGATCTTGATTGTTGATAATGATCATGTTATTTTGTTGGGTGATTTCATTAGTTTTGTGATCGTACTAGCTTATCTTGTATAATGCAATTGATTGGCTAAATGAGTAAATTTATATATGTTGTGCTTACCTTATCACCTTATTTGAAATGGTTGTGTAGAATAGCATTTTGATGTTACAAGCATTAAAAACTATAGATGGATTTTATTGTTATTTATCTACAAAATTATTATTATTATTATTATTATTATTATAATTATTATATGTTAAATCTATATGTCAAAGAATATAAATAACATTGTTTTTAAATATCTTTGTATTTGATTAACTGTTGACCCAAGGTTTGATTTTAATATATATGAATATATTATTTTTAATTGTTGAATGATTTTAATAAATCATTGTATTTGCTATGTATATTAGTGGACAACATAGTAAAAAACAACTATAATCTTTTAATACCTAAGATTATTGTCATGCAATATAGTCATTGTTTTATTGTATTTGGTCGAGGGTCATTGAATGGGAATACATTAGACATCGACTAGTTGATAGACTTTACATAGAATAAACATTGGAGACTATATGATTTAAGGTTTAGTTGATCAATGATTGTTTGTAAAGTCATTATCATGCAGATTTTATAAAGAATATAAAATGATTTATTTAGGGATTCAAGAGAAGCATCAAGATGATTAGGGTTACTAATCATCTGTTGACTTCGATTAAGTATCATTTTGGGGAAAGCATGGAGTTTACTATGTGTTTGCATGTAGGCAAATGAAAATAATGGAGGGTTCTGTTGAGCTATCTAAGCATGCATTTATGCAATTACGTTTATTGACTATGTAGAGAGGAGAAGGAAATGGCGAGTAAGTTGATGGAAAGAAATAAAAAGAAAAGAGAGAAGGTTGTGGGGGACACGGTGTATTGCATACAAAGGAGATATATAGAAGAGAAGAAGGTGGTAGAGGAATAAAAGAGAAAGGAATATTTTTGGCTCCTTAGAATATTTACCAGGTTGGTTTTGTATTTCAATTTCTATTTTGGCTATATTGAATGGTTTTCAAATTGATCTGGTTAGTAGGTATTCTTTATTTTAATCATAAAAATAAAATGGATCATATGTAGGGCTTGTAGAAGGCTTGGCCTCCACAAAACCCTAGATCCACCCAAGGTGACCTAATAAGGTTGGGGTAGAGTCGGGGGTTTTGGCCTTAGTTGTTATAGGCTTTTGTAAGCTTTGTCCTAAACTTTTCTTGCAAATTCAAATAGCATTATTCAGTCTTAGAAGATTATTATATTGTATATATATACAATATGGCTCGATGTAAATATATTCAAACTAGTTGTTATATATTCATATATAGATATATGGAAAAACTTGGGATGGTATATGTCTTTGACTATGTATATCTATTCAAATTTTACTGGGTATAAATATAAGGGTTTTATTTATATAAAATTAGACTATGTAATATATATAGATATAGATATAGATATATATGTATATACTTGGATGGATTAAATAAAGTACACACACACACACACACACTAGAGTTTCTCAAAATATAGGGTTTTTCAAAATAAAAATAGTAATTTTTAAAATGTATTAGCCATAAGATGTCTGTATGGATAGAATTGATGTATTGAGTTTGAATGGAAATATATTGATTAGTTATTTAAAGAATTCCACCCATTTTTTATTATTGTGTTTTACATGACTCTATGTAGAGGCCAAAACATATATTTTAATTCTCATTTAGGTTTATAAGAGCAATACGGATCCAGCCATAATATATGATTACCTGGGTTTGGGTATATAAATGTATGATTGTTGTTTAAAACTTGACCAAATAAACAAAATTATACATGGAGGTTTAATTGAATTGATAGAACAAATATTACAGTGGAATTTATAATATATATACATGTTTATTAAATATGACTGTATATAAAAACTATAAACATGAACTAGAATTTATTATGAGTGTGACAGGGTATAGTTGGATGTGTGTTCAAATTTGTTTGAAGTGTCAATTTTGAATCGATTATGTTAACATATTTTGATTTAAAAGGAAATTGGCAAAATTATACTATGTATAAAATTTTATATGTTTCAAAAAAACATGTATATGAAATTCATTCCATTTATGAAAGAGTTATGGGACTATTTTATTATATGGATACATATACATTGAGTATACATAAATCTTGTGTTCAAACTACCTGGGCAGTTCATGGCATTTAGCTTGAGAGTGTCCATAACATGACCAAAGGCTTTTACTATTAAAATTTTCCATCCCCACCCATGGAGGTGTAATATTGAACAAGTCAGCCACTTGGTGTGTCTAAAAATCCCTCCTAGTGTTATCCCTTGAACCAGAGACTTTGTTGTCTCAAAGCAGTTGCTCTGTAAGTGACTATCTAGATTGAGTTTGTGGGTTTTCCCCTGCCACATTGATCCTTCTTAGACCAAATAGTTGGCTATATAGGCCAAATTATTATTCACAAATCCCAGATATTCTAATTGACTTAGCTATAAAGTAGGGTCTATGTGGAATTTGATCTTTCTAAGGACCTCAAGGAATCTGCTCAAAATTCAAGTTGGTGACTCTTGATATTCACAAAGAATTTTGTATATCAACTTGCCTGATACTTGTTTATGTTTCAAATCCATAGATCATAATATTAAGGACTATACTTTGTATCTCCCTCATAATAGGAACCCCACCAAGTCCACAGTTGTTACTCCTAGGAATACCCAAGAAGATGGATGGCAAACCATTGGGGGGAAATGAACAATCATAAAAAGGGGCCTATTCAGACTAGTCATGGGATTATCAATAAGCCTTCCTCTATTTATGTACCTCATGCACTTAAGTCTTTAGATACACCGAGCAAGGAAATGCCTCATAGCATACTCCCTGTCAAGGAACCATCACCAATAGAGGTAGTGCTAGCTCAACCTCACTTCCAAAGCATGCCCTTGGTGGAGAATGTGTTTTCCAGTTCTCAAGTATCAACAAACATCTTTCCAAATGATCTAGATTGTTCATCACATATCACATGGATTGACATTGGCAAGCACTTATGCAACTCCTCTAAAACTCTCTAAATCTCTCTCAAAGGCCTATTCAATTTGGGCCAAATGACAAGGCAAATTATAATAATAATGGAAAGGTGATGCAGCAATGCATGATAAAAAGGCATTGTTCCTAATTTTTCCCATAGACGATTATAACTATGAAACAACATCATAATACTGATTTACACAAAGGCAGTTATAATCAATAGTACTAAAATAAAATATTTATTTGCCCATAGGTGGTTATAATCAGTAGCACCAGATAAAATGTAAATGAAAGATAACTTTCTAGATCGACTATCACATTACTTCCATAGACTGTCATTTAAACATAAAATTCTAAAAACTACTAAAACTGGATCAGAATCCCCCCATGGAAAGTACAGGATGAACCAAAGGAACCAAGATCAAAAAGGGGTTAGGTAGGATGGATAAAAATAGGCTTTGGTCAATATTAAAGACATGGTATAAATAAAAAGGTATAAGATATGGCATAGAGAAAATGATAAGATGACACTTGGTTGTAATGGTAAAAAAGGTTTCCCCAAAGAGATGATTGGCTTAGTGTGCTTGTAAAATGATGAGATCATGGATTAGGTTGCTTTCAAAATGGTAATAGCATTCAAACTTATAAATTGCTCATAAAATGGTGAGAGCATGGTGAAGGTGACCAAGCTAACCTCAATAGAAATTGAGCACTACCTACAGAATCCCAAAAGGCCTAAAGTCAATTTAGTTCAAACTGACATGATAAATAGGACACAAAGGTACATGATCCTACTACTCTTACTGATATGGAGATACACATCCTAGCCAACATATGAGACAAATAGAATATTGATAAAAATTGCTAGCCCACACCTCATCTGTATAGATATTCTATTAAGAACCTACTACAGATTTGGACTTCAATAATGTTGATGTGATCTTTATTGGTTACTGATTCTACTTCATTCAAACATTGAAATAAGATATCTTTGTAGCCTTTGTAAAAGAAAGTGAGGCCAAAGATGGTAAATAATGTTAGGCATAGAATAAATGGTATAAGTTGGTAATGAAAATGTGGATGATAATGGAATGTATAATGATTGTGAAACAAATGAAAATCAATATTTTTAGGCACACAGAATGTTGTTGATTCTAGATTTGACATAATTTTGGTTGTTGCAGGGTCAAAAACTTTTGAATATTCTCTCAATAGGACCCCCAGATTTTTTTGTTATTTGATCTTAAGAGTAGCTACCATCTGATTAGGATGTAGATTGAAAGCTATACTAATTTTATATTTGATAATGTCTTCATTAAGAAGTGAAGAAATTTTATGCTTAGCTATTGGCATCTCAATGAGGTTTTCACCAATGCAGTTGTCTTTATTATCCTAGAGTGCCTCCAAGAAGGTTTCACGAAGAGATATTAACATTTTAATTTGATTGTCTTCTAGTGCCTTCAAAAAGGTTTCACTAAAAGATGTTGAGTTCAAACTTTGATTATCCCCTAACACCTATGAAAAGGTTTCACTAGGAAATTTTTCTTTTGAATGAATGAATGCGGTCTTTGCCCCCTTGATATTTTTCACCTGATATGTCACCATGGATGTAGTTCAATAAAGTGTGATTCTATCAGTCTCAATTAATGCTTATGGGAGGTGGAATGTTAATATAATGATTATTTTGGGTGGTGGTAATGGAATGATGAAATGCATCACAATCTTCATACAAGACATAAGGAAAATTTATGTTGATGCTGAAGGAATCATCCTCAAAAACTATAGAAAGATCAAAAATATATTCAAATTGATCCACAAGGAAAGTGTAACCAATGTTGTAATAACCATGACTATAATCTGATTCTGAAGTTGAGTCTGAGTCAAGGGACTCTAAATATGATGTTGAGGATGATAGTGATTTTAATTCTGAAGTTAAATATAATGTCAATTCAGAAAGGGAACCTGACTCTAATTTTGTTTCTTCATCTGATGTGGCTACTTCTATAATGATGATTTGTTGAATGCTTGATGTTGGACAAATAATGGCCTACGATCGCATAATGGTCTCTATAAAAATTGATTCATCTAAGAAAGGTTCAACATAGACTAGCTCATCTAAGTAAATCCCCTTGAAGAGAGGGAACCACTCAAGGGATGACTCGACAGAAACTAGTCTATCAAAATGAGACTTCTCAACGAGTGGAAAAAGATCAAGAAACAACTCCATAGAAAATGGCTTATCAAAGGGATGGAGATAACTTCTATAATGATGATTTGTTGAATGCTTGATGTTGGACAAATAATGGCCTACGATCGCATAATGGTCTCTATAAAAATTGATTCATCTAAGAAAGGTTCAACATAGACTAGCTCATCTAAGTAAATCCCCTTGAAGAGAGGGAACCACTCAAGGGATGACTCGACAGAAACTAGTCTATCAAAATGAGACTTCTCAACGAGTGGAAAAAGATCAAGAAACAACTCCATAGAAAATGGCTTATCAAAGGGATGGAGATATTTAATAATAGGCAGAATATGAATAGGTGATTCATCATAGGTTGACTCATCATAAATGGGTGTTTCAACTATAACATCATGATTTTGGTTTATAATTGGTCATAAAATATAAAATTAGAACACATTTTGATCCTCATAAGATGGTATTTAAAGAGGTAATAGTTGGCTTTGTTGAGGCTTAAAGACTAGTACATAATTTATAAAGTGGAGAATAGTTGGATCAAAATAAATAATATTTCATGTTAAAATAATGGGCTCTCCAAAAATTAGACTATAAAATAAGTGATCAACAAAGACTAGTTCGTTAAATGGATGTTCCTCAACAATAGGTTCAATAGAGACAAGCGATGGACACAAAATCATAATGACTGGATGCTACGTAGTTTGGTTGCTCATGCAAACCTAAGAATGAGGTCTTAAAATGGTAACCTTCATGTGATATGGAGATTGATTTCTCACACAAAATAAAAGAGGATAACCTAGAATGGTAACCTTTGAGCACGATGCACAAATCAAAGGAAGATATCCTAAAATGGTAACCTTAAAGCATAATATGCAAATTGAAAGGGGATATCCTAAAATGGTAACCTTCGAGCATGGTGTGTAAATTTGAGGGGAGGGATGGGGATGACATAAAAAATAGGCATAGATTGGATTGGTTTTCAATAAATAGGCCCAAATAAGGAGACATCCTCAAACAAGATGAAGTGTTCATGCCCATCATAACAATGCTTTTCCTCATAGCTAGGGTCGTAAGAGACCCCACTATGAGTCTACCTTTGTGTCATGTTTAGAAATTTGTTCTCCACATTTACTAAGATTTGGATTTTTTTTCAAATGTTAACAAGATGTGTTTTGATTTTATCTAAATAAGTGATAAGCTAATAAAGAGAAGGTGGTGTAGTACCACACAACAGTAATAAGAGATAGAATAAAATGTGTTCTAGAAATTAGAGTGTAAGTGACATGCTAGATAACCTAAGTTAAAAATTATCAACTTATGATGAGTCTATAAATGGCCTTCAATATAAATGGTAAGTCGTACCCAAGTTAATTCAAACCATGTAAAAATGGTAAAACAATTAACACCTTGGCCCAGAATTCAGAAAGATGAGATTCTGAATTTGAATTAAAAAATGAAAGACTTAAATATTTTTGTAAATTGGTTTAGACTCAAATGGGTAGCATAACAACATTATTTAAACAATACCAAGATAATGTTTTAAAATGAGGATTTGAAAATGGCAAAGATTATTTGGATTTGACCAGCATAATGCCTTCTTGTTCAAATAAAATGGTGGACAAAAAATGTGTTTGGTTATGATGTGTTTTGTTAACAAACAAGTTTTTAGACTCAAATAATGACCTAACAAGTAAAGAAAAAATAAACACAACTAAGTAAATTGTTCTAAGCCTTAAATTTACAAGGTTGCATCGTATTATTGGAATCTATCTATATACATGTTCTTGGGAGGATTTTAAGTGTTAATCCAAAAATAAAAGTGCATGAAGTAGTAGGGTTTTTACACCTCCATTCTCATAAGAGATTTACATTGACATGGACCTTCAGGCTACTTTCCCTACATCAACAGTATGTCTGCGGTAAGTGGGGTTATTCTAAAACTTAAATTTTTGACCGTCTAGATGATCCCAAGTGTGATTAACAATAGAGATGTTTCAAGTCTATTGAGTTCATACCAAATAACTTTTTTATGTAAGGATCTATTCTTTTGCATAATGATTCCATCTGTGTACTGCTTAGGGAATCCCCTAGTTAACCAGACCTGACTCATATTTTTTCATGAAAGGAGAGGTTAACTGCTTAACCCCCTGACTCTCATAGTATTCATACCCTAATTTATATACCCTATCATGGAGAGGTATTGAAATAATGTCGGGAGATAAAACCTCAATTCAAAGCTTCCCTAAAGAACTCGTGAAGAGGCTATGAACTCCCCTCCATAAAGCCAAATTGCATAAAATAAAACTAAGTGAAAATATTTAAGAGGTTTCTTTTAGATCACCCAAATCATTATGGTTTTGGGGAGATCCTTGACAACATTATTTTCACACCTTGGACAAAGGCAAAATTACAAGGAAAAGGCACTTTTGGTCACCTGAGTTCCTTAAACGGGATAGGGGGAGAGCATACACACGCTCTTTATTCTACTCAAAAAAATAAACAAGTAATAAATGATATTACATAAAATAACATGTTTTTAAAAGCTTTGAAATTTAAGTAAGTGTAGTTTTAAGTACCAAATTAAAGTGTTTGATAAATTTCTTGGCCCCTTGGCCTTAGTTGCAAAAACTTCCAAAAAACTTCACAAAACAACTTGACTTAAAAACATCTAGGTTCCTTTTAAACATATAAGGGAAGGTTCAAGACTTAATCATGCTCAAAGTTTTTCACTTTTCCATGTGAGTCATGCAAAGGTTAGAGATTTTTTCCCTAATTTTACGTACAATTGATAATGAAACAAGCAAGTTTTGAAATCTTGCTCTCGGGTTCTCTATTTTAAAAACACAGAGATCGACATCGGTCAATAGTGATTGATGTAAGTTAAAATGAGACCAATGTAAATCATAAACAAACTGATGTCGATCGATAAAGATTGATATAGATTACCTGTGAATCCTTAGGCAAAAAATATCTTTCACAAAAAACACTTGTTATCCTAAGTTACAATAAAATCTCTAGAAAAGCTCTGGATCATGAAATATAATTTTAAGACAGAGACTTAAAAACTCAAAATGACACCCTACAATTTTGAATAAATCTCTAAAAGTGATTCTTCCATCATGTTTTTCCCTCCACCAGAACCGATGTTGATTAGGTAAGACCAATATTAGTTACACAGAACTGATGTCGATCGCTGTGTGACCTGTGTATCAACAAAAAATTCAAAAACATGAGAAAATTATGATAAAATTTTGATTTCTAAAGATTTTCAATGACTTCTAAGGAAATCTAAAATTTCCAAAGTGTCCTCCTTGATTGAATGGGCTGCATATGTCCCATTGAGTGTGTCAAAATGTAGAAATGGATTACAAACATGGTTAGATCAAGCATTAGTCAAGAAACTAAAGAAAAATGCATAAGAACATAACAAGCTAATCCAACTCTTTCGATGGGGTTTGGAAAATGAAAATTAAGATAAAATGAAATATATCATACACAATACCTTCTCAGATCATCCCATCTATCAAATACGACTCAAAACATAATTTTCCCCTTGATTTTGTGTTCAAGTCTTCGTCAATGATACAAGGCAAAGCTCCTCCATCATCTCTCAAGTGTACTAATGAAAATAAGCTCATGATATGAAATCAAATATATGCCTATCAATGATGATATCCTATTACAAATTATTCATAATAAAAACCACACATAAATGGCTTATGGAGAGAATTTTATATAATAAATTTACACAAATGAAGTTTAAAAATGATGGTCTTGGCCCTCTTATTTATAGGTTTTTGAATTTGATCAGAATCAACCATGTCCATCCATCTTGAGATCAATATGTGTGGCCATGAATTAATCTAATTTTGTATAATTAATCCATAAATACTCTCAAAAATATTTGGAAGGAAGGGCATTAAAAAGGCATGTGAGGCCTTAAGCTTTATATTTGTCACATTTATGGCTTATGGATGCCACCCCACAGATGATGTCATTTGATAATGTAGATCATAGGAATCAATTTCCAACTAAATTATATTCAATAACTTCCATGGATTTTCCACTTAAGCTCTTGATTTGGATTAATTTACCTAAGTGAGATTAATCAAATTTTAAGCAATTATTTGGAAATTGGTTGCACATCATTAATCAAACTAATTAGAATGTCATATTACTGGGTCATAATTTGACTGGAGAGGAATTATAAGGTGATGTTATTTACATATGGACCAATGTCCCATTTAGGATGTTGTCAACATAAAATAACATATACACATGTCATGTGCTTTTGAATTAGAGGAAAAGAGTGATCTAGAGCACCAAAATGCATTTTCACCATTTTGATTCAAAATGATTTAAAAAAATTTAATAGTCACATAAAATGCATTGCCCCATTTATGGATGTATTAGCCTAAATATACACTTGTATATGGCAAACTCAAACCATTTAGAACATTTAAGTGATTTTGACCTAATTTATGTATTTTCATGAATTTCGAGTAAGATTGACAATTTCAACATAATGGTTTTAGGAATTGTATGTCTACACACATCATCAATTATATCTTGAAGAGCATGTATAGTTTGTATCTGATGTAGCCTTTATTATGTTTCCTCTTTGATTTTGTACATTTATTTCATAGATTCAACAAATGAGTACACAAAAGAATATAAGTCTTTAGTATATTCATTAGGATTTTTTGGATCCTTTTTGGATTTATTTACCAAGGGAAATAGATTTTCTCTTTGGTCAAATTTTATTTATTCCCTTGTATACAAATTCAAAGCCTTCCTCTTCCTCAACCTTTAGATTGTACCATTATTTTTATCGAACTGAGTAGATATTATAGTTAACTCAGTGACAATTAGATTTTATCTCTCATCCCTTATATTTTACATCTCTTTTGCACATTAGGGAATGACAGGTTCCCCTAGTTCTTCATATTCTTGACTTGGGTCTTCATATGTGGAATGTGGAGGAGTCATTAGAGGAGGTGTTATTTTGGGTGGTTCTAATGATGCACTTATTTGTATTGGGAATTGGAGAGGTGGATAGACAATTCTCTCCCATGGTGAAGGTTATCTCAATAGAATGACTTCAGCCGCATACTTGGTCAAGCCTCGGGTTGTCTCAATAGTCATAGTGACTAAATGTATGGGTGAATACTGTGGCCTAGTTAGTTTTAATTGAGATAAATATTTATTGAGTTCTAGTGACCTTTTAGGCTTGTAAGTAGAATTTGTAACTGTAATATAAAAATAGACTCCTTTCTTTGAAGACTTTATTTGCTTTGAAGTTGAAAGAATGGGAGAGTCAATAAAACTAGATAAAAGAATAGTTGGAATAGTTTGAGGCAAATCTATAGCTGGAATATCTACACTTGTAATAGATGAAACAAGAGAAAAAACTACCCCATTTATGTTCTTTCTTTACTCTTCCATGAGGATTTGTTGGTCCAAAGTGCCAACTGGAGTTTTTTATTTTTGTAGGCTTTCCAAACTCATAGATTTAGCCTCTTTCAACTCTACTTCCTCATCAATCTAGGCCTGCTTCTTCACTTATTATAGGTATTGACCCCTTCATTATTTATACATCTTCACCTTCATCATTTGAATACTCAACTAAAGATATTACTAGTGTAGGATCCTCTTATTATGTTCCCTCCTCATCAAGGGATTTCTATATGGTGGAGAGACCAAAAGATGGCCTTTATTCTAATTATTTTCCCTTTGAGGAGGTAGAAAGACCCATAGATTTCCTCTGGTAAGTAACCACAGGGGGAGTGGAAGGTTAATGGGATGCTGAAATGATTGAAGGAGCTAAATTGGTAGAAAAAATAACTACAAGTGGTGGTGAAGGAACAATTGTAATGATAATAGCAATGGAAGAAAGGGTGAATAGAGAAAGGGTTGTCATGGTAGGGAGTGTGTGAGAAGATGCCTCCTCATTAATTATAATGGATGGAGGTGGACTTATCAAAAGTGTCTAAGGAGAAGGAGTTGAAATAGATATATGAAAGAAGCCTATAGAATCTTAGGGAGACTAACCTAGCAAACAATTTTAAGTGGTGGTAGAAGTGTCATATATAATGTGCTCTTTTATCAACCTTCAGGAGGTGTAGTTTTCTCCTTTGCAATATATTTTTAAAAAACTCGACTAGTAGTTTCTAGAGATGAAGAGGGTAGCTAAGGATGGGGGAGGCCTATTAGAATTTCTCTCTTTATTTAGGGATTAGACTCCTTCTAGATACCAGACTCTTATTTTTATAAATTTGTCTATTCTCCTATAGGAGAGAGAGGTTGGTCTATCCCTTATGAATCATATGGTTGATTTAGATGCCATTGATGGCTCCATTCTCTCTATTCAAGTTCTTTCATCTCCTTAGCTTGTTATTTAGTAATCTCATGATTGTACTGAAGAGCCTATGTAAATATCATAGACATCTATTTATATTTCATCCTTATCCACACCTTAGTATCATCTAATGTGTTCATAAAAACAACATCATTATCATATTCTTGGTGACCATATGAAATGTTCACTTTCTTATTTTCCTTGAGCTACCTGAGGTAGGTCTTAATTTTATTTTACGGGTCCCATTACCTTAATTGGGCCAACTTTAAATTATAATAGAATCTAGATTTCCCAACCTGGTTGAAATATGTTCTAATGAAAAATTGAATTTATCCAATACTCAAAGTAGTTTTATAATAATATCCCTAATTTTTTAGGCTAATTTATTCATAAATGCTATTGTAGATTTGAAAATCCACCTCTTGGTCTAAAATTTTGTCTAAGACATGACATGGTAGAAATAAAGGAGTTTCCCTTATCCCTTAAATTTTAATGACTAAGTTGTCAGGGTAATACCAAAAATCCCCCATTTTAGCAATGCTTCTTGTTAGGTTATCAAACAGCTTAGGCATTTAGATGCCATGGATCACCTGATATATTGAAGGATAGATTTATGCACATATTCTTTGGGTTTCATTCTTGAATTTGTATATAAATATGAAATAGTAATCTTCACATCTTTCATTTCCCAAATATTCTTTTGATAGTTTTCATATCTCCCCATGCGTCTAATGAATTATGCCTAGGACTGCATCCAATAGATATGACATCATATAAAAATTTTGATTGATTGACCTTTGGTCAGAATATAACATATATGCCTTCAATCTAAAACTAATGAATTCCCCTAAGGCAACTAGCTTTTCTGAAGTTAAAATAATGTCCAACAAAGGGTCCCATTCCACTTGCACATAAGTTCTGATTTCAAAACCTTATAACCTATTTTGGAGGGACATAACTATCCCAATCCTAGGTCTAAATTTGAAAATAAAATTGAAGGAAATGCCTCCTTTTGGATTCAATCTCTAACCCTTAACCAACCATTTTTTTAGTTTCCCATCGATTATTTTGTGCATGAGCCAAACATTGGCCAAGACTTGGTTATAGGAAATATCAAGCTATGGAAGTCTAAGATACCTTTCAAAATCCCTCATAGAAATAATGCCAGCTATGTTTTTACTTTTCCCAATATGTAATCAATCCCCAGTAAATGTTCTAGTGAAATATAAACCTTTAAATAGGTCTATGCAAGGCATTACCTCCTATTTTTATACCACTTGATGGAAACATTGTGTTTTAATGGGTGGCAGTCCATCGATATACTTCTTCTCATCTAGAGATAATTTGTCTTACATAGAGTAGGGCACTATAGACTCTACAACCTTCCAAATCACTGAATAGTGAAGGAACTTGAATTTGGGAGCATTTTTATCGAACATTGTGTCCATATATTCTTCACTTATAGAATAAGGGTACATTGAGGGGAATTGAACATGCACTTGATTCAAAGAGGAGGGTATTTTATCAATCTTAAATATGTAATTTATTTTTCAAATCATCTGGTTTGTTCTTGTAAGTTCAATTAAAAAGATAGGGCTTTTGGATGCTTGAGGGCTCAGAATTGAAATTTTAATTGATAAATTGATGCCGAAATGACTAATATTTGACTAGATTTCACATATAATGCCAAAAATTCTAAGGCTTGAATGCATTTTTGTGACATCAATGCAAATAATAGCCTTTTAATTTTCTTCCCATTTCAATTTGAACGTGTCATTCAAGTTTGGTGGGTTTACTTATTTTCCAAATGGAAACTATTTGTTAGCTTTATGTGTCTAATCATCATGTTCTAGAAAACTATCAAATTCTTTCTTACTCACTTATTTTCCTTACTTTCAAACTCATTTATATGTAATTTAAGCTTGTGTCTCCAAGATTATGACACTTGTCCAATTTTTTTCACTCAGGCCTTTAAATTTGCATATTCACTTTATAAACTCTGGGGTTTTAGAATTAATGTAACTATGTCACATGGAGAAACCTTAGGCCTATAAAGACTCAGAGGCATGGGAGTATGGGTGATTGATCCTTTTTAACTTTGTACATCTATGTAAATGTTATTTGTAATGGAATGGCAATATGTGGCATGATCTCAAGGCCTTGGAGGCACAAAGATTTAGAGCCACAAGACCATTAGTACATTAACTAATTATATCTTCTTTTAAGGTTTGGGCCAATAGAATTGTGCCACTTGTCATATAATCAGAGCTTAGAAGATTAGATATATTAGAATATAGGAACTTTGAATCATTAGACTATGTTAATCTTTCAATGGTTCTAGATTGACAAAAATATGTCAAGTGTCGAATGCTTAGAACTCGAAAGGTGGGTATCATTAGATTGTAAGAACTCAAAATTTTGGAAGCTTAGAACCATTAAATTTAATTTTAAATATTTTGGGGTTCTGTGTAATCAAAAATCATTGTGTGGCATCCTCTTAGGGATTGAAGACTTTGAACACTTAGAATTTTTTTATGAAAGTTGAAGGCTCTGGGTAATGTAGTAATAATGCGTGTTCAACTCTTAGAACTCATGATCTTTAAAGACTTAGAAACTTTTAAAAATGGATATAGTTCCAAATAACATGGTGATGTCACCTGTCTTGATTTTACACAATAAGGGTAAGACATGATCATGAATTATTAACAAGTCTCTTTCAATAACCGTGTAATCATTCAAAAAAATATAGGAACACTATGATGAAAATATTATATTTGTTAGTCCATAAATCAAAAGTGTCAATTTTTCAAGTGGAAATATGAAAACCTAATGTTTATAATTACTCAAAATATTCGTTCAATCTTTGATTTTCATAATTCGAACTCTTCCAACTTTAAACTTTTGAAGACAACCATAGAGTTTTGCATGAATAAATTCATATCATGGAATCTTAAGGTTTATAAGACCCCAAATAAATACCTTTAACAATAATAGGTCCATGTTTGAATTTTTAAAATGGGGTGTGTGTGTGTGTGTGTGTAAGAGAATAAAAAATATTCTAAATAAGTAGGGGGAGAAAGAGCTTATTTTAGATGTTTACTATGTTTTGAGTTTAAACCATATTTCGATAATCATTGACTAGCTTGTTCAGAAGGGGTCAAAAGTGTTTTTTAAAAATAATGAATATGTAATTTTGGACCAATTTACAAGAAGTTAGTTTATAGCCAAAGTTGAAATGACAAACAAAAAAATGTTCCCTTTATGGTTGAAACCAGATTTGAGTATGAAATTTACTCAAGCTTTCACTAAAATGATACATCATTCAACTTTTCAATTAGAAATAAAACATCATAATTGGCTTTGGCATTTACGATTTGGACACTTGAATTTAAGAGGTCTAAATTTTCTATATAGGAAAAACATGGTTAAAGGTTTTCCACTGATAGAAAAACTAGAAAGAGTACGTGAATTGGGGAAGCAACATAGAGAGTCATTTCCAAATGGAAAGAAAGTTAGATCAAAGGCACCAATGGATATTTTTCACTCTGATTTATGTGGAAAAAATTACACACTTTCAATTGGTGAATGCTTTTATTTTTTTACATTCATTGATGATTATGCCAAAAAGACATGGGTGTATTTCCTAAAGCATAAGTCTGATGTTTTTGATATTTTTAGCAATTCAAAGCCCTAGTTGAAAAAAAAAGTGGGTACTACATCAATGTTTTGATAATAAACAAAGGTGGTGAATATATCTCAAATACTTTTCTAAATTTTATAAGGATCATGGAAACCACAAGTAGTTTACTATCAGGTATACACTTTAGTAGAATGGTGTAGAAGAAAGAAAGAATAAAATAGTTATGGACATAGCTAAGAGTGTGTTGAAGGCTAAACATTTGCCAAATAAGTATTGGACATAGGTCATAGTATGTGCACTCTACATAATGAATAAATTATCAATGAATAGTGTCAAGATCATGATTCTACAGGAAGCATAGAGTGGAAGAAAGCATGATGTTGCTCATTTGAGAGTATTCAGATATGTGACATATGCACATGTCTCAAATGCATTGATAAATAAATTGGATAACAAGGGGAAAAATATATCATTGTAGGATACATTGAGAGCACAAAAGCTTATAAATTGTATAGTCCAATAACTAGAAAGGTGATAATTAGTAGAGATGTGCAATTAGTAGAAGAAGAAGCATTGGATGGAAGTTTGGATAAAATAATAAGTATCATCGCATGTTTATCTTTAAATGATAGTGAAGTATTGAATCTAATAGCTATTTCCTCTATCGTACCTCCTTCCACACCTACTCAATCTCAACAAGGTATTTTTTTAGTGACACCTCCATCAAGTATAAGGACATACTCACACATTCAAGCAAGAACTCCATCAAAAGAACAACAAGAATAATGATAAGTATATCTATGGTGACACCTTTTTCAACAGGGATTTTAGGTGCAATTTTGTCTAGTACGAATTCTTTAAGTGTTATGTCAAATGCAACATTGGAAAATCTAAGGAATTAAAAGACAAGAAGTCTAAAGGATATCTATGATCAAAATGAAGGTGAACATAATGTATATTTGTTTTCTCTTTTTGTCTTATTTTAACAAGTAGTTGATCCAATTCATTTTAAAGAAGCAACTGAAGATGAAAATTGGGCACAATCCATGGATGAAGAGATAAATGCTATAGAGAAGAATCATGCATGTGATTTAGTGGATCTACTAGAAGGAAAAGATGTTATAGTAGTAAAGTGGGTCTACAAGACCAAGTTTAATGTCGAAGGAGATAAACAAAAGGATAAGGCAAGGCTAGTAGTAAAGGAACACAATATTGATCCCAAATTATATAAAACAACATTGGTAAGATGAACAAATATGAATTGCATGGCACCAAAAGCTAGATAGGGATGCAATTGTTTCAAATCTTTACAACTCTCGTTTGAAAGGTTATTTTCTTAATTTGCACAACAGTTAGATAGTAGATGTAATTGACAATTAAGCTAATTTATTAAGTTAAGGAGGACTTTGAATTATAGTTAATTAAATTTGAATCAACTTATTATTATTTGAGACAAAAAGTTATAAGTTTCATAGAGTTTTCATAAGTGCACAAAAAACACTACTTGACGAATTTTATAGAAGTGTTTCTTATTCCGAAGGTCTTGATGGGAAGGTTAATTCAACTTCTCCCACTATTAACTGTAATGTTTATTCAACAAGAGCAAGAAGGAAAGTTTGGTTCTATCACAATTGATATTTGTTTTAGAAATGTTAATAAAATCAAAGATATCTATAGACACATAATGAACTGAAAAGTGAAATCATCATTCAAATCATATATATTGCAGGGGATAATGCACTTCTTAAACAAATTATTATACTGAAGGAGATTACTATATTTTTTAGTGCCCTTCTCACCTATGTCTTTAGAAAATAGATTAATGGGTATGTCTAATGTAAGCTTACTAAGCTCATGAGATCATATAATTAATGCAGATAAACCCAAATCCTTTACTTTATCACAGAGCTCAGGGAATGTAACGATGAGTTTGGTCTTTAAATTGTGCACTTGTTTCGAGTCTTCCATGGTGATATACAATGGAGTCATGGTGCTTGTCACTGTGGCAATGAAAACAATTCAAAGTAAACACATCAAAAAATTAATAGAATTGGGGGCAAATATGAGTATCACATCATCCTTCTTGATACCTAATTGTTATAATCCACTACCCACCTAGTTTACCTTGTCTTTGAATGTTTTAAAATAGAGTTTCTCCTAGGAATCAACATCAATGAGTGATAATTTATAAGCATAAGATGATGAATATCTAAATAGGAAAGAAACTATGTTTGCATTCTCATCCTTTGGAAGTATCAAGGGAGCATGGAGGGACCTACACTTGCCATTGGTAACAAACATGTGGATATTTTATTAGCCTACTCTGTCGTGATATCACCATGTTTCATCAAGATATGTTTTCAGTATTTTTTTATTTTATGTTGTAAAACAATCAATAACTACTTTGGGAGGGCCAAACAATAGAGTCAATCTACAACTTTTTATTATTGGAATGCTTCACATTATATTAACAAAAAAATATAATTAGAGAAGGTTAAAAATTAAATTAGCCAGACACACCATGGCTCAAAATCCTTATCAAAGGATAAATTTGGCTCCAAAACAACAAAATTATCCAATAAAGGCACAGTCCAAACAACTACAAATAACCATATAGCAAAATTTTATGCACATGCCACTACTCTAGGAGGTGAAGATAGTGTATCATCCTTAGGAAGCATCGACCAAGCAGGTGGTTCCATGTCAGGAATCTCTAGAGCATTCTATCCATTTAAGGGATCATCATGACTATTGATAAGCCAACTATCAGTTAGTTACACAAGAATAATAATGCTTACTGGAGACCACTATGAAGGACCAGATTTAGACTTTCCATGAGAACTCCATCCCCCTTAGGGGAGGGTGAGGAGAAAAGTGACCTCTACTTTTGGACTGACTTCTACTTTGATGCCTCTTGGGAGGAGGAGGTGGCAGACTATAGGGTAGGCCATCAGGTGGAACTCTGCTCATGGTGCAAGTCCTCCTAGTGGTCAAAGAGCTCCTACATATGGTGGAGGTCCAAAGCCATCTTTTCCACTTGGGATTGAATCTAAAAAGAAACTAAAGAAATAATAGTAACCTTTTCATTAACATAAAATGATATTCCATATGACTCATGATTAAAAACAGCATTGTTCCTAGCTTTCCTAGCTGAAAGAGAATAATAGCAGAAAAGAATTTTCGGAGAAAGGCAATAGAAGCTGACTAATTAGAAAAAAATCCAAAGAGCATTTATGACCAAAAGAAAGGCTTAGGGTGATAAAGATGAAACAACAAATGAATCTAATGCCAAGCATACTGGTTTTCAAACAAAACCAAAATAGATTTTTAAGGGATTTTGGATGCTTACAGGTCAGATAGAAGGGATGGGGAATGCATAAGTGTAGCAGCCTCTCACTGAGGGGGGGTCCTTGGTAAATTAAACACCATAATAAATGAGCCAGATTATGCTCTAGGATAGGGTACCACACATGATCTAGATAGGTGAGCCAAGTCTTCGGGAAGAATGGAGGCCCCACTGCCTATTGAGTTTATCTAAATCCATTTAGAGAGAATAGACTCATCACCTAATCAAGAAGTATAGGAGAGTAATTTTGGAAGTGCGTATCACAATTCCACCTCCAGTCTTTCCACCAAACCCTAAGATGTTGTAGGCCAAGTTTATATAGCATAACATTAGGTAGTAATTCTTGATTCTAAATAATAGAAGGTAATTGTGTATTTTTTTAATTAGAACATGCTTTTTAGATCAGGCCAAGAAATCCAATCTCTGGAGGCAACCAAATCATAGATAGTGTGAATCCCTTTTCAAAATAATCATAGAGCTTTAATACTAAGTCATTCAGCCATAGGAATGGAAGAAGTATTGAGTATAGGGGACCAACATAAGCTATGGTCATTAAAAGACAACCCTATGTAAAAACCATTCCCCATCCACTTCTAGAGGGGTTTGATTTCTTCAAAATCTTTCTATATGCTTTTGACCATAAAAGAGCCAGTAATCTTAACAGGCATAGTAGTGATGAGAAGGGAATGGAATCTAATATTTTTCCAACTGGTTTTACCATAAGGAGAGCCCATAGAGATACAATATCTTAGAATAATTTTCAAATATTCATTACCCTTAATACCCTAAACAACCCACTTTACACATAGGACCATACTTTATCGATAGGTGTTAATGATGCCCATGCCACCTTTATCATGAGGGAGACAATAAATATCCCATGCCACCTGATTATAATTGGCCTAGATTAAATATTTGAGGAGCTTGGCCATAGTATTATAAGAGGCCTTAGAGGGAGCCCAGATGGAGGAATAGTAGACATGTGTAGCGACTAGGATCTTAGTGAAAATTTGGAACTTACCTGCAAGAGATAGGGGTTTATTGATATAATATGTAATCTCTTTTTCAATCCTATTGAATACATGCTACTAAAGCTCAGTTGGCAAACTATCACAAGCAAAGGGGATGCCCAAGAACTTGAATTTCCCCCTTGAACAATCCATTAGCAATTATACTTGTGAAGCCACTTAGGGATATCATCATATGTTTCCAAAAACAATGGGTTTTCCTCCATTGTAGGTTGGATTTGAACGTCAAAAAGAAAGTGTCAAGGCATTGGATAGCTTCATTAAAAGTGGCCCCTTATTATACAACTTTTTTAACTTCAACTATAACGGTGATTTTTTTTTAAATCCCCATCTATATATCCTTTCATCTAAAGAATATCTAATTATATATGAATTATTACAATGTAATGTTGGAAATTACGTATTATTGTAATATAAATAGTCATCATTTAATGAACAAAATAAATAAGTTTTCATATTATAAAATTAAGTTTTGAGGAGACACCTAGGCATTTCTTAGCTACCAAGTTGGTTGGATAGATTATTTTAGGTAATCTCCTTATGTTTTTTTATTTTAATTATTTCTTTTAGATATGGAAATGGATGAAAAAATTTAAAAGAAGGGAGAAAAAATGATGAGGCTAATTTATTTAGGTATTGTCATAAGCGAATGGGGATGGGTGAAAAAGGTTGAAAATTAATGTACAAAATAAAAATGTATGTTGAAGCTAGATGTGTTTGATTGTGTTGTTGTTGTCTATTAAGCTAATTCATATCACTGAAATTTTCCCTCTAACTACTTAGAATATGAATATACCCTACTTGATCATGAGCAAGATTAGTAGGTTGCCATGATTTCCAACAAAATGTCACAATTCTATTTTATGCCTTTTCTTCATATAAAAAGTGAATGGCTCATTGAAGGAGTGCAAAAACTATACATTAACTTTTTCTCAGAATTGAATTAATGGAAGTAGTAGTTGTAATGACATTTCCATCAAAATTATTGAGAAATAAAAAAAATAACCACCCAGAAGTTGAAACCATAAGTAGAGAAGGGGACCATGTTTATGAATGCAAATCCAATACCATCAATGGTACCCAATTGAGCTAAAAAATTGAATGAACTGATCCTCATCACAAAATGAAACTATTCATGGGTTAGTTTTTCAAAGGTTACTCAAAGCGTTGAAGTTATGGTGCCTACATTTGCACCAGAAGAGACAATCCATATTTAAGTAAGATTTTGATTGATACATAATCGATTGAGAGTATAGAATCTTATATGCCACAACCACAATATAAATATAAAAACAAAATAAGTGTTGTAATTTTTATGCAAAAAAGTGGACAAGAGTATGACCAAAACTTATCACAGCCTGTAATGATATAATAATGTATTAAGCATGGGAAAAGCCAAATTTTACAAACTAAAAAAAAAACACTCATGAATATGGAACAAACATAAATGTTAAATCGATCTCATATAGATAAGAGTAGGAGATAAAATAAAACTATTATTTTACATAAGCATTTATCACTTGTGTAATTAGTATTTAATATTTTTGATATTTTAGAATTATGGTCAAGGCTTATCTAAAATTTTCTTGTCACACACTTTATCAATAATCTACTTTGTTACACATCATCTTGAGGATTTGTTTCTAGTTAACAATAATACAATAGAAAATTAAAATCATCGTTCAAATCATATATATTATAGGGGCTAGTGCACTTCTTAGAGAAATTATTATACTACAGGGGCTTACTAGATTTTCTAGTACCATTCTCACCTCTAAATTTAGAAAATAGATTAATGGGTATGCCTAATGTAGGTCTACTAAGCTCATGAGATCATATAATTAATGCAAGTAAACCCAAATCCTTTACTTTATTGTAGAGCTCAGGGAATGTAACAATGAGTTTGGTCTTTCAAATACGCATTTGTTTGGAGACTTCCATGGTGATATTTAGTGGATTCATGGTGGTTGCTACTATCGAAATGGAAACAATTAAAAGTAAGCACATTGGAAAATTAATAGAATTAAGGGAAAATATGAGTAGCACATCATCCTTCTTGATGCCTAGTTGTTGTAATACACTACCCACCTACTTTACCTTGTCTTTGAACTCTTTAAAAGAGAGTTTCTCCTAAGAATCAACATTAATGAGTGCTAATTTTTAAGCATAAGATGATGAATATCTAAATAGGAAAGAAACTATGTTTGCATGTTCATCCTTTGTAAGTATCAAGGGAGCACCGAGGGACCTACACTTGCCATTGGTAACAAACGTGTGGATATTTTTTTAGCCTACCCTATCACAATATTGCCATGTTTCATCAAGATATGTTTTCATTATTTATTTATTTTTGTGTTGTAAAACAATCAATGGATACTTTACGAGAGCCAAATAATAGTATACAATCTACAACTTTTTATTATTGGAACTCCGTACATTATATTAACAAAAAAAATATAATTACAAAAGGCTACAAAATAAAGTAGCCAAACACACCATGGCTCAAACTCCTTGCTAGAGGAAAAATTTGGCTCTTAAATAATAAAATTATCCAATCAAGACACATTCAAACAACTACAAATAACCATATAGCATAATTTTACACACTGGTCATCACCCCAAGAGGTGGAGGTAGAGGATCATCCCTAAAAGCATCGACCAAGTAGGTGGTTACATGTTAGGAATCTCCTAAGCATTCTAATCATCTAGGGGGTCATCATGAATAGTGATAGGCTAAGCATCAGTCATTTGTATAGGAATAATAGTGCTTATTAGAGACTATTGTGAAGGACCATCATTAGATATGCCATGAGAACTCTAGTCACCCCCTGGGGGAGGGTGAGGATAAAAGTGACCCCTGCTTCGACACCTATTAGAAGGAGGAGGTGGTGGACTACAGGGTGAGCCATCAAGTGAAACTCTACTCATGGTACAAGGGGAACTCCTTTAGTGGTTGAGGAGCTCCCATAAGTGGTGGAGGTCCAAAGCCATCTTTTCTACTTGGGCTTGAATCTACAAATAAATTGAAGAAATAATAGAAAACTTTTCATTAATATAAAATGATATTCCACATGTATCATGATTAAAAATAGCATTGTTCCTAGCTTTCCATAGCTGAAAGAGAATAATAGCATGAAATAATTGCCAAAGAAAGGCAATAGGATATGGATAATTATAAAAATCTCCAAAGAGCACATGTCACCAAGAGAAAGGCTTAGGGTGATAAGGCTAAAATAACAAATGAATCCAATGCCAGGCAAACTGGGCTTTCGAACTAAACCAAAATAGATGTTTAAATGATTTTGGAGCTTAAAAGTTAGATAGAAGGGTTGGGGAATGCATACGTGGAGCAACCTCTCATCGAGGGGGAGTCCTTGGTAAATCAAACACCATAATAAATAAGTCACATTAGGTTCTAGGCCAGGGTGCCATACATGATCTAGATAGGTGAGGTAAGTCCTGGGAAAATACTAGAGGCCCCAGCACTTCTTAATCTTGACTAAAGTCAAAGAGAATAGACTCATCACCTAATAAATAAGCCTAGGAGAGTATCTTTTAAAGTGCATATCATAGTTCCACCTCCAGTCTTTCCACCAAGCCCTAGGAGGCTACAAGCCAAGTTTATATAGCATAACATTAGGTAGCAATTCTTGAATGTGAGGAATAGAAGGTAAGTTTGTATTGTTGAACTAGAACATGATTTTTAGTTTAGGATGGGGAATCTAATCCCTTGAGGTAACCAAATCACAAATAGTGTGAATCTCTTTTCAGAATAATTGTAGAGCTTTAATACTAGGAAATTTAGCTAGGGGAATGGAAGAAGTATTAAGTATAGGGGACCACCATAAGTTGTGGTCATTAAATGAGGACCCTACATGCAAAAACCATCCCCCACCCACTTTAATATGGATTTGACTACTTCAAATTCCTTTCATATGATTTTTACAATAAAAGATCTAGTAATCTTGATAGGAATAATAGTTATGAGAAGGGAATGGAATCCAATATTTTGACAAATAGTTTTACCATAAGGAGAGCCCACAAAGATACAATGTCTTAGAAGAATTTTCTAATATTCATTACCCTTAATATCTTGAATAACCCACTTTGCACGTAGGTTCATTTTTTACCGATAGTTGTCAATGATGCCCATGCCACATTTATCATGATGGAGGTAGCAAATATCCCATGCCACATTTATCATGATGAAGGCAACAAATATCCCATGCCACCTGATGAAACCCCTAGGCCTGATTAGAATTGGCCCAAAGGAAATCTCTAAGGAGCTTGGCCAATGTATCATAAGAGGCCTTAGAGGAATCCTAGTTGGAGGAACAGTAGACATGTGTAGAGACCAAGATCTTAGTGCAAATCTAGAACTTACCACTAAAAATAGAGGCTTAGTGATCTAATACGTAATCTTCTTTTCAAACCTATTGAGGACATACTACTAAAGCTCACTCGATGAAATGTCATAAGCAAATGGGGTGCTCAAGAACTTGAATATTTCCCCTTGATCAATCCATTGCCAATTATACTTGTGAAGCCACTCAAGTATAGGCATCATACTTTGACAAAAATAATGGATTTTCTTCCATTATAGGTTAGACATGAAAGCCAAAAATAAAGTGTCGAGGCATTGGATAGCTTCATTAAAAATGGCCTCTTGTTCTATAAGTATTTTAACTTCAACCATAATGATGATTATTTTTTTTAAATCCCCGTCTCTATATCCTTTCATCTAAAGAGTGTCTAACTATATATGAGTTATTACAATGCAATGCTAGTAATTAGGTATTATTGTAATATTAATAGTCATCATTCAATGAATGAAATAATCAGGTTTTAATATTTAGACTATCAAAATTTACTTCTCGATAGAAATGTTTAGTGTTTTTAAATGGTAATGTTTGAATCAATTTATCCATTATAGAGTTGTTTGCCCTTAGATATTGTTATTTTCATCTAAAACCATCGATTTGTACATGTATAGAATTAGTTGTCCTTCAAGATTACTATTTTAATCTCTAAATAAGGAAAAAAATTTAGGAGAGGACATATCAGAGTGTAACCCCCTTTCCACCTATCATCATTGTAGCACCTTGACCATGCCCTAAATTGGTTGCATGGGCATATATAATAATATTTGTTTTTCTACCTTTTTTTTCATGGGTGTATATATTGGGTATAAAATGAAGTTTTAAACATGTGATTTTATCCTAGAAATAGTATTTTAGCCCAACATAGTAGTGTAGCTAGATTGAGGCCATCTTACACTAGTCAATAAGAAATTTTCAAAACTCCTAATGAGGTCATTAATCAATGCACCAGGTGACCAATCCAATATAAGCACTAAGAAATTGATATCTCTTACAAAATAAGTATACTTGAATAGTATTGAAAACCCAAATGTGTATTATAGAATGAACATACTATAAAACATACATTGTTTGCACACAAAAACTATCAAATTCATAACATAACTCAGTCAATGACATATTATTTGAAAAAAGGTATAATTTTACTAAAAAATGCATGCTTGTGATTATTTTTAACCTCATTTTTGTCAGTTTAGTCATTATCAATTTGTAAAAGTAAACATGTCATGAGTTCAACCAGACTATGAGCCATCTAAACATGTCAAAATTCAATTCCAAAAAATCACTCAATGGGACCAAGCCTAGGAAATGAGAATCTAAGAAAGGTGTCACATCCCAATTTCTCTCTAAGCTAAATAGCTTGTTTGATCCATGGATTATTATAGTTGATTAGTCAATTAACTAACATAGAAATATAATCTTTTAATACCTAAGAGTATTGTCATGAAATATAATCATTATTTTAATGTATTTGCTCGAGGGTCATTGCATGGGAATACATTAGTCATCGACTACTTGATAGACTTTTCATAGAATAAACATTGGATACTATATGATTTAAGGTTTAGTTGGTCAATGATTATAAAGTCATTATCATGTAGATTTTATAAAGAATGTAAAATGATTTATTTAGGGATTCAAGAGAAACATCAAGATGATTAGGGTTACTAATCATTTGTTGAATTCGATTAAGTATCATTTTGGGTAAAACATGGAGTTTACTATGTGTTTGCATGTAGGCAAATGAAAATAATGGAGAGTTCTATTGAGATATCTAGGCATGCATTTATGCAATTACTTTTATTGATCATGCATAGAGGAGAAGGAAATGGCAAGTAAGTTGATGGAAAGAAATAAAAAGAAAAGAGAGAAGGTTGTGAGGGACACGGTGTACTACATACAGAGGAGATATATAGAAGAGAAGAAGGTGATAGTGGAGTAAAAGAGAAAGGAATATTTTTGGCTCCTTAGCATATTTACCAAGTTGGTTTTGTATTTCCATTCCTATGTGGGATATATTGAATGGTTTTCAAATTGGTCTAGTAATTGGGTATTTTTTATTTTAATCATAAAAATAAAATGGGTCGTATGTAGGGCCCTGTAGAAGGCTTGGCCTCCATGGAACCCTACATCCACCTAGGGTGACCTAAGAAGGTTGGGATAGAGTCATGGGTTTTGGCCTTAGTTGATATAGGCTTTTGTAAGCTTTGTCCTAAACTTCTCTTGCAAATTCAAATAGCATTATTCAGTCTTAAAAAATTATTTTATTGTATATCTATACAATATGGCTTGATGTCAATAGATTCAAAATAGTTGTTATATATTCATATATAGATATATGGAAAAACTTGAGATGGTATGTGTCTTTTACTATGTAGACCTATTCGACTTTTATTGGGTATAAATATAAGGGTTTTATTTATATAAAATTAGACTGTGTGTGTGTGTGTGTGTGTGTGTGTGTGTGTGTGTGTGTGTGTGTGTGTGTGTGTGTGTGTGTATACTTGGATGGAATTGATAGTGTATATACACATACATACATATATATATATATATATATATATATATATATATATATATATATATATATATATATATACACTTTTTTTTGGAAATATAGGGGTTTTCAAAAGAAAAATAGTAATGTTTAAAATGTATTGGCCATAAGATGTCTGTATGGATAGAATTGATGTATTGAGTTTGAATGGAAATATATTGATTAACTCTTTAAATAATTCCACCCATTTTTTATTATTGTGTTTTACATGACTCTATGTAGAGGCTAAAACATGTATTTTAATTCTCATTTAGGTTTATAATAGCAATATGGATCCAGCCATAATATATGATTACTTGGGTTTGGGTATATAAATGTATGACTGTTGTTTAAAACTTGAACCTATAAATAAAATTATACACAGAGGTTTAAATGAATTTATAGAGCAAAGATTACAGTGGAATGTGTAATATATATACATGTTTATTAAATATGACTGTATATAAAGACTATAAACATGAAATAGAATTTATTATGAGTGCGACTAGGTATAGTCGGATGTTTGTTCGAATTTGTTTGAAGTGTCAATTTTGAATTGATTATGTTAACATATTTTGATTTAAAAAGAAATTGGTAAAATTATACTATGTATAAAATTCTATATGTTTCAGAAAAACATGTATATGAAATTCATTCCATTTATGAAAGAGTTATGGAACTATTTTATTATATGGATACATATACATTGAGTATACATAATAATCCAAGATATTTGACAGTGGATGTCATCTTAAAAGTATAATACATACAAAATGGTAGTTGTTTAATACTAAATATATATATATATATAGGTAAAACAAATAGTTGTGGACTCTATTAAATCAAATTTGATTATATCAGTTATATATACATATATTTTATATAGTCGGTTATGTTGTGCATTATTACCATGTGGTGTACGAATGCTTGTTATAAATGTTATTATAATAACAGTGAGTAATTGATGCTTGTTTACATTTGGTTAAGTATAAAAGCATTAGAATATTATATTTAAGAGTTAAATATAAAACATAGTATGTTTTGGATTGGCTTTTATTATATGTGGAATATGAATAATTTATTAAGCATGTATTATAATGTTGTTTCGTGGAGAAATAATATTAGAAGTTGTTTAGTGTTTAAAGCAACTCGCAATCTAGATAATCATAACCTAGATGGTATGTTATATTGAGGATTGTTTTTTTATTCTTTTATTAATTGTAATAAACTAGATGTATGGATTCAATTCACTTCATTTGACAGACTAAATGAATGTATGTGATATTTCTATACTTAGCATAATTATGATTAGCTAAAATGATATATTATGAATGAATCTATTGGTTTTGATATTATTATTTATTTTACTAAATCTCGCATTTGTGATCCTAATTAAGTAGATGACAGATTTTATTGACTTAATTATCACCATCAATACAAGATAAGGCGTAATCTGATCAAGTGGTGTGTATGAATTTGATTGATATTAGAGATTATTTATTACTAAAAAACTTTGGCTAAAGTAATGTTTGATAAACATTATCATTTCGTATGTTGATATAGTTTTTATATTTGTGTGATCTCATATTAGAATGAATTTATTTATGGTACACATTATCTATTAGATATCTTCAACACACAAATTCTGGTTTGTTACTCTAAATTTTTGCACTATCATTATCTACCCATCCATGAAGAGGGGCCATCTCCTTATTTGGGAGATAGTGTGGGGGATCTATGGTCAGTCATTGATTTAAAAAAGTACTCAGATGATGCTCTCCCTCTTAGATAGAGTACTATACTTGAAACTACACTTGAGATTATATATTGATACTTGAGTCATGGAGACTCTTGATTCGTGAAGACTCTGCTCAAAGGAAGTATGTATCATGTTTTATCATTTGAGATATTATTATGTATTAATTAAAACTATAACTTTATTTATCATAATTTTACAGTAGCTACTATAATGTTGTATCAGTCATGGCTAAATTTTTATTATTTCATTTATGATATGATGCAATATTTATGGTTATTCATTATTGTTCATGATTTCTATAGTTGTTCATGGTAATCCTTAGTTAAGTGGATTAGCTATAATATTTTTGGTTAACTAAATTAATATACAATTAGTTAAATATCATTATATAGGTTTTTTGTGGTGAAATATAAATGTTGATTATATGTATTTAATTTTTTTAAAATAATTATTATAATATTTAGGTAAAAGTCAGGGAGGTTATTACATTGTGGTATAAGAGTTGAGGCTCAAACTCTAGAATTTAATGTGTACGTTAACACAAACTTATTCTTCTGGTAAACTAGAAGAACAATGGTGTATGGTAGACTATGAGATAAGGGTAATTTAAACACCGAACCCCCTATTGATCTAAATTAATTTCTTACTGAGCAAGATATGAAGTTGGATTGAATCCTCACAACCATGCAAGAGACTAGGGACCAAATCATGTCCCTAGAACAGGAAATGCATGGCCATGAAGAGGAGAATGCTCAAGGGGACCCTGAAGAGCATCTTAATGACTAGGAACATCTTTAAGAGCAAAGGCATGAGGAGGTGCCATAGAATTTGAGAACTCAAGTAGTTGTATATCTAGTGCATGACATGAAAAACGTAAATCCATCCAAGTTTGATGAAACTATATTGAGGGATGGAGTTGAAGTGTGGCTAAAAAAAGGAGTAGTATTTTGAGATTTGGAATTATTTTAAAGTCATAAAATTAGTCTGAGGAGCTTATCATCTTGTTAGTAAAGCACCAACTCGGTCAAAAAACAAAAAGCTCAATATAAACCTTGACTTAATCACCACCACTTAGGAGTAGTTTGTGACACTATTTAGGTCATGATGGATTCCATAGCTATACTTCAACTAAAATCTTATGGATTTATAGAATCTTAAGCAAGGGGATTTTATCAGTGAATGAATACTAGGAGTAATTCACTAAGCTTATTAAGTATGTACCTCAATATCAAGTGGATGAGAGGTTCAAAATTAGAAAATTCATCATGGGATTAAAACCCTAAATAGACTATGAAGTATATTTACATGGTTCATCAACCATGGATTAGGTGTTCGAGAAGGTAGCCAAGAAAGAATAGAAACTAAAAATCTCTTTCCCAAGTCACAAATAAGTTTTTAAAAAAAATAGAAATTCTAAACCAACTTTCATGAAGAAGAATTGGAAGTAGAGGAGTGGAGATTCCAAGGGTCAGTTCAAGAATCATAACACTAAGTTCAACAGTGGTTCAAAGAATAGTAAACCTGGTAATGGTTTCAAGGGTGATTTTAATGGAAACTAATAGACTGAGAGGAAAAAACCAATTGGAGGTTGTTTAATTTGTGGAGGTGACCATTTGCTTGAGAATGTCCTCAGAACAAATCAAATAATAAGGGTTCAGCTTCTTATCAAGGTACATTTTAGAGGTGGATTCATGCATGATCTGGGTAACACCTCAGGTGACAATTTGGGTGACACTTCAGGTGACAATTTGGGTGATGGTTCTATGCCAATTAGTGGCATAACTTTTGGAAGCCGTAACTTTTGATCCATAGCTCTGTTTGACTCCCTGATCAAACTATTGGAAAGCAATGAATGAGGAGAATGTGATGAGATGGTAAGAGATATGCTTAGTAGGTTTTGACCCCAAAAAACTCATGAAAGTGCCCATAATTTTAATTTTAATAGTGTTGTCTACAAATAAAAAGTTTCTAAAAAGAGTAATTTCTTAAATTTTGTGTTGTTGTAAATCATGGAAGTTAAACCACATCATCTCCCTCAAGATTGGTGACCTTCCACATCCTCTTCCTACCTTAAAATTATGTATAAAAATAGATGTAGCCTGAGAAGGGGACCAAACATATCTTTCTAGAGATAAGCATATGTTTTCTACAATTTTGTGAGCAATAAAACATTTCTTCCTAGAGATAGCATTATATGATTGTGTTATTTTACGTTCTTGAATTATCTTTCAACCAAAACCTCTGATTTTTGGATCAATGCAACTGTTGACAATCGATAGGCAAAGTATCAAGCTTTGTCAATAGAACTATCATGGATTTTTTTTATCATCTAATTTATATTTTAATTGATATGGGAGCTATATAATGTTTCATTACTCTTAGAATGCTTATTAAATTGTCTAGAAATGTTGGAGTTATGGAAAATGCATGGTCGATATAATATGAGAATGAGTCAAAGGTCAAAGTTGATAAATGTCTAGTCCAAGTAGAGAATAGATTGACTGATTTCACTATTATTATAGATATTTATGTTGAACCATTAGGATCATATGATGTGATTCTAAGAGCCAATTGTCTTGTGAAGCATAAAGCCAAGTTTGATTGTTTTTTAAAGAAGGTTGAGTGTCAATATGATTTCAAAGATTAGATACAACTTTAGGGAGAGAGAAGGGAGTTGAAGCTAAGGCAAATTTATGCAATTCAACTCAAGAAAGTTCAAAGAAAGTAATGCTAAGCATTTATCATTAAGATAAATGAGATGAAAGAATTTAAGGAACCATCTATCAAAGATTTTTTTTTTTTTGAGAAACTTACATGACATGTTTTTAGAAGAATTACCAAGATTTCCACCTAAGCGTGAGTTTGATTCTTGATTGATATTATACCTAGATTAGATCCATAATTTAAGGCACGATACAAAATGACAACCACTAAATTGGTTGAGTTAAAGGCATAACTTTGGGAGTTGTTAATGAAAGGTCTAATTAGATTGAGTGTGTTACTATGGGGTGCTCCATTTATATTCATCAAGAAGAAGAATGGCACTCTACACATATGCATAGACTATAAGATATTGAATAAAACAATGATCAAGAATAGATATCCATTACTATGCATTGATGATCTCTATTGATTAAATATGAAGAGCAACAGTCTTTTCTAAGATTGATCTTAGAGTAGGGTATCACCAATTGAGGATCTGTGAAGAGGATATCCCAAAAAAAGCATTCAGAACTTGATATGGGCACTACAAGTTCATGGTATTACCATTTGGATTGACAAATGCTTTAATAATATTTATGAATCTTATGAATAGTGTGTTCAGAGATTACCTAGATAATTTTGTGTTGATTTTTCTTGATGACATCCTTATTTATTCCAAGAATGAGGAAGAGCACTTATAGCATTTAGAATTGGTTTTGTAATGTTTGCAAAATCATAAATTATATGGCAATTTGTTTAATTGTGTATTTTTACAAAATAAAGTGCAGTATCTAGGACATATTATCTCTGTAGATAGTATTTTAGTAGATCTAGTAAAGATAAGAGCCAAATGGAGTAGTTGGCACCAAAGAATGTGCATGATATAAGAAGTTTCATAGAATTAGTGGGATATTATAGTAAATTTATTCTAATTTTTTTTAAGATAGTTAATCTGATTACCTCTCTTTGGTGGAAGAATTAGAGTTTCATTTGGTAAGATAAGTGTGAGGTAGCCTTTTAGAATCAAAAAAGGAGATTTAATTTAGCATTAGTGCTAAGATTTCTCGATCCTAATTGTCAATTCTCAGTAATCATATATGCATCTAAGAATGGACTTGGAGGAGTTATTATATAGGATGGCTCAGTGGTAGCTTGAGTCTAAGAAACTAAAGCCATAAGAGGTGAATTATGCCCCTCGTGACCTATAAATTATGACAATTGTGCATGCTTTGTAAGTTTGGAGGCATTATTTAATGATAAAACTATTTGACCTCAAGATTGATAACTTAAGACTCAAGTGCATCTTCACCCAATCCAATTTGAATGTTCATCAAAGATGATGCTTATAGTTCTTGTCTGACTATGATTTCTATATTAATTATATCAAAGGCAAGGAAAATAGAGTAGTTAATGCTCTAAGTCATAGAAGTTGTGCCTACTATTAGAAGAAATTTCAGAGATCAAGTGATCAAATTCTTGTTAGGAGATGAATTTTATAATCAGGTCAGGAAAGCATTGTCTAAGAATGCTCAAAATCCTAAGTTTAATAGATTTAGAATAGAGAATGGTGGTATTTTATAGTATAATTCTAGGTTGTATTTGTCAAATAGAGAGAATCTAAGGAGCATAGTGCTAAAATAATTGCACAATTCCCCATATTCTGAACATCTAGAAGTAACCAAGCTCATGGTCAAGCTTAAACCACTCTATTTATATAAAAGAATCAAGAGAGATGTAGCAGATTATGTGTCTCATTATCAATAATGTCAATGTGTGAAAGTTGAACATGTGCATCTAGATGGATTGTTGTATCCACATAACATACCAAAATGGAAGTGGTAGGTGATTAGTATGGACTTTGTTCAAGGGTTTTCTTTATCATAGACAAGCATGACATGATCTTAGTTGTATTTGATAAACTAACCAAGGTAGCTCACTTCATACCAAGCAACTTGACTGATGATGAACCTACACTTGCAAGGAGATTCATAAAATAAGTGTATCAGTTACATAGTTTTCTAGAGAATATCATTTTAGATCGAGATCCAAGGATGACTTCTAAGTTTTGGTTAACTCTGAATTTAGATTTGTGTACTTTGTTAAACTTTAGCACTACATATCACCCACAAATTGATGGACAAATAGAGTGAGTTAATCAAAATTTATAAGATCTCCTTCATATGTATTGCATGGATCAGCAATACAAGTGGGAGGAGTACCTTCTATTGGTTGAGTTTAGTTACAACTCATACCAATCAATATTGATATTGGCTCTATTTACGATGTTGTATGGAAAGAGGTGTAGAACACCAATCAGTTGAGATAGGTTGGAAGATAAGTTAGTCTTTGGACTTGAGATGCTTTCAGAAATGCAAGAGTTAGGATAATTAAGTAAAAGTTGGTCAAGGCTAACGATAGACAAAAAAATATATGTTAATATGAATAGAATATCTAAACAATTTTTTATTGGTGATAAAGTGTTTCTACGGGTTAAGCATTAAAAAATCTCAATTAAATTTAGAAATTTAGTGAAATTTTCACTGAGACATGTGGGACCCTTCAAAGTTTTGTAAGTGGTCAACCTTATAGCTTATAGGCTTGCATTGACACTATCTCTAGATCTTTTGCATAATGTCTTCTATGTGTCTTATCATAAAAAGTATATTGTTGATCCTTCACATGTGTTGGATTAGAATGCTTTGTAGATTTAGGATCTTGAGGTGGTCATGGTAGAACCAATCAAAGTAATTGACACACACAAACTTTATTTTTGTAATAGATAAATGTCATAGTACAAGGTCCTGTAGGACCAATACTCTAAGAAGAGTGCCACTTGGGAGGACTATGATGAGTTTTATATGCTATTTTCATATTTATTTACTTGATTTGTTGATGCATATTATATTATTTTTTATTTAATAATATTTTTAATTCATAACTTGTGTTTTAATAAATGTTATCGGGATGATGACCAACTTTAAAGGAAAAGGACGTCACATCTTGATTTCTCTCTAAGCTGAATAACATATTTGATATATGGATTGTTATGGTTGATTAGTTGATTAGCTAATATTTAATTAAGATTAATGACATGTGTTGATTATGTAATAATTTATGTTGCTTAATTTACATGATTAGTTTGCTATGAATTAGCAATACTTTTATATTCAGTATATTATGATCATGTTTGATTATTATACTACATTATTTTATGGATATAATGATGTTTTGAGCTAACTACCTATTGATTAATTTGATCCCAAGTCAAATTAGGTCAATCCTCTATATATTCAAACTTGTTATAGGGGTTCCTTAAGGTGTAAATTGTGTCCCGTTGTCTTTAATAAGGTCAAACATTATGTTTATATGTGTCATATTTGTCTATAGTTGGTCGTATGTCATTTAGGGGTCACTTTTAGGTTATTTATTGAATTAGTATGGTTTTTATAGGGAAATAAAGATCTAAAAAGATACTCTAATGTCCCACATGTTAAGAAAATGTCAGATATGATAGTTTTGAACTGACAACTATAGGTACAACATCCAAACAAGAAGATCAATGAGAAAAATGGTAGTTTTCAATTGTTGTATGGCCTATACAAAAGTTTGAGAACATTTAAAGATAATAAAGTTACTCTTCAGGTCCCCTCAAATAAATTCCATGCTTGGGAAGCTTTGACAAACTTGAAATTGATCAAAACCATCCTATCTTTCATATTGTTTTCCTTTGCAAGCTAAAATGGTCAACCAGTGTCTACTTGGTATCGATAGGAAGGAGTGAGTTAGATAAAGTGCCTTTAGTAATGATAATACTCTTTTTCTACTATAAATCCATGGAAATATTTGTAGGTTTGGTGTACCATGATCTATGAACCATTGCGAAAAGTGTTAGTGAATATTTTCTACCTACTCATCCCCATAGCCTTCAGGTTTCTTCTCTTATTTGCATTGTTCCTGTAGACACCAAAATCGTGTCTACCCATTTGGTTGTCCTCCCCCTTGGTCCTCTTTGTCCATTCCTAACCCTTGTCCCCTCCATTATTAAATAAAACAATTAATTTAATTTAATTGCCCCCCTTTTTGCCACCTCACCCCTTTTTAAAACACTGATTACCTAAACACACCCCTAACACTTCCTCCCGCACCTATAAACACTCCCTTCAACCGTTTCTCTCCCTGACACTTCAACCCGACAGTTGGGAAAATGGATAAAAGGCTATTTTTAGCCTTTTTCCTGCCTTCCATCTACCGACGTCGGTCACTTGTCAACCGACGTCGGTGATATTGCCAGCATCGGTTGCCTTCATAACGGTTTTCTGTGTCCGTTATCCACCCTTCATCCCGGCTCTTCATACAACTTTTGAATCTTATAATCTGATCGATCAATCCATTCCTTCACTCCACCACTTTGCCAATCTCTCAGCCAGACCTCTCACTCTCTCTCTCTCAAGTATACACAGCGGGCTTCTGCACCAGCTACAGCAACAACAGGGACTTTGCATCAGCAAGCTACAACTTCCACACTCGCAGCATCAGCAACACTCCTTCAGCAGGCCACAGGTATGTATATTGCCTGTGTTTTTATTATGTTTTGAGTTATTGCTTTTAAGTAATATCACCCCCCAGACCGTACTGTCAACCAGACCAAACCCAAATCCTTATTTCCCTATCTCCCTATTGCCTCTGTCTTCTGTCTGACCATACACTCTGTCTATTGTCCCTGCAACTCTACCCAAACCCCTACACAGACCATTAACCAGAACCAGACTCTCTTAGACCATCTAAACAACCCAAAAACCCATCTAGACCTCTTCTCAGACTCGTTTATAGACCACAGACCTGACCAGACCCCGTCCAAGACTACTGCCCTGACCGACAATGGCCACAAAGACTATTGCCCCCACCGACGTCGGCAGACTAATCGACATCGGCAGACATTAACAACCGACGTCGGTAAGACCACCGACGCCGGCGACTATGATTAGACCACTAGCAGCATTCAAGTAGGCATTTGCTTCTATTTTTGTTTCAGTTTCTAATCATTTTAGTCTTTTATCATTCTGCCTTTTATCAGACATTATTTTTATTAATCAGTGGGTTGACATCTCTCAAAGAAGTTTTTGTACTTCTGGGATCAAGCTTTTGCTTGGAAACCCACCATCTCCTCATCTAACGCCTTCTTTGTCTTAGTTTCTTTCTTTTGCAGGTGTCATCCTCCACAACCAAAGAGGAGTTCTCACGACGTCTGGATAACAGTGTGCACGACTTCATCCAGGTACATACAAGCCTTAGACCATATTTCTTAGTTTCTTATTTCTATCTTTTGAATGTGAAAGCAAATATCGTATAGAAACATTTTGGCACGCCCAGTGGGACCTTAGGGCCTTCCTTGGGTTCTTTCTTTCTTTCTTTTCATATAGGTGCATTAGGTTTCTCCCTTTTTCATCTCTTTCTTCTCTTCTAAATGACACCATCAGCAAGACTAAAAGGAACTTTTCTTCCTTTTTCTTACATTTCTAGACTAGTCAAAAATCATATTCTTCAACCCTTTCTCAGCTTGTTTTCATTCCAACTTCACATTTCGACTTGGGCTTAAAACGCATTGCATTTCACTTCTGCTTGCTTGCATTTCTTAGACCACACCTAGTAATTAATAACCGCATCATGAATTAATCTAGTCCACTTTATGTTACACGACCAAACCACTTGCACAAAACAAACATCTTAACTTACCTGAGACAAGGCCTGACTGGGATTTCCTCACCCAGTAGATACCTTACCCGTCCACGCGATCTTACTTGGATTTCATCACCAAAGGGAAAGCCCACTCTGTTCTCTGGCAGAGTCTAATCTCTAGGGGAAGTATATTTTGGCTAAGCGAGACCAGCTTATCACTGGACTCGTGAAGTGAGGGGAGCTTTCTCCTTAGCACCAGTCCAAGTATGGAACCTAACACAGACTTTTGAACACCATAACTAACCCGAAACCATCCATAGACTACTTCTTCTAGGACCCGACTCATAAGCCAATTTTCCTCCACACATTCTAAGGCATAAGCCACCATAATCCTAATAATTTATTCATAGGGGTTTAACGTTAGGATCTGCTTGTGTTCTTCATCTTTTTTGTTCTTATCTGCTTGTTTGAGCTTGTGAGGACGTTCTTCCTTGCCTTGAATGGTTCTAACTCATAGCCAAGCCAAGGCTCTAGTCAACCATGCGAGGCATCACCCACTTCCGTCTACCCCGTTCATAACCAGTCCTAATATGGAGTTCCACTCAGAGACTGAAAGAACTCCTACTAGGCCAACCTCAACCCCGACTCCCATTGTCCCAGAAGGGGACCAAGATTTTACACGATTCTTGGACCTCAATGTCAAATCCTTGCAGTATTATCTCGTGAATAGCAAAATGTGAGACTCCTTGGGCAATCCGATTTATGAAATGCCGACCTCTCTTCTCGAGACTGCAGCCATATCAACAGCATCCGTAGTTCAACCTTTAAACACCCAGGCCATTGCCTTGACTAGTGACCAGCCTTTGACCAACCATCCAAGTGTGGCCTCTCCCTCCATATTTGGGCCCACTTTCACCAGAGTTTCGGCCCTTATCAATCTCAGCCCACTCAACCACTCTCTACCCCCTTCTAGAATCTGGTCGTCTCTATTCTGCCTACCCTTGCTCCTATCAACACTAGGGTGGCTACCTATCCATTGGCCCATGTTACCACTAACCAACCTCCCTTGGCAACATCGAGCCTCGCCATGCCTTCTACCCAACCACCCTTAGCCTCCTCTTCTATCCCTACAACTAGTCATCCATACATTGCGCCCTTACCGGTACAATCGACTACGTCGTATGCCTCCTCTAGCCTCTTTCAAGCACCTTACAATTTAGGGGGTGCTCCACCTGCCAATCTGTCAGTAGATATCATCAAAATGCTGATGGACAAGATGTCTAGCCTAGAGACCTCTGTTTCCAGCTCACGCAATACTCTCTCATACGAGCAAATTTGCAATGAGCCCATTCATCCTTCTATCCCAATCAGGCCATATCCCAGCCAGTGGGAACTTCCTAAGTTTTCTCATTTTCAAAGCAAGGAAGACCCACAATAGCACTTACGGGCATTCAGACATGCCTGTTACCTTATCGCCCACGATGATGCGTTGCTTTTACGCACATTTTCTATGTCTCTCTCTGGTGATGCACTTGACTGGTACAGCTCCCTTGCCAGCCATTCCCTCTTCACATTCACTCAACTGGCCCAGCTCTTTCTTGATCACTTCTCCATCAACATCACCAAAAAAGTCTCAATCACAGACCTCTATTCTATCCACCAATTCGAGGACGAATCCATTGCTGATTTCGTTGCTCGTTGGAGGGGCCTCATCAATCAACTCTCATTTTCTTTACCCCAACCTGAACTTATTGAACTTTTCTCCCAAGCCTGTGCCAAACATATTTCTTCCACCTTGAGGGTTCAGACCTTTCGCACCTTTGACGAAGCCTTCACGATGGCCCACAAACTTGAGTTACGTGTCATCGAGGAGAATAAAGTCAAGTTGTGGAGCAAGAATCCCAACTCCAAGACCAATGACCCCTCTTCTAAGCCTTCCTCATCCAATCCTAAGTCTAAAGCTTCAGCAAATGCTGTGGTCATTAGATCTTCCTCCTCTTCCCCTTCAACTAACTAGCCTGAGCCATCCATGTCCCAGAGTGCCACCCGCCAATTCCAGCAGAGATACGTACAATGACAGTATACTCCACTCAGAGAATCATACGTGTCTATGCTGGAAAAACTCATCAAACAGGGAGTCCTCAATCTCCCCCAGATCCGACCACCTCCACAATTTGATCCCTCACGCGCCATCCCCATGTGGTATAGGGAAAATGACTTCTGCAACTATCACCGTGTTAAGGGACATGACACGAGAAACTATAAAACCCTTAAAAACATAATCCAAAATATGCTTGAAAAGGGTGACCTCGTCCTAAACAATCCCAATACACCACCTAACCAGAGTATCGACATCTTCAAGCAACCATTCCCCAATCATCCTTCGACTCAAAACAATGTCCAGACCCTGATTGACGACACTCATGAACACAACATTCGAACAGTCAATACGGTCTCGCCCTTCATTTCTGACCAACCTCAAGAGGTGAGTCCATCCATCAGTCCATCACATGTGGATGAACCTCTTTCTCCAGTTAGTTCTCTGTCAACCTCTCTCATCTTGGAGGACGCCTCGACCTTACCAGCACCACTAGTTTCACCATCTTCCTTCTTGCTGCCCATGGAGGACCCGACCTTTCCCACTCCTCGACCACAAGTGGAGGGCACAATCATTCCTGCCCTTTACCCACTTGAAGAGCCTCATTCTCTAGTTTCTTCTCCACCCAGGGAAGAACCTGCCTCTCCTTCGTCTCCAACCAAGGATGAACTTGTCACGACTTCATCATGCCTTGGGACCGAGACTACTACACCCATCTCATCTTCGGCCCCGCAAACGTTAACATCTTCTCAAGAACCTAAACCCCATCCATCATCTTCTCAGCCATTTTCTCGACTAGTGGAGAAAATCGGACTTCTCCCTTCAAGAAAAGTGGAACATCAGGTATTGTGGGAGCGTTTCAAAGCTCTTCAGCATGCCCTTGCCCTCTCGTCTCATGCAGCCAATCCTCCCAAGGTGAAATCCCCCATGACCCTCAACAAAAACCAAACTTCCGTTCTTAAATCTCAACCAACCCTATCAAAACCAAAACCCACATCTACCCCATCTAAACCTATCAAGTCACTTGGCATTCGCCCTGTCTCTACCCTCACTCATCTACAAGTGAAGGTGGACCTAGACCAGACCTCGACCAATAGTAGTCTTCAACCCAAATCACAGAAGACTGCCAAACTATAGAGGTGAATGCCTCCTCCTCTGTCACCATTGCCCTCCATTTTGGGCCCCCATCCTTCGACCCTGACTAGAATCCTTCCCACTCCGACCTTTAATCAAAACCAGTTGCCTCCTTTGCTTCCTTTGCCTACCTCTAGTCTACCCTCTCTCAAAAAGGTGGTACCTCCCATGAACAAAGTGCCGTCTCCACCTGTCGCCGCACTGTCAACCCACAAGGTGGTACGGAAGCCTCCTCCGACTCCGCCCAAGCAAAAGTCACCAGTATCGCACACATCAGCAGGCACGAACCCTTTAGTGGGTTCATACTCTCTGATATTACACTGACTTTTGTAGACTTCCAGCATAACCCTTCCACCCATCAGGCCTTTCCAACCCCTTGGGTCTAAGCCCTCCTGGTTTGATGACACAAAGATTTGCTTATACCATCGTACACCAGGACACGATACCGAGACTTGTTGTGCCCTCAAGGCCGTCATTCGCCGCTATTTGGAAAAATACACTCTTCTCTTTGAGGACACTCTCGACCAACCCCTGACTCCTTCTCATAACCCTCTAACTTCTTCAAACCCATCAACATCTCATTAACAGGTTACGACCCCTTCATCTCCTTCACCTCATATCTTTGAAATCAATGCCATTCACATAACCACTAGGTCACAAAAGGACAAGGCAAAAAAAAAAGCCGCTATTCCTTGGACCTATCCTTTCGTCAATCCACCTCTAGCGCCAAAGCCTAAAATTTCTATCATTGGCGCATCTCAACCCTCCTCTTCTTCTTCTTCTTCCGAGCCGATCCATGACTCCATGTTGAAACAGCTTCACCAGACGCCTGTGAAGATGTCCCTCTATGACCTCATCTAAACCTTGCCTCAGCATCGTCAAGCCCTCATCAGAGCCCTGCAGACAGTGGAGGTCCAACCTGAGGACCCCTAACCACTTGCTACCCTTGTCCACTCTTTAGCCCCTGTTGCCTCCATCACATTCAGTGATTCTGAGATTCCCACATCCAACACAGAAGATCAAGACGCCACCCGCTTTATCACTACCTATGTTGATCGGACATGCATTAAACGCGTTATGATCGACGAAGGTGCCAGCATCAACATTATCTCCACCCATGCCTTTGATCAGTTGGCTCTTCCCAAGAATTGCATCTCCAAAACTAACGCAATCTTGCACTCCTTTAATGACACCACTGCCACGACCATTGGCACAGTTGTCCTTCACATTCATGTTGGTCCACGCAGAGTCCCAGAGCTCTTCTATATCATCAAAGGAGAGTTTCAATACAACATGTTGCTGGGCTGACCCTAGATCCGTGCCATGGCCTGTGTCCCCTCCATCCTCCACCGTTGTGTGAAATTTGAGCATGACGCGCAAGTCCACACCATTCTTGCTGACCCTTCACCCTTCAAAACTTGTAACACCACCTACCATCCAAACGACGTCCTCATTCCTATCAAGCCATCAATCCAAACATCGCCTCCATCTATGAAAGCTTCAACCAGTTCGCAACAAGCGGTCGCCCTCACACCTCCCCTTCAAGCGATGACCACAGACCCCATGGAAGACATCTTCCAAAGACTTTCATTGGGGGAATATCGCTTTCTGGCTTTAGACATGTTCCAAACTCCACAAGAGTATGGACACCTTCATCACAGCCCTAGTTACGACCATCGGATCAGGATGATCGTGCCTTATGGTCCTCCTCTGCTCTGAACCAATCTTGTCTATGGGGGGCTCAATCAAGCCCCTACTGATGGAAATCCCCTCTCTTCACCTCAACCTTTCACATCAGACTTCTCATTTCTTGGCAACCCTGCCTTTGCACACACTTACCTTTATAGGTGTGCATGGAAGGGTTTTGGTTTTGGACGCTATGAGTAGGGCTCCCATCAGCCCATTGAGCCGCTCAACGATGACGATGCCAAGAAATGATATGGCCTGGGATATCACGACCCCACTCAGGACCTTGCAAACCTTTGTCCAATCTCCTCCACGCTCGCCCATTCTTCCTCTTTCACCTACGGAGTCGGTGGTTTTCATTCCTCCTAGTTTTTTTTACATAAACACCATCCGCCTGAAACCCTTGACTTGTCAGCTCAATGGGGTGTCCAGGTCTCTCCCTCTCATTTTTCCCAGCATGATAGAGGATGAGTCGGTGACCATTCACACTGTCCACTACGTTGACGACAATGCCATTTTTTCTTACATGGGCGCCAACGACTCCTTCATTCAGTGCTCCCTCCCTTCTGAGACCCAAGTTATGTTAAATGAATCAACCATTGACATCAACCTCCCTTCTTCCGATGTTCCTCATGTCTTAAATATTGGCCAATCTTTAGATGCTCAAGAGCAGCTTGACTATACCCAGTTCTTCTCTGACCATAGCAAGGCCTTTGCCTGGACTTACAATGACATGCTTGGCATCGACCCCACTATCGCTCCCCATAACATTGTCACCACACCAAAGGCTAAGCCTGTCAGGCAAAAGCTTCAAAAAATGCATCCTCGCGTTGCCCTCCTTGTCAAAGAGGAGCTTCAGCGCCTTCTTTCCGTCTCTTTCATCCAACCCATCGATTATCCACAGTGGGTCTCTAACATCATCCCAGTCACCAAAGCGACTGGGGGGATCCAGATCTGCACAGACTATTGTGACCTTAACTTAGCCTGTCCCAAAGATGACTTTCCTCTTCCTAACATTGACCAGCTTGTTGATCTCATGGCCGGCCATGAGATGTTATCTCTCATGGATGAGTTTTCAGGATACAATCAAATCCTGATCGCTCCAGAAGATCAGCACAAGACCACTTTCATTACCCCATGGGGGACTTTCTGCTATCGAATCATGCCTTTCGTCTTGAAGAATGCAGGTGCCACTTATCAACGTGCCATGACCTACATTTTCCACAATCTCCTCCAAAAAATCATGGAGGACTATGTGGATGACCTACTAGACAAGTCCAAACTTTGTCGTGACCATCTGACCATTCTCAAGATCATCTTCTCTCGTCTTCTTCAATACCATGTTTGCCTTAACGCCAAGAAATGTGTCTTTGGGGTCCTCTCTGGTAAGCTTCTAAGCTTCATTATTTCTTTCTATGGCATCGAGATAGATCCCGCCAAGATCCGCGCTATCCTCGAAATGCCACCCCCGACCAATCTCAAGCAGCTTCACAGTTTGCAAGGGAAGCTCCAGTCCATTCACCATTTCATCTCGCAGCTTTCTGATCGCTGCCAACCTTTTCATCATCTCCTTAAGAAGGACGTCTCTTTTACATGGGATAAGGACTGTCAAGAGGCTTTTGAAGCCCTTAAACGCTATTTAGTCTCTCCACCAGTCCTCATTCCACCTAAAGATGACCAACCCTTTTACCTTTATATCTCAGCCACTAATCATTCGTTAGGTGCCATGATCGCGCATCGAGATGAGCATCACCACAAGAAAGCAGTTTACTACATCAGCCGAACACTGGTCGATAATGAAACTCAGTACACCCATACCAAGAAACTCTATTTGGTGTTAGTCTTTGTTGCTACTAAGCTCTGCCATTATCTTCTTAACCATAAGAGTTTTGTCATCACCCACACCGACCCTCTCAAGTATATGCACTCCAATCCATATCAGAATCAACGTATGGCTCGGTGGCTCATGCTGCTTGCTGAGTTTGACCTTGAATTCATCCAGTAAAAATCTATCAAGGGGAAAACAATCACTGACCAACTGGCAGATGCCCCTCTTCCTGACAATCAACCTTCGCACTGCGAGTTCCCTGACGAGTCTATCACCACGCTTTCCACCGATGACACTGTCTATCAGATGACCATGTTCTTTGACGGCTCCAAATGTCAACTCGGTGGGGGTGCGGGTGTCATTCTCATCCCTCTCTAAGGGGAGCCCATGCCTCTATCTTTTAAGCTCAACTTTGATTGTACCAATAATATGGCCGAGTACGAGGCCTTAATTTTGGGACTTCAGACCGCCCTCTCTCTCACCATCAAGTCCATCAATATCTTCGGTGACTCACAGCTCGTCATCAATTAGGTCAATGGTTCATACCTCTATAAAAATGAAATTTTGCAAAGGTATAAAAACCGTACTGACATTCTCCTTGCATCTTTTAACCATTACCTCCTGCAGACTGTTTCTCGATCCACATATAAGTTTGCCAACACCATGGCTTCTCTTGCTTCGCATATCCCATCTTCTTCATCTGCATCCAGACTTTTTGTCATGGTGCATCATGTGTCATTGCCTTCTTATCTCTCTCCTAACATTAATCATGTCAACACTATAGACCCTAGCCCATGAGATGATTGGCATAAACAACTTGTGGACTACTTATCTCTTTCTGTCATTCCTCCTCACCTCTCTAGCAATGCGCGTTGAGCTTTCATCAAGCGCACCGCTCGCTATACCATGCTAGGTGGTCTTATCTATAAGCGAGGTTTCGACGGCCTCCTTCTTCACTGTCTCACCTCCACTGAAGCCTCTCATTCCATTAAGCAAGTCCACGATGAGATTTGTGGCAGACACTTCAGTGGGAATTCGGTTGCCAAGCACCTCCTTCGTCTGGGCTATTATTGGCCTACCCTTCATCAAGACTGTAGCGACTATGTTTAGCGTTGTGTCAAGTGTCAGCAGCACTCTAACTTGCTTCATCTCCCCAACCACGCCTTATAATTCGCTCAAGATTTCTGGCCTTTTTCTCAGTGGGGTTTAGATCTCATCGGTGAGATTAACCCCCACTCGTCCCTTCGTCATCAATCCATCATCACAGCCACTGAGTATTTCACCAAGTGGGTGGAAGCCATTCCTCTTATCTCCATAAAAGCCGACAAGATTGTCGACTTCATCAACACCTACATCATCTGTCATTTCGGTGTCCCTCATAAGATCATCACCGACAACGGTAAGTCCTTCAAAAACAAAACTATCCAAAAGTTGTGCAACTCATTTGGCATCAAGCTCAGTTTCTCTTCGCCTTACTACCCACAAGCAAATGGGCAGGCTAAGGCTTCCAACAAAATTCTCACTAAAATTCTCATGAAGGTGGTCAACTACACAGGAAGGGACTGGCACATTCACATTCCCTTCGCTTTGTGGGCCTACCGCACCAGCATCTAAACCTCTATGGGTGCTACCCCTTTCTCTCTCATGTATAGAACAGAGGCTGTCCTACCTCTCGAAGTACAGATCTCATCTCTCTGCATTTCTCTACATGACATCCTTTCCAATGATGACTTTCATCAAGATCACTTAGCTCAACTTGAGTTACTTGACGAGCGCCGTCTTGTTGCCCTTAATCATCTCCATGTCTATCAAAATCGCATCAAGCGAGCCTATGACAAAAATCTATGAGAACGAGATTTCAATATCGAAGACCTCATCCTCAAAGAGAATCAGCATGTGACTAATATGGAGCGAAGTAAGCGAGGCAAGTTCACCCCTAATTGGCTTGGACCTTTTATCATCATGCATAAGTATGGATCAGGGACTTATCGTCTGTCCTCTCTTGATGGACGACCAGAACTTGAGCCTCTTAATGCGTTGCATCTGCGACCGTTTTACTGCTAGTCGAGTACTCGTTCACTTGACATTTAACTTGAGCTCATCCCTTGAGCAATCCCCATCCTCTTAGTCTTAATTCTTTTTAACCCTATTCCTCTTAACAAATCCTCTATAACCCTTTTATACAGTACGGATGCTTTGTCCTAATAAAAGGGAGCCCTTGAACTTCTATAGTCTTGTCCATGACTCAAATTTCTGTCAAAACTAAATCAAGATGTCAAAATATCCAAGGTCACTATATCAAAATCAAAATTAAAAAGGCAGACTGCTCCCTTGAAGGACAGCTGTACTATCATTGTTGTAGCTAATAGACTGCTCCCTCGAAGGACAGCTATTCAAAAGCCCTTATATTAAGCAAAAATCTAGACCACTCCCTCGAAGGATGGCTATGACTAATCTGGCAATAAACAACACTATCTTAGAAGCTTCCCGCATCTATCAGCTTCACAACTGACCACCAAGCACAATGACATCTCTATGTAGGCTTCCCGCATTGATCAGTCTACGCAAAAAAAAAAATGGGTCATGGACTTGACTTGTAGTTGTCTCAGGGTTTTCTATAAAAAGGGTCAAGGCTATCTCTGCTCTTAAAATGGGTTACCCTATTTCCTCCTATCCTAACACCTGCTTAAGGGACTTCGAGCTCACTTTAATGTCAAAGTGATTCGATTATCGCTCTAACACATCTGGTCAATGACGTAATGCATGAATGGGGCTCTTGGTTCTAACAACCCCTATCTATGCTGTCATTCTGGTCCTTATCAATGAAAGGGCATTTATGCCTTTCACCTTCTTTCACACTTTGGTCACATTCTATCATTTGTCACACTCAGCTCAAAACCTATTCACACTAGTTTCTATGGACACCAATACACATGGAAACTATCGACTACTCAATTTATGTTCAGCATAAACCATTACTTTCTGACGCATAAATAAACTCACTTCATTTTAGCATATGTCCATCACTTAATGTGGGCAATTGCTAAGGGTGAACAACCTTTTGCCTTCTTTTCATCATTTCCAGCATGTTCCCTCAGACATATGGACATGCTAGACTATTCTCCTGACCAAGACCAACTCTCGACCTCTTTGTCTCCTAGCTTGAACTACATTGGTCTGAGGCCTCTTTTAATCAGGGCTATGTAGGCAGCACTCAGATGACACGACTGTCTTCTGGGGTTAGCTCGACCACCCCCATTTATTCATCTTCTCGATGGACAAACCCTATCCTCTTCTAACCTGTGACTCGACCTAGACCACAAGCAATCAATCATTTCGACTCTCTTCCTCCCTCTTTGGGAGAACTACATTGGCCTGAGGCCCTTAGGACAAGGGCTATGTAGGCAGCACCTAGTTGACATGGGGTCTTCTGGGGTTAGCTCAGCCATCCTCTTCATTACTTTCTCTCATCTCATTCGCTCATCACCTGTCAATCATAGCACATTCAATCACCAATTCTCATAATCATTAGCATACTCTCATTTTCATCATAACATCATAAGTCATTAGTCATAAATATCATCCATCATAACTCATCAAGTAGTCACATCATATAATCTACACATTAAACATCCACATCTATCATTATCTAATCTAAAGTCATCATCATATAACCATTTCATAAACATAGCATCATCATTATCATAGCATCATTACATTCATCATCACATAAGCATCATAAACATATAACATAATATCTATATCCATCAAATCAAAATGCCAATAAACACATCACATTTTTTATAAACACATGTCACTGAATCACAATGCTCATCATATATATATATCAAAGTTTTGTACAATCAGACACAATCTGTGTCTTCTCTCTCTCTCATATAATACCTCTACCAGCTCTGTTCAACTCTCATCTCTGAGAATCGTTGTATCTGAGGGTAGTCTAAGATGACCCCCTCATAATATGTGATCTCCTCCACTGCAGTCATGTACCTAGAATATGGCACAGTCTGCGATGGCCCCATCAGACTTGCTGTCACGCCCTACCCTATCCCCTGCGGCTATGAAAATGTCAGCTGTACTGATGATGATGGTTCTGCTCCCTGTGAAAATGCTGATTGCTACTAAGCTGGCTGCTACAGTGGGCCCTGCCCCCCAAAAACTTATCCTGCCACTGCCTGTGCCTGGATTGTGGCCAGCTGTCCCTATAGTGCCATGACCTGCCCTGTCAAAATGGCCACCTACCCTATCATCCCCACCAGCTATCCCTACAAACTATGACCTGGCCCTACAAAATGGTCACTTGGGCTTGTGCCGTGTCTCTCTCCTACCGCACAATGTCCCTCTCCTCGCGGGATGTATCTCACTCTCTAGTAATAGCCTACAGATCTAGCTATACCCCTGCCTGTACATCCACCTAAACCCCTGTGTAAATCCCTGCCCACCATGCCGTGTAGGCTGCTGTACAACCTGGGTCAGCCACCCCAAGTCTTACCAGCAACTCCTCAAAATCTAGGTCCTCTGTCTCCTATGGCAATGGGAGCGGTGCCTCAATATCATCCCGCCTATACTGTAGGAATGCGAGAGGTACATCCTGTAGCAGCTCGTACTGGCACCGCACTCACTTTGCTAGTATCCTCTCGAGCTCGCCAGCTCATCTGCCTCTGACCCATCTGAAGCTCTAGATCTTGACCATTTGCTCTGCCTGGTCTCAAAATGTTGGATAGACTAGGTATGGTCTCCAGACGATGTCCGCTGGGATAAGGGCCTCCAGTACCCCTCTATAATGGTCAATGTCTCTGACCACCCCATCTACTCGTGTCTGTGCCATGACCTCTCACCATCGCTTGAATCTAACCCTGAAGCTGGCCTGGATAGCCACTAGAAGGCCGAGAGGACGCGTGACCATGATGTGCTCGTAAGCCCAGCAGTGTAGCAGGTGGCCAACGCACAGACTGTATCGTCGCCACCGATTGATGCCCCACAGCTCCCTATAAACCTAGGCCAAAAATATGGGTGCCCAAGTAAACACCGTCTCCTTCTCCAGCATCTCTGTCAAAACTCTAGTCATGGCAACCGAGAACCTGCCTCCCTCTGCATCTAGCAGTGCGTATACTATGATCCTGATCATCATCAGGACCGCCAACCGATGTGCCTCCTCGTTCACCGCATATAGTGGCTCATAAGCAAAACTCATTGAGTGGTAGCTCATCTCTACGATGTGCTCCCCAAACAGCATCACCATCTGTATGTCATGCACCTCTCTCAAGCATGCATATATATCTGCTCCGTGCACCGACAACTACAAAATTTGGTACACATCCTCGACCGTGACCGTCATCTCCCCTATCGGCAAGTGGAAGGTGTTGGTGGAATGATCCCACCACTCGATCAGAGCCACCATCAAGCTCACATCCCTTGCCACCTGATAGTAGCGTCTCAGTCCACCTAGCCCAACTGTGGCCATGTGTCCCCACTCCTCGAGGGTCATGCCTCCGCGTATCTGCGTCAGCAACGTCAGGAGATGATCCTGTAGCATCAACATTTACCTCGCCTGCAATCATAACCAAGTCAATCTCATTTTTTTGACCAACCTATTTAACCCTCTTCTCCTACCCCAACCCCTGGGAAGCCCTTGGTGTGGCTCCTATTTTCCATTTTGACCCCTTTTCTCCCCCATTTTTGACCTCACCGCCACTGACATCAGTTGGCGTGCCAATGTAGACACTCACCTAACTAATGTCGATCATTTATTGACTGACATCAGTGGTTGAGTGATCGACGTCGACTACTGGTCAGTTGACGCTGGTTGTTGGTCGGCCGACATCGGTGACAACTACCAATGTCGGTGACTGGTTCGGCTTGAGGGCCGAACGGGGTGAGCCCTAAATTTAGGGCTTCCCCTTTATGACCTCCCCAACCCCCCAAAACACTCCTAAAACCCTCCTACCCTTTCCTAGACCTATCCCCCTCCCTCCTAGCTACCCTCCCCCCTCTATTTTTGCCTCAAACAACAAAAAAATCAAAAAACAAAACCAAATTCAAAATCAATCCAAATGAGTTCAATGCATCTCTTACCTCATCTCGTCATCACCATCGTGGTGGCATGATGGGTGCCACTAGTGGTGGACCTCCCGCAGGTCCTCTACTGCCCTCTGCCTTCTCCTCTACGTCACTTTCTCTCAACACCCCCGCTGGCCCACAATAGCTTCTGCAACCTCCAATCTAGCTCCAACTCACTCCCTTTCTTACCCAATCTCGCCCTGCCATCTCACTTTGTTGCACTGGTCGACTTCAAGACTTATTCACCCAATCACTCCAGAGCTCCTTTTTTCACTTTAGCACAAACACAAATGACTTTTGGTGGGCCACCAATCCATTTTTGTTAGATTTGGTAGGCCATCGACGTCGGCATCGGCATGCCCTAGGGCACCGACGTCGGCCGATTTATGCCAATGTCGGTCCCTTTTGGCCACCGACGTCAGTTTTATCACCGACGTCAGTAGCCCTCCAACCTCCTTTTTCATCCCATTACCCTACCAATCATGTCCTCCATCAGTCAGTTTTCTCGACCAGGTGATCTTAGCTCCCTGGGGCACCCTTGCGATCAATTTTGCCTCCATCCCTCGATCACCTGACCTTGGAGATCGTGACTATCTCCTCTGACCCCTTTCAAGACAACTCTGCCATGGTTGTTTTGATTGCCCTTGCTACCTCGCACCTAGTTGGCCAATTGTCACCTAACCCTCACGAGTATCGGATCGTGAGCATGTTGATCCCTCGTGCTTATACTTTTTTCGTGTTTTCTAGGAGCACTTCTTACACCTGGGATACCTAGAACATGATGACCATTTGGAGATACAGCTTAGACCGAATGACCCAATCAACTATGACTACATGCTGGGGCCCAGTTATTTCAATTCTAGCACTCCTCGACCCATTGACCATGACAATTTGACCTGCCTACCACGTGGTGTGGTATATGTGCAATCTTGCCCTTTGCTGCGTTCACACTCATTCTTCATCCATCTCTCTGTCAAATCGACACTCGATCTCCGGTTCCCTTCCCTCGACTCTCGCTTTGAGGGGGGAACACCTCATCCCATACCTGGGGCAACCAACTCCTATTTTTGTCTTGCAGTTCGTCAAGAACAACCAACAAGACAAAAAGGGGCAAATGTAGACACCAAAATCGTGTCTACCCATTTGGTTGTCCTCCCCCTTGGTCCTCTATGTCCATTCATAACCCTTATCCCCTCCATTATTAAATAAAACAATTAATTTAATTTAATTGCCCCCCTTTTTGCCACCTCACCCCTTTTTAAAACCCTAATTACCTAAACACACCCCTAAAACTTCCTCCCGCGCCTATAAACACTCCCTTCGACCATTTCTCTCCCCGACACTTCAACTCAGTAGTTGGGAAAATGGATAAAAGGCTATTTTTAGCCTTTTTCCTGCCTTCCATCTGCCGACATCGGTCACCTATCGACCGACGTCGGTGATATTGCCTGTGTCGATTGCCTTCATAACGGTTTTCTGTGTCCGTTATCTGCCCTTCGTCCCGGCTCTTCATACAACTTTTGAATCTTACAATTTGATCGATCAATCCGTTCCTTCACTCTGCCACTTTGCCAATCTCTCAGCCAGACCTCTCACTCTCTCTCTCTCAGGTATACATAGTGGGCTTCTACACCAGCTATAGCAACAACAGGGACTCTGCATCAGCAAGCTACAACTTCCACACCTACAGCATCAGCAACACTCCTTCAACAGGGCACAAGTATGTATATTGCCTGTGTTTTTATTATGTTTTGAGTTATTGCTTTCAAGTAATATCACCCCCCAGACCGTACTGTCAACCAGACCAGACTCGAATCCTTATTTCCCTGTCTCCCTATTGCCTCTGTCTTCTGTCTGACCATACACTCTGTCCATTGTCCTTGCAACTCTGCCCAAACCCCTACACAGACCATTAACCAGAACCAGACTCTCTCAGACCATCTAAACAACCCAAAAACCTGTCTAGACCTCTTCTCAGACTCGTTTACAAACCACAGACCTGACCAGACCCCGTCCAAGACTACTATCCCGACCGACGATGGCCACAGAGACTATTGCCCCCATCGACGTCGATAAACTAACCGATGTCGGTAGACATTAACAATCGATGCCGGTAAGACCACCGACGTTGGCAACTGTGATCAGACTGCCAGCAGCATTTAGGTAAGCATTTTCTTCTATTTTTATTTCAGTTTTTAATCATTTCAGTCTTTCATCATTCTGCCTTTTATCAAACATTATTTTTATCAATCAGTGGGTTGACATCCCTCAAGGAAGTTTTTGTACTTCTGGGATCAAGCTTTTGCTTGACAACCCACCATCTCCTCATCTAACGCCTTCTTTGTCTTAGTTTCTTTCTTTTGCAGGTGTCATCCTCCACAACCAAAGAGGAGTTCTCACGACGTCTAGATAACGGTGCGCACGACTTCATCTAGGTACATACAAGCCTTAGACCATATCTCTTAGTTTCTTATTTCTATCTTTTGAATGTGAAAGCAAATATCGTATAGAAACAGTTCCATGAAATTCAAATTATATACATGATCCTAAAGAGAATGACCATATTTATCACTAGGTTTTAGTTCATTTTACACATTTGGAGGTCAAGGAATGAGCAGAACTATCTCACCTTGCTAGTTGAAGACTTCATTACAGTCTATAGACATTGTTTCCACTAGTTGCAAAGTTTATCTTCTTACATTGACATTAAAAATAGAGAATATATATTTTTCCCAATCCATATTATCATTTTTATTAGTTATTATTTGAGGGTTTAGTCTCAAGACTAGCCATAGTTAGATATGTAAGGTCTAGGAATTTCACAGTCAGTTTCCCTTATGACTGTCACCTATAGTCAAGTAAAATTGAGCATTTACCAGTCATGTTGATGGACCAAGAAATTTTCAAGGTGTTTAGGACACTCTCAAAGTGTAAGAAGTGATTTTGACCCATTCAAGGGTTAGAAATTGGCTATAATAACCAATCTAATACACACAATCCTATAATATGGCACCTATAGGTTTCCAATAGTAATCTAGTGTTCACCTACATGCATGTCCATAGAGGTCTAAGAGAGTTAGAATAAAGGTGTTGAAACTCATTTGAGACCTTAATTAAGGTCAAAGAACATTGAGAAGGCCATTGTGACAATGGTATAGTCATGAGATGGAAGATAAACCTAAGGCCTTGTTCACAAATTTGAAATGTTGAAACTAAGACATTTTACCTTAGTTTCTCTAAATCATGTTTTGCTCATATATTTGGTCTTCTCATAGTAGAGTTTCCTTAAGGATGGATAGGTCTAGTAGTTTCCACCTTGTATCCTTGGCATAGGATCAAGGTCTTGACATAATAATATGATTGCTTTCTCAATAAAGGATGATGGTGGAATGGTTCCTAACTTAGACATTTTAACTTAAAAGACTCAGTGAATACTATGTTGGAATGACTAAAAGTAACCAATTCATAGTGGTAGGTGAGACTGTGCTTTCTATGCATGAGAAGATATTATACATATTTGGACTAATACTAATGATCTCATAATAGTTGAAGAATTTGATTAAATGGTCATCTACAGTCTGACTGAGTAGACAGATTAATTCATACTAGCAGAGAGATGTAGTTAGGATGTGAGTAGAAGTCTCTAGGCATAAGGTGAGTTAAAAAAAGTGAGATGATATTAATGACTTCAATAAGAGCCTAGACATGAAACACAATGTCTAAACATACATCTTCACCTATAGGAAACCTTCAATCTCTACTAATCTAAGCACCTATAGTCTGCTACAAGAAGACTTCTAGACCTCCTTACACACTCCATTTTTCTACAATTTAACTAGTCCTCATCACTTGACACTTTTTATTGTGACCCTCAATCTCCACTTCTTCTCTCTTCTCTCACATGCTCTATAAATGTAGGATATGTTGGCTTTGTAAAATAATCCACACCTAGTATGGTGAAGCCCTTCTAGTTTGATACTATATTTTGTCTTTGAAATAATTATTTTAAATATATTTTTGATCTCACCAGCTTATTTTCAAATTTTTGAAGTGGTGTGTTGTGAAAGATCAACTGATGAGTATCTATCCTTGCTTTCTTTTAGCTCTTATATGTTTGATGCAAGTTGTTCTCATTCTAATAAGTCACATGAAGTGTAATCAACTGTATTCAAATATCTCTAAGTGTAATGGAGTATCCTTAGTGTCTACAATCTAACCTCTGGTTCACTCACCTTGAATATTTCATTGCATATCACCTCCATCTTTGAAATACTAATGTTAGAGCAATTCAAGATTTTGAGACTAATGTTGTGAGTCATGTCTCTTAGTGCACTTGTATGGTATTTTAGTGGAGATCACTCTAGTTTATCACCTCATGAGGGTCATTTAATTTCACGTTACTTCTATATCATTCCACCCAAGCAAGCAAGTAGTGTAGGTGATAATAAAGAAAAGATCAATCTAGGGAGCTAGCACTTAAACCTAGAGGTTTACCTCTACCATAGGCAACCCACAGGGCTAGAGTTATTCTAATGTTTCCCAAATATTAGATTAGGATTGAAAAACCAACTCTAGGGTGAAATATTTGGTGACAATAGTTCTGACATGCCCAATGGGACCATTTTTTGAAAGACATATTATCAAGGTGAGTGTTGGTCTTACCAACATCACAGTTGCATATGGTGTTTTACTTAGCCTTTGATGACTCCATTTAGGGTAATATTTGGTTGTAGACCATGGTTTATCATTTATTATGTTCATACTTCATGTTCGTTACTAGGTCATCTACTAATAAAGGTATTAATCCCATAAACCCACTCCTTTAACTTGAACTTCCTCTTGAAGTTCAACATCCTCAACCTATCTTGACTTTTTAAGAACAAGAGGACTTTGCAAGCCAAGAAAATCAAGAGTGAAGAGGAAATCAAGGAAAACATGCTAGGCAGCATGCCTTTTCAACCTTTAACACTTGAAATCCTATCCACCTCAATGCATATGATGATATACCTCTTAATGCTACCAAAAAAGTTCCCACTTTTAATGGTGAAGGTCATGTCACCCCTAGTGAGCATATTAGGGATATCTCAAATTTTTGTAGTTTTCATAATGTCACTAAAGTCAATATTGCAATTAGACTACTTGCCATGCCCCTTTGAGGGAAAGCACTTGTCTAGTATAGGGCATTGCCCAAAGGATGTATCACCACTTAGGATGATTTTGGAGAATTGTTGACATCAAGGTTTGAAGACAAAAGTGATCACACATCACTCATTCATCATCTCAATGTAATTTAAATATCCCCAAGGATACTATGCATGACTTTAATGAGAGATTTCAAATAGCATGGCATAGTTTGTCTCCTCCCATGAGACCACCTACAATCTTTATGTTTCCTACATATCTAAGGGCTATTGATATTGACATAGCCATAATATTACAGTCCATGGGTGATTACACCTTACCTGAAGCATATGGCCTTGCCATTAGAGCTGAAAATGGCCTAATAAAAGTTGGAAAATTAACTCCAAAAGTCTCCATCCCTATTTTTCCAAATATGTCTACTACTACTCCAAGTGTTGCTCAAGTCCCTAATGCAAATGCTAAATCTAGAGTTGCCCCTTTGAGGGAAATGACTTTACTATTATAGGACATTTCCTAAAGGATGTATCACCACTTATGATGATTTTGGAGAATTGTTGACATCAAGTTTTAAAGACAAAAGTGATCACACATCACTCATTCATTACCTCAATGTAATTTACAGATCCCCAAGGATACTATGCATGACTTTAATAAGAGATTTCAAATAAATTTACATAGTTTGTTTCCTCCCATGAGACCACCTACAATATTTATGTTTCTTACATATTTAAGGGTTATTGGTACTAACATAGTCATAATATTACAGTCCATGGGTGGTTACACCTTACTTGAAGCATATGACCTTGCCATTAGAGTTGAGAATGGCCTAATAAATGCTGGAAAATTAAATCCAAAAGTCTCCATCCCTATTTTTCCAAATATGTCTACTACTAATCCAAGTGTTGCTCAAGTCCCTAATGCAAATGCTAAGTCTAGAGTTGCCCCTAAGAAGGCAAAAGATACTATTGATTGGGAGGAAAGATTTAAAGCCTTAGAGGTTCAAGTTGGGCAGCTAAATCTGTAGTATAAAGTTAATCAAAAACCCCTACCCCTATCCTCAACAAGGAAATAGGTTCCCACCTCATCAATATGGTCAAGGTAGAGGTCAAGGATAGCCTAATTTCAATCAGCCACCTAATGCATATAACCCAACTTATACCTCCAACAAAAGAGACATGGTACCGATTCATAGTAACTTGGTGCAAGGAGAAGAAAGGAAGCAAGGAAAATTCATGAATGCAAACAAAGGTGGGGAGAAAGCTTTGGTATCCCAAGGAGGGGTTACACCTCAGTTGTCATCAGAAGATGAGAGTTTTATGCAGGAAAATGAAGGATGGTAACCTCAAGGAGTGAGTTTGACTTAATCTCTAGTGGAAGACACCTTTGTCCTCAATCAAAATACGTATGTTGCAGCAAATACAAGAGCAAAGAAGAAATATCTAGGAGATGTTAATGGTATTATCATATGTTCAAGCAACCCTCCTACAAGGCAATAAGGTGTGGTTGTAAGTGTGTTAGTCCCTAAACTTCTACACCTATTTCAAATTAGAATGTTAGAAAGGCTACTCAAAGTGATTCAATACCTCAAGCTCAAGGCACTTATATGCCCTCAAGGACACAAGAAAAGGTAAATGCTCCTTATTTGAACATTTTTTATTCTTTGAAGAGTGTTAAGGCATCTATGTCTCTTTGGGAAATATTTCACTTGCCTGGTTAAAAAGAGCTCCTTCAAGAGCAGTTATCCCAAATAAATCCCAGTCTTCAACCATCAAGTCATAGTAATGTTTCCCTTACCAATGCTCCCACACATATTGTGAAACCCTCTTCTAACTCTGAAAAGCCTCCACCCTTATACCTCACTCTCATTGTGGGAGACAAACTTGTTCACAAATGTATTATGGATAGTGGATCTAGTACCTCAGTGATGCCTAAGTTTGTGGAAAATAAATTGGGCCTAAGATATGAACCATACAGTAAGGGAGTGTTACAACTTGATGGGACACCATCTAAGTTAGTGGGACTTGTCAAAGGTTTGAAAGTTTTCCTTCATGATTATCCAATCTTCCCTATTCTTCAAGATATAGTAGTAGTTGACTTGCCTACTCACTTTTCTATATGTCTTTCAAGGAATTTCATAGCTAAGATAAGAGGCTACCTCTCAGCTGATTGGTCCATCTTGATCTTCGATACAGCGTATGGAGCAAAGGTAACCATTAGATTTCAACCATTGGCTAAGTTACATAGTGAGCCCTATGTGGAAGCAAGTTCTAATCTCAATTTCACAATTAATGATAAAGAAGACTATGTTGTATATGATGGAACATCTTCTAAGATTGAGGGCATATCTGATATTTTTCTAGATGAGTATGGTGCAGACACTTATGAACATGATCCATATACTTTATTTGATTAAACTGATCTTGGCACATCCATCATCTATGAGGGAGGATATGATCAACCTGAAGTAAGGATTGATAGTTATTTTCCACAAGTTATTAAAAGCAATTACCTTAATCATATGTATGATGATGATGGTTTGTAAAGCATGATAGATCAATATGATGAAGAAAACATGTCATTTTGCCTACACAATATGGATAATTCCTTGAAGGTAGAAGTCATGAAGAGGAAGATGATCTATGGTAAAGGTTTTATGCCATAAGTCAAGAGTTTGAATAGTTGATTAAGTCTACTTTTACTCCTAAGAAGTGTAAACCTAATAATGAGTTTGTTGATGAGCCTAAAAAACATGAAAGAGAGTGTCTTTCTAAGCATAAGAATGTATGTCAAACTATTGTCTAAGAGGTTCAGTCATGAAGGATTCAAATGAACACAAGGTAGACATATGTGTGTTTGAGGGGCAGTCCAAACCTCAATCTGAGGATGAATCACTCTAAGTCCTGATGGAGCAGAATGAAAACAAACTTGATGGTCCTATACATCAAGTGCATCATGATAGTGAACAAAGTAAAGTTGAGGAAACTTTTAAGACTCCCAATATTTAGTTTGATGAGTGCCAATTGGACATGGAAAAAGTCAAGCATGTTAAAGGCTCAAACAAGTCTCTTGGAGAGATATGAAAAGTGTCCTTGAAATCTCCAAGTATCACCCTTCTAGAAAGAAGAAGAGTTGAAGATGGTAAGTCATTTGATTACTTACACAAGCAAGTGTTTATTGATAAGCATGCTTCACATGATGAATTACTCCCTTAGAGTATTAATGATGCAAGAGGTACTATATTTGATCTTGGTTAAATCATGGTGAATTTTGTCTCTACCTCAAGTGTTTGAGGTCTTGTACATACTAAGATTGGTGTGTTTTGCTTATGTTATGTGTGTTTCCCTAAATGTTCTTGGGAACACAAGAGTGTTTGCTTAGGTGTCTTATCTCGTGTGTTTTTTTCCTTGTTGTTTAGTGTGTTTTGGGTTTTTTTAAGAGGCAATTTAGTGTTAAATTCATGTATACGTGATTCTATATCCCAATGGATAGGAGTAGGCTTCTGGTCTTTGGCATAGGTAGCTTGCCACCCCTAAGCAATCACTAAACTATTAACTAAGTTGGCCACATGTCAAATTAGGTCAACCCCATATATATTCAAACTTGCTATAGTGGTTACCTTGGATGTGAATTGTGTCCCATGGTATTTAATAAGGTCAAACATTATCTTTATCTTTGTTATATTTATCTATATTGGTCTTATGTCATTTAGGGGTCACTTTTGGGTAATTTATTAAAGTAGTATGGTTTTTATAGGGAAACAAAGGTGTCAAGAGATAATCTAGCATCCCACATGTTAGGAGCATGTTAGAGATAGAAGTTTTGAATTGGTAACTATAGGTACAACATCCAAACAAGAAGATTAGTGAGGAAAGTGGTAGTTTTTAATTGGTGTATGACCTATACAATAGTCTGGGAACATTTTATGACTCCTAAAGTGACTCTTTATGTCCCCTCAACTCAATTCCATGCTTGGGTAGCTTTGATAGACCTAAAATTCATCAATATCATCCTATCTTTCCTATCGCTCTCCTTTGCAAGCTAAAATGGTCAATCTGTCTCTACTTGGTACGAACGGGAGGAGGTGAGTTAGAGAAAGTTAATTTGGTGTATAATAATTCTCTTTATATACTATAAATCCATGGTAATATTTTTATGTTTGGTGTATTATGCTCTATGAACCATTGTTAAAAGTGTTAGTGACTCTTTTTTCCTTGTTCATCCCCATAGCCTTCAGGTTTCTTCTCTTGTTTGCATTGTTCCATGGAATTTAAGTTATGTACATGATCTTGAAGAGAATGACCATATTTATCATTGGGTTTCAACTCATTTTACATGTGTAGAGGTTAAGGAATGAGCAAACGTATCTCACTTTGTTATTTGAAGACTTCATTGTAATCTATAGACATTGTTTCCACTAGTTGCAAAGTTTATATTCCTACATTGACATTCAAAATAGAGGATATATATTATTTTTAATCCATATTATCATGTTTATCAATTTTTATTTTAGGGTTTAGTCTCAAGACTAGCCATAGTTAGATATGCAAGGTCTAGGTATTACACAGGCAATTTCCCTTATGATTGTCACTTATAGTCAAGTGAAATTGAGCATTTACCAGTCATGTTGATGAAACAAGAATGTTTCAAGGTTTTAAGGACACTCTCAAAGTTTAATAAGTGATTTTGAGCCATTAAAAGGTTATCATTTGGTTATGACAACCAATCCAATACGCATAGTCCTATAATGTAGCACCTACAGGTTTCCAACAGTGATCTTGTGTTCACCTATAGACAGTGCCATAGAGGTCTGAGAGAATTGGAATAAAGGTGTTAGAGCTCATTTGAGACCTTAATTAAGGTATAAGAACATTGAGAATGCCATTATGACAATGGTAGAGTCATGAGATGGCAGACAGACGTAAGGCCTTGTTCACAAATTTGAAATGTTGAAACTGAGACACATTACCTTAGTTTCTCTAAATCATGTTTTGTCCATATATTTGGTCTTCTCATAGTAGAGTGTCTCGAGGGATGGACAAGTCTAGTATTTTCCACCTTGTATCCCTAGCATAGGGGAAAGGTATTGACATAATAATATAGTTATTTGATCAAGAAAGGATAATGGTAGAATGGTTCCTAACTTAAACATTTTGACCTAAAAGACTCAGTGAATACCATGTTGGAATGACTAAAAGCAACCAATTTATAGTGGTAGGTGAGACTGTGTTTATTCTATGCATGAGAAGAGTTCATATAGATATGGAATGATACTAATGATCTCATAGAAGTCAAATAAGTTGATGTACAAGGCTTTGGCATAGAATATCACCTACATGAGTCTTTGAATTCTCTTAAATGGTCATCTACAGTCTGACTGAGTAGACATACTAATTCATACTAGAAAAGAGAGGTAGTTTGGATGTGAGTATAGGTCTATAGGCATAAGGTGAGTTCAAACAAGTGCCAGATGATATTGATGACTTCAATAAGATCCTAGACATGAAACACAATGTCTAAACATACACCTTCACCTATAGGAAACCTTCAATCTCTACTGATATAAGCACCTACAATCTACTACAATAGATAGACTAGGCTTAGTCAAATGGAGAGTGCATGTTGAGAAGGTTAGCATAATTGTATGATGTTGAACATGCTTGAAACCACCTTCACAATTGATAAGTAAGAGGTATTTTCCACAATGAGTCAAATTATGATATTGCTATTAGGATTCAGCTGTGTAGTTTTTCAAGTCAAACTCATTGACCCATGTTTCATGAGTAGTCATTCATACAAACCCATCTCTCATGAGAATTAATGGTCCACTTAGCACTCATTGCATCTAGGTGATGCTCATAGAGGTAAACCATTGGGCCTTCTCGAAAGGTCACCCATCCCAGTACTACTCTAACTCAAGCATGCTTAACCATGGAGTCTCCTCCACGGTTAAGCCCTCTTAGCTTGCTACCCCATTTTCAAAACCTTCAGCAAGTGTTTTGCCTTATGAACCATTCATTATAGATCCCCTCAAGCTTATCACTTAATAAGTAAGAGGTATTTTCCATAGCGAGTCAAATAATGATATTGCTATCAGGATTCAACTGTGTAGTTTTTCAACTCAAACTCATTGACCCATGTTTCATGAGTAGTGGTTCACACGAACCCATATCTCATGAGAATGAATGGGCCACTTAACACTCATTGCATCTAGGTGATGCTCATAGAGGTTAAGCATTGGGCCTTCCTAGAAGGTTACCCATCCCATTACTACTCCAACTCAAGTGTGCTTAACCATGGATTTTCCTCCAAGGTTAAGCCCACTTAGCTTGTACCCCATTTGCAAAACCTTAAGTTGGAGTAGTACTGGGATGGGTGACCTTCTGGGAAGGCCCAATGCTTCACCTTTGTGAGCATCACCTAGATGCAATGAGTGCTAAGTGGATCATTCATTCTCATGAGAGATGGGTTCATGTGAACCACTATTCATATAACATAGGTCAATGAGTTTGACTCAAAAAACTACATGGTTTAATACTGATGGTAATATCATAATTTTACTTGATGTGGAAAATACCTCGTACTTATCAATTGATGAGCTTAAGGGGCTCTATAATGAATGGTTCATAAGGCACAACACTTGCTAAAGGTTTTGTAAATGGGGTAGCAAGTTAAGTGGGATTAACCTTCTACGAAAATCCATGGTTAAACCTACTTGAGTTGGAGTAGTATTGGGATGGGTGACCTTCTGGGAAGGCCCAATGCTTCACCTCCATGAGCATCACCTACATGCAATGAATGCTAAGTATACCTTTCATTCTCATGAGAGATGGGTTTGTGTGAACCACTACTCATGAAACATGGGTCAATGAGTTTAAATAAAAAAACTACACAATTGAATCCTGATAGCAATATCATAATTTGACTCACTATGGAAAATGCCTCTTATTTATCAATTGATGAGCTTAAGGGCCTCTATAATGAATGGTTCATAAGGCACAACATTTGTTGAAGGTTTTGCAAATGGGGTAGCAAGTGAAGTAGGCTTAACCTTGGAGGAAACTCTATGGTTAAGCACGCTTGAGTTGGATTAGTACTAGGATGGGTAACCTTCCAAAAAGGCCCAATGCTTCACATATATGAGCATCACCTAGATGCAATGAGTGCTAAGTGGACCATTCATTCTCATGAGAGATGGGTTCATGTGAACCACTACTCATGAAACATGGGTAAATGAGTTTGACTCAAAAAACTACATAATTGAATCTTGATAGCAACACCTTCACTATGTTGACATAAGATTTATATGATGCTCAGAGCAAGGAAATAGGGTAGAGACTAAGTTTCAAACATTCAACATACATTTAGTGCAAAGTTCTTGCACAATCAAGTATTATGAGCCAATATTGAGGGATTTGGGAGTTTGAGGATTTAGAAAGGTAATATAGCTATGATATTTGGTATAGAAGGTCATCAAGACCTATTATATGCCTCTACGACTTTACTTTGGCTAAACAAATAGGGGAGATGCCCTTTGTTTTGTCTCAGACAAAGGGCACTCCCAGATAGTCTAAATTACAGGTTTGATGAGTGAATGATAAGAGAATGACATGAGGAGTCTTGGATCATTGGAGAAAACTATGAAGAGTTGGAATGAGGGTATTCTAAGGTAAATAATCACTCACATATGTTGTAAATCATTCACAAGTGGTCTTTGGTGAAGTAAGCACAATTAGGCCTATTAGGCCTAGAACTAGACCTAAGCCCTTCAAGGGTATAGATTCATTTCTATGATCACAAGATCTTTCCAATCCAGTTTAAGACCTTCAGTTGAGGGTTTAAGATGATTTATAACCTTTGTTTTGCATGAAACCACTTAGAGGGGTCATTTTTGGCCTAAAATCATGACAAGGGTACACAAAATGCACTTAAGAACTCGATAAGCCATTTTCAAATGCTCATACATGTATGGATAAATTTCATGGTGACCTAAGGAGATAAGGGTACTTGAGTATTGTCCTACACTTGGTCTCAATGGAAATTTTTTAGATATTAAACATCTGGTTTTTATGAATCACTCCTAAGAACCAAAACAAGTTAAAACCCTCCCAAACCCTTATCTAAGACCTGATGGAGAAAATAGAAAATAATATGAATTCAAAGAGGGTTATATGGCCATGAAATTTATTTGGACATGTCAATAATTCACCCATTCTCCTTCCCACCAATCAGTCTATACCGTACTAGTACGGACAAGGTAAAAAAAAAAGGGTTTTTATAAGTTTTTGATTGTTTTGTAGGTCTAGAAGGGAACTAAGGGATGATAATTTTTTGGGGGAGGTATATATAGAATTTTTCCTACTCTAAATATTAATTTATAATAATATATTGGCATGGAAAAACTTTTATTAACTCATTCATCTCGAGTAGTCTTCGACAGACAGTGAAAAGACAAAGTGATTGCCTAGTGAGAAAATGAGATGTCTAATTTTGGATCTTTTTAAGTTATAATTCATGGAGTATAATATATATGTACCTTTAACATGTGTCCTAAAACCTCTTCCATAGATGATGTTGAGTAAATTAAGGCTACTTGGATGACAAATGTGAAGACTAAGGCTAAGAGGGATAATAGATGACCGCAGATAGTGAATACAAGTGTCCAGAGTATGGCTAGCAGTTAGGGAAACATCTTATGACTATCATATCACGTTTCCAATCTCTCTAAGATATTTCATATGTTTCAACTCTCCCTAGTCTAGTTTCAAATGCTCAAGATATGCCTCATCATGAAAGCAGTTTCAAGATGGTAGTTGAAGACCTCTACGTCAGTTTTGGAGAAGTTTGTCATGTTTTAGATGGACACTTATCCAATAAAACTTATAGACATCCTTCCACATTCCATTCTCCTATAATTTAACTGGTCCTCATCACTTGACACTTGTATTTTTGACCTTGAAGCTCCACTTCTTCTCTATTCTCTCACATGCTCTATAAATGTAGTTCATTTTTGCTTTGTAAAAGAATCCACACTTGATATGGTGAATCCCTACTAGTTTGTACTATATTTTACCTTTGAAATATATATTTACAATCTATTTTTGATCTCACCAACTTCTTTCTAAGTGTGTAAAGTGGTGTGTAGTGGAAGGTCAAGTAATTAGTATATATCCTTGTTTTCTTTTTGCTCTTCCATGTTTGATGCAAGTTGTTATCACTCTAACAAGTCACATGAAGTTTAGTCGAGTGTTTTAAACTATCTCTAAGTGTAATGGAGTAACACTATTGTCTATAATATGACCTCTAGTTCACTCACCTTGATTGGTTCAATGCATATCACATCCATGTTTGAAATACTAATATTAAAGTAATTCAAGATTTTGAGACTAGTGTTGTAACTCATATCTCTTAGTGTACTTATATGGTAGTCTAGTGGAGATCATTTTAGTGTATCATCTCATTAGGGTAGTTTAATTTCATGTTAATTCTATCTATTTTCACCCAAGCAAGCAAGTAGTGTAAGTGATAAGCAAAAAAAGATCAATCTAGGGAGCTAGCCCTTAAACGTAGAGGTTTACCTCTACCATAGGAAACCCACAAGCCTAGAAGTATTTTAATGTTGCTCAAATATTAGATTAGGTTTGAAAAACTAACTCTAGATTGAAAGATTTGGTGATAAAACTACCTTCATTATCATGAGGTGGATGTAGGATAAATTCTTCCCTTAGAGTGTGATAAAAGGAGAGTATCATCAGAGAGGTTGGTCTAGAGGGAGATGTTGGGGGATGATAGAGAATGAAAACTAGAAACCCTTACACACACCACTTAGTATATCATGTTTCATAAATTAATTATTTTTTATAGGTAGCATAGAAGGTTTTGTGTACTTTAATTTTAGGTGATTGTTAATATGTTTTATAGTATGATCTTGATTGATGATAATGATTGTGTTATTTCGTTGAGTGATTTCATTAGTTTTGTGATCATACTATCTTATCTTATATAATGCAATTGATTAGCTAAATGAGTAAATTTCTATATGTTGTGTTTACCTTACTGTCTTATTTGAAATGGTTGTGTAGGATAATATGTTGATGTTATAAGGATTAAAAAGTATAGACAAATTTTGTTGTTATTTATCTACAAGATTATTATTATTATTATTATTATTATTATTATTATTATTATTATTATTATTATATGTTAAAAATATATGTCAAAGGATATAAATGACATTGTTTTTAAATATCTTTGTATTCGATTAACTGTTGACCCAAGGTTTGAATTTAATATATAAAATACATTATTTTTAATTGTTGAATGATTTTAATAAATCATTGTATTTTGATATGTATGTTAGTGGATAGCATAGTAATATGGAACTATAATCCTGTAATACCTAAGAGTATTGCCATGCAATATAATCATTGTTCTATTATATTTGGTATAGGGTCATTGCATGGTAATACATTAGTCATCAACTATTTGATAGACTTTACATAGAATAAACATTGGAGACTATATGATTTAAGGTTTAGTTGGTAGATGATTGTTTGTAAAGTCATTTTCATGCGGATTTTATAAATAATATAAAATGATTTATTTAGGGATTCAAGAGAATCATCGAGATGATTAGGGTTACTAATCATATGTTAACTTCAGTTAAGCATTATTTTAAGAAAAACATGGAGTTTAGTGTGTGTCTACATGGTGGCAAAAAAAATTAAATGGAGCATTTTGTTGAGCTATTTAGGCCTACATATATGCATTTAGTTTTATTGACCATGCATGGAGGAGAAGGAAATGGAAAGTAGGTTGATGGAAAGAAATAAAAAGAAAAGAGAGAAATTTTTTTGGGACATAGCACACTAAATATAGAGGAGATATACATAAGAGAACAAGGTGATAGTGGAAGAAAAGAGAAAGGAATATTTTTGTCTCCTTAGCATATTTATCAGGTTGGTTTTGTATTTCAATTCTTGTGTGGGCTATATTGAATAGTTTTTGAATTGCTCTGGTTACAGGGTATTCTTTATCTTAATCATAGAAATAAAATGGGTTTCATGTAGGGACCTATGGAAGGCTTATCCTCCACATAACCCTACATCCACCCAAGGTGACCTAAGAAGGTTGTGTTAAAGTCGTGGGGTTTGGCCTTAGTTGTTATAGGCTTTTGTAAACTCTGTCATAAACTTCTCTTGCAAATTTGAATAGCGAAATTTAGTCTTAGAAGAATATATATGGTTCGATGTCGATAGATTCAAACTGGTTGTTATATATTCATATATAGATATATGGAAAAACTTGGGATAGTATGTGTCTTTGACTATGTAAACCTATTCAACTTTTATTGGGTATAAATATAAAGGTTTTTTATATAAAATAGGACTGTGTAGTATATACACAAATATAGATATATATGTATATCCTCATATAGAACTGATAGAGTATATATACATATACATATACATGTTATATGTGGCTGTGTGTGTGTATTTATAAATATAAACCAATATTTTTTGAAATATAGGGTTTTTGAAAGAAAAATAGTAAGGTTTAAAATGTACTAGTTGTAGGATGTCTTAATGGATGGAATTGACGTATTGGGTTTGAATGGAAATTTGTTGATTAGTTCTTTAAATAATTCCACCCATTTTTTATTATTTTGTTTTACATGACTCTATGTAGATGCTGAAACATGTATTTTAAATCTCATTTAGGTTTATAAGAGCAATACGAGTCCATCCATAATATATGATTAGCTGGGTTTAGGTATATAAATGTATGACTGATAGAAAAAAAATTACAGTGGAATGTGTAATGTGTGTGTGTGTGTGTGTATTAAATATGACTATGTATAAAGACTATATACATGAACTAGACTTTATTATGAGTGTGTAATCTGACTAGGTATAGTTAGCTATGTGTTTAAATTTATTTGAAGTGTCAATTTTGAATCGATTATGTTAACATATTTGATTTAAAATAAAATTGGCAAAATGATACTATGTAAAAAATTCTATATGTTTCACAAAAACAAGTATATGAAATTCATTTTATTTATGAAAGAGTTATGAGACTATTTTATTATATGAACACATATACATTGAGTATACAAAATGCTCTAAGATATTTGATAGTGGATGTCATCTTAGAAGTATACTACATACAAAATAATAGTTGTTCAATACTGAAATGTGTGTGTGTGTGTGTGTGTGTGTGTGTGTGTGTGTGTAAAACATACAGTTGCGGAGACTTTATTAATTCAGATTTGATTATAGCAATTATATAGACATATATTTTACATACTCAGTTGTGTTGTACATTATTATTATGTGGTATATGAATGCTTGTTATAAATGTTATTATATTAACAATGAGTAATTTATGCTTGTTTATATTTGGTTAAGTATAAAAGCATTAGAATATTATATTTAAGAGTTAAATATAAAACATAGTATGTTTTGGACTAGCTTTTGTTATATGTGAAATATGAATAATTTATTAAGGATGTGTTATAAATTTGTTTCATGGAGAAATAATATTATAAGTTGCTTAGTGTTTAAAGTAACTAGCAGTCTAGATAATCATTACCCAAATGGTATGTTATATTGAGGACTATTTTTGGATCCTATTTATTAATTATAATAAACTACATGTATGGATTCAATTCACTTCATTTTATGGATTAAATGAATGCATGTGATAATTTTGTATTTAACATAATTTTGATTAGCTAAAGTGAAATATTATGAATGAATCTATTGGTTTTTATATTATTATTTATTTTACTGAATATCACATTCATGACCCTAATTAAGTAGAGGATGGATTCTACTGGCTTAATTAGCACCATCAACAGTGCGTAAATTGATGGAAAGAAATAAAAATAAAAGAGAGAATCTTGTGGGGGACACGGTGCACTGCATACAAAGGAGATATTCAGAAGAGAAGAAGGTGATAGTGGAAGAAAAGAAAAAGGAATAGTTTTGACTCCTTAGCATATTTATCAGGTTGGTTTTGTATTTCAATTATTGTGTGGGCTATATTGAATGGTTTTCAAATTGGTCTAGTTACTAGGTATTCTTTATTTTAATCAGAGAAATAAAATGGGTTGTATGTAGGGCTATGTGGAAGGCTTGGCCTTCATGGAACCCTACATCTACCCAAGGTGACCTAAGAAGGTTGGGGTAGATTTGTGGGTTTTTGCTTTAGTTGTTATATGATTTTGTAAACTCTTCCTAAACATCTCTTATAAATTCGAATAGCATTATTAGTCTTAGAAGATTATTGTGTTGTATATATATACAATATGGCTTGATGTCAAGAGATTTGAACTAGTTGTTATATATTCATATATAGATATATGGAAAAACTAGGGACAGTATGTGTCTTTGACTATGTAAACCTATTCAATTTTTATTGGGTATAAATATAAGGGTTATATTTATATAAGATTAGACTGTGTAGTGTATATATATATATATATATATATATATATCTGTGTGTGTGTGTGAGAGTGAGTGAGATATAGACACACACCCTATCGATTCTATTTGAGTATATATATATATATATATATATATATATATATCACACAAATATATACATATCTAGGTATATATACCACACATATATATTTAGGTATATATACCTATGTGATATATATATATATATATATATATATATATATATATATATATATATATATATCACATGTGTGATATATATTGTGATATATACATACACACACATATATATATTTAGGTATATATACCTATGTGATATATATATATATATATCACATGTGTGATATATATTGTGATATATACATACACACACATATGTGTGTGTATGTATATATCACAATATATATCACACATGTGATATATATATGTGTGTGTGTATATCACAATATATATCACACATGTGATATATATATATATATATATATATATATATCACATAGGTATATATACCTAAATATATGTGTGTGGTATATATACCCAGATATGTATATATATGTGGTATATATACCTAGATATGTATATATTTGTGTGATATATATATATGTGTGTGTGTATGTATATATCACAATATATATCTCACATGTGATATATATATATACACATATCTAGGTATATATACCACACATATATATTTAGGTATATATACCACACATATATATTTAGGTGTATATACTTATGTGATATATATATGTATGTATATGTATATATCACAATATGTATCACACATGTGATATATATATATATATATATATATATATATATATATATATATATCACACAAATATATACATATCTAGGTATATATACCACACATAACCACATATATACATATCTATATATCACATAGGTATATATACCTAAATATATATGTGTGGTATATATATATATATATATATATATATCACATGTGTGATATATATACATATACACACACACACACACACACATGTGTGTGTGTGTATCACACTCATATATGTGTATATGTATATATCACAATTTATATCATGCATGTGTATGTGTGTGTATATATATATATATATATATATATATACACACACACACATACACATGCATGATATAAATTGTGATATATACATATACACATATATGAGTGTGATACACACACACACATGTGTGTGTGTGTGTATGTATATGTATATATATCACACATGTGATATATATATATATATATATATATATATATATATATATCACATGTGTGATATATATACATATACATACACACACACACACACACATGTGTGTGTGTGTATCACACTCATATATGTGTATATGTATATATCACAATTTATATCATGCATGTGTATGTGTGTATATGTATATGTATATATATATATATATATATATATATATCACAATATATATCACACATGTGATATATATATATATACCACACATATATTTAGGTATATATACCGATGTGATATATATATAGCTATATATATCACACATAAATATGTATGATATGTGTGAGACACACACACACTAGTATTTTTGTAAATATTGGGTTTTACAAAAGAAAAATAGTAATGTTTAAAATATATTGGCCATAGGATGTCTGTATGGATGGAATTGATGAGTTTGAATAGAAATATGTTGATATATTATTTTGTTTTACATGACTCTGTGTAGAGGCCAAAACATGTATTTTAATTCTCATTTAGGTTTATAAGAGCAATACAGGTCCAACCATAATATATGATTACCTGCGTTCAGGGATATAAATGTATGACTGTTGTTTAAAACTTGACCCTGTAAACAAAATTATACACGGAGGTTTAATTGAACTAATAGAACAAAGATTACAGTGGAATGTATAATATATATACATGTGTATTAAATATGACTGTATCTAAAAACTATATACATGAACTAGACTTTATTATGAGTGTGTAATCTGACTGGGTATAGTCAGTTGTGTGTTCAAATTTGTTTGAAGTGTCAATTTTGAATCAATTATGTTAACATATTTGATTTAAAAGCAAATTGGCAAAATGATACTATGATAAAATTTTATATGTTTCACAAAAAAAGTATATGAAATTCATTCCGTTTATGAAAGAGTTATGGGACTAATTTATTAGATAGATACATATATATTGAGTATACATAATACTCTAAGATATTTGACAGTGGATGTCATCTTATAAATATACTACATACAAAATGGTAGTTGTTTAGTACTAAAAATATATTCAAAGATTTACATATATATAGAGGTAAAACATACAGTTGCAAACTGTACTAAATTATATTTGATTATACCAGTTATATATACATATATTTTATATACTCAATTATGTTTTGCATTATTATCATGTGGTGTATGAATGCTTGTTATAAATATTATTATAATAACAATGAGTAATTGATGATTGTTTATATTTAGTTAAGCATAAAATCATTAGAATTTTATATTAAAGAGTTAAATATAAAACATAGTATATTTTGGATTGGCTTTTATTATATGTGGAATATGAATAATTTATTAATACTATTTTATAATATTGTTTCGTGGAAAAATAATATTATAAGTTACTTAGTGTTTAAAGCAACTAGGAGTCTAGATAATCATTATCTGGATGGTATGTTATATTGAGGACTATATTTGGATTTTGTTTATTAATTATAATAAACTAGATGTATGGATTCAATTCACTTCATTTGACAGACTAAATGAATGTATGTGATATCTCTATACTTAGCATAATTTTGATTAGCTAAAGTGAAATATTATGAATGAATATATTGGTTTTTATATTATTATTTATTTTACTAAATCTCACATTCATGACCCTAATTAAGCAAATAATAGATTCCATTGACTTAATTAGTGACATCAATGTAAGATAAGGTGTAATTAGATCAAGTGGTATGTATGAATTTGACTGATCTTTGAGATCATTTATTATTGAAAAACTTTAGCTAAAGCAATGTTTGATAAACATTGTCATTTCATATGTTGATATAGTTTTCATATTTTTACAATATCATATTAGAATGAATTTATTAATTGTACACATTATGTATTAGATATATTCAACACATAGGTTCTGATTTATTACTCTAGATTCCTGCACTGTCATTATCTATCCATCCATGAAGAGAGGGCCATCCCCTTGTTTGGGAGATAGTGAGGGGGATCTATGGTTCGTAGTTGATGTGAAAAAGTGCTCGAATGATGCTCTCCCTCCCAGTTAGAATACTATACTTGAGAGTACACTTGAGATTACATATTGATGCTTGATTCATGGAGACTCTACTCAAAGGAGTTATGTATCACGTTTTATCATTTGAGATATTATTATATATTACTAAAAATTATAACTCTTATTTATCGTACTTTTACAACAGTGGTTGTAATGTTATATCTATTGTGGCTGAATTTATACTATTTCATTTATGATGTGATGCAGTATATATGGTTATTCAATATTGTTCATGATGTCTATATCTGTTCATGATGATCCTTAGCTAAGTGGATTAGCTATAACTTTTTTGGTTAAATAAATTAATATAGTTAGTTAAAGATCACTAGTTAAGTTTTTCGTGGTGAAATCTATATGTTGAATATGTGTATTTAATTTTTTTTTAAATGTTACAATATTTAGGTAAAACCTAGTGGGGTTGTTACAAAGGTAAGATTGAACCAATCACATCCTAAAAATAATTCATCCAGCCCATCAAATCACCATGAATTTCCTTCCACACCAATGCCTCCACCACCTACCTGACCTCTTCCTAGTTTTGAACCACCCAAAGCAAATTCCTAGCAAAACATAATGCCACCTCTGAATTTGTTTTGTTATGCCATAAAGACTGTAAATACATGTCACCAATGATGACCCAAATAGCCTCCAAGACTTCCACTGAAGGAATCCAAAAAATCAACCTAAGCTTCTAATTAGAAATAGACTTTTATAAAGCCATCTGTCTCATGTGTGCACGTAGTAAAATAAAAGGGGAAGAGATAGCCATATTCAATTCCATGAAGAATCTACTTGATAATTCCATCAAATCTAAAAAATAAAATTAGAGATGAGAAGAAAATCATGCCCAATCAGAGTTATATTCACTCCTAAAATCATGTGAACCATAATAGTGAAAAGATACCACAACCAAACATTTAATGAGCACTTAGTCAGTGATTCAAATCACACGTGTTAAATCTCCAATGAATCCAATCATGAGGGAAAATCAGCACAGAGACAAGAAAATAATTTCATCGAGCCAAGGATGCCTTAAGTGTTAATGAATTCAAGACCTATCCACGTGTCATACACATTATCAGTCACCACTTCATTAAGTTGGTCCACCTCATAATTGGTGAGAAAATCAGCGTGTTTGTTGGCCTCTCAAAAGCAATGGGAGACAAACCAAAATACCATGTTGTCAAGGACAGGCCAAATAGTATTGAGAATGTTTTTGAGATGCCAAGCCTTTGCATCATGATTCCTAATAGCCTCCACAATCACTTTTGAATCTCCCTCAATTTCCAAAGAGTCAATGCCACATTGACTTACAAATTGAATGCCCAAAACAACTACCTAAGATTTAGCCTCATTATTAGTACCGTCTTAGAGACTTAGCAAAAAGGCATGAATGAGAGACCCAAATCAATCTTGAATACTTCAATTAGCCCCTGAGGCCCCTAGGTTCCCATGCGCATCTCCATTGAAATATAATTTGAAAACACCAATAGGTATTGGAACCCAAAAGGACACAACACAAGCATAAGAAGTGCCACCATTTACTCTAAACCCATTAACATGGGGGAGAGAGATAAGCATCCAATTTGGATGAATCATCATATCCCAAGAGGATAAAGAGGCCAATTTTATGATAAAATGTGTAGACACTACTTATGAAATTATTTTTTATTAATAACTAATAACTAAAAGAATTATTTTATTTGTTTTATCAATTCAAATGGTTATAAGCATACAAAGTGCTTATTAATCACTTCCAATTCATGTTTTTGAAATCTGATTTTTTAAATTAATGTGTTTAATAATTAATGTAATTATTACCTCTAATTATGAAAAGGATCTACATGAAGCTAAATAATTTGTATGCATGATATTATTAGCTAATTAAGAGAAGTGCTTAAATTAATCAATTAGAATTAACAATAACTATGTGTATATTTTTTTCAATTAGTCATAGCATGCATTAACACATCCTATCAAAATTGGTATAATAATGTAGGCAATTGTTTTAATTACTACATTTTTTTTAAATAAGTATAAATTTCAGCTCTAGATATATGATTCCAAAGCACTCGAAGATTTTTTTTCTCCCATCAGTGACAGTAGAAGATCAGATTATTCCACTTTTTCTCTCTTTTTTAGATAAACATTTCAAATCTTAAGTATTATTTTGTTTAGATTATGTGTATGAATATTTTATGTTGGTATAACTAATCAAAAGGTTGATGAATATTTCACTTGCTTAGTGTTTCGAACTAATAAATGTGTATTCCATGAAACTTGAGATGAGGCATATGTATTAATAAGAGTGATTTACATCTTTTATTTCATGTTATATATCATTTCATATAAAATTTTATATATATGATCATTCATATCATTTGGGAACATATTAGGATAGTTTTCCAACTTGTAATAATGACTTACAAGTTCCTTATTTGATACCATAAGTTAGGATTAGTAGAAGGTTTTCAAATCATATGACACTCTCCTAACACGTCCCTAGCTAGATGTTACACTATATATACAAAAAAAAATTAAAGTAAATTAAACAAGGACCCCCGAATGTATAGTACTAGCTAGCATAATATAATAATATTTATAGATAGGAAATGCATAACTAATTTATTAAATTACTGGTTCGTATTCTACAATTTTTACAAAATTTTATTACATAATTTTCTTATTTATACAAATCATCTTACGTCAAGTCATATTTTTCCATATTTATACATATATGCAACATAAAATTCATGCTTGTTTATTTAATTTTACATATTTATATTAGACTTCATTCGCACGTCTATAATAATAATTGATTTTTAAACATTTGTTTTTACTAGATTGAAATGATTACATTTCATATAGAATTATTTAAATATTTACATAAATCAATTACATGTCATATATCTCAATATAATTAAAATCTTGCACTACAAATAAATCATATTTTGTTTGTACATAATATAATATTATAATGCAACACACATAGGGCTCAAAAGAATGTACACGTTCCTTCCTAAAAAAGCATACAACCAATATAGTGAATGACCAAATGACCCATGGGTTATATATTTTCATAAAAAAAATTAGATCCATAAATTCTTGTACTTTGTTATGTATAAAAAGCCTCGAAAATAATAGCATATTATTAATATAACAATATTCTTGCTTGAGATTGTTCACTAGATTGAAATAGTTACATTTCATATAGAATGTATTTTAATATTAGCATAGATAAATTACATGTCATATATCTCAATACAATCAATATCTCTCACTACAAATAACTCAGATTTTGTTTGTAAATAATATAATAATATATATATTAAGACAAAAATAATATATAAAAATATAGTATAGTATATTATAAAATATCATATTATACCAATAAAAAATACTTACAATTATATTCTAAATCAAATAAAAATAATTATTTTAATATCGCTTAAACAAATACTTTGAAAAGATAAGACAACAGTGATAGTCAATAACCAATACTACAAAACTAATATTTTATACAACCAAATTTATTAACATATCATACTATAATGCATATATTTTAAGTTTTACTTAGATAAATCAATGTTTGTAATCATTTATTTCTTAAATTAGCTTATATGTTTTTGGGTATTCATTTTCAATTTAGTAGCTGATTTAAATATGTACATAGATCAATTACATGTCATATATATCAATATAATCGATATCTCGCACTGCAAATAAATCAACATTTGTTTGTACATAATATAATATTATAATGCAACACACATAGGGATTGAAATAATATACACGTTCCTTCATGAAAAAACATACAACCAATATAGTTAAGGACCAAGTGAGCCACAAGCTATAGATTTCCATAATTTTTTTTAGGTCCACAAATGATTTTACTTTGTTATGTATAAAAAGTTTAAAAAATAATAGCATATTACTAATACTACAATATTTTTACTTGAGATTTTTCACTAGATTCAAATAGGTACATTTCATATAGAATATATTTTAGTATGTGCATAGATCAATTACATATCATATATCTCAATACAATCGACATCTCACACTGTTAATAAATCAACGTTTATTTTTACACAATAGAATACTATAATATAGTAAGAGAAAAATAAGATATATAAATAAAGTATGGTATAAATTATAATATATTATAAATTATCTTTTTATACCAAGAAAAAAACACTTATGATTAGATTCTAAATTAAATAAAATTATTATTTTTATATTGCTTAAGCAAAGAATTTGAAAACATAAGACAACAATGATGGTCAATAACCAATACTACAAAAGTAGTAATTTGTACATCCAAATTTATTAACAGCTCGTACTATAATACATATATTTTAAAATTTACTAAAATAAATCAATGTTTGTAATAATTTATTTCTTAAATTAGCTTATATGTTTTTATGTATTCATTTTAAATTTAGTAGGTCATTTAAATATGTTCATAGATCAATTACATGTCATATATCTCAATACAATCGACATCTCACACTGCAAATAAATTAGCTTTTGTTTGCACATAATATAATATTATAATTTAACACACATTGGGCTCAAAATAATGTACAATTTCCTTCATGAAAATGCATATGACGAATATAGCAAAGGATCAAGTGACCCATACGTTATAAATTTTCGTAAATGTTTTGAGGTCCATAAATTATTGTATTTTTTTTTGTGTATAATGTAAGTTTCAAAAATAATAGCATATTATACTACAATATTCTTATTTAAGATTTTTCACTAGATTGAACGAATTACATTTCATATATAATGTATTTTAATATGTGTGTAGATCAATTTCATGTGACATATCTCAATATAATCGATATTTCACACTGTAAATAAATCATCTTTTGTTTGTACATAATATAATGTTATAAAATAGTAAGAGAAAAATAATATATAAAAATATAGTATAGTATATTGTAATATATTATAAATTATCATATTATTTTAAGAAAAAACACTTAAGATTAGATTATAAATTAAATTAAATAATTATTTTAATATTGTTTAAACAAAGACTTTGAAAACATAAGACAACAGTGACGGTCAATAAACAATTCTACAAAAGTAGTATTTTTTAAAACCAATTTTATTAATATCTCGTACTATAATTCATATATTTTAAAATTTATTAAAATAAACAAATGTTTGTAATAATTTATTTCTTAAATTAGCTTATATGTTTTTATATATTCATTTAAAACTCAATAGGTCATTTAAACCTTAAATTAGCTTATATATTTTAATCAATTACAATTAAATTCATGCATCATCTTTGATTTTCATTATACTCATATTTTTAATTCATATTGTCTTTTTTTTCCCATATATATTTTAACATGACAACCAAAGCAAAAAAAGTGCAATTATACAAAAGGAGACTCCAACATGGTATTTCATTATTAAAAAAATACAGTGTGAAGAAAATTTCAATAGAAAATAGTTTGTCATTCACATCATCCATCATAGAATTCCAAATCATTTTGTTGTTGATATAAAACAAAACTAGTACAACATTTTTCTAGTTGCATACCTTCATATAATTTTTATCACATGGTTTAAAAGGAAAAATACATAATCTAGAGGCTTTAGTCCCATATATGATATTGTTGAGCATGCCCTAAAATATAAGCCTAGCTATATATTAATCCAAAATTGAATCCACATTCCCAATCCTAAGTCTAAATCACATTGCCCAAATAGAGCAAAAAAATTCACAATGTTAAACAATTTAAACCGATTTGATTTTTTCTTTAAATTTATATGTAAACAATGATGTAACTTATCATATATATGTATCAAGTCCAAATATTTCATATTTAAAACATCCCTTTCTATAGATTTAGTTTGAATGGATATACATTATATATAATATAGGGAAGAAAAACAATTATAATACTATAATAAATAGTATAAATTGGAAACTACTAAAATGTTCTTCATTTGTATCACGAGTTGAAATTTTTAGTGATATTTTAATCCTTGCAATACTCTCCCAACTAATCCCCAATTAAATGTTAGAAGTTGTATTCACTAGTTCTTTTTTTAAATCTAACCAAGAACTCTCTCTTTCTATAATGCTATTTATACCAACATCCTATTATTGAAAACTAAATATGTCTGGCATACAAGTCATAGTTGTTTATTTGACTTTAAATCTTATACATTTTGATATTAAACTTTATTTGTGTATATACTAATATTTTAATTTTAATTTTTTAAAACTTTATATTCTACAATTATTATGATATCAATAAATTATTATATCAATGATTCATACTAAAATGTTCTTACTTGTGGATATTCCAATAAATTTGAAATGTTGCATTTGATATACAATGTATTTTAACATTTCTTAACATATCGCTGATACACTTTCACATTCAATTTTCATGCATTAGTTTGTCTTTATTACACTCAATAAAAACTCACACTCATTATTGTTTTTATTATTTTTTGTTTTATAGGAAGTTATCCACACCAAAAAAACACATCGCACCTCCTCAGGGCTACACCAGCTTTAGCTTTTGAAAAATGGACAACATTGGAAAAGAAAATGCTATAAACAAAGCATCAAGATTGATGTCTAAAGAAAAATGCATGCAAATAATGCCACACATTTTAGTTGGAAATTTAAATCCTTAAAAGAATTGTACTATAGGGAGCAGAGTTTTGAAAAATGGGGTTCTATGTTCTTACACAAATGTCAGTGGTTCAAGGCAATTTTTCAAATTCAACATTGCCAAAAATGAAGGAGATGACATTATTGTGGCTTCTTCTGGTCAAGTATAAAATCTATTCTTCAATCAAATTCAAACTAGAAAACTATACTCAATTTCAAATGGAAATTTAAAATATGCAAACAAAAAATATAACCACTAAAAAATTCCATGAGAGATCATCATCAACATGACATCCTCTATTAAATTTTATTTTTAATAAAATCCCACTAACCCACTATACCAATTCAACTTCAAAACAATTAAGTATATCAAAGATGCAATTGCAAACACAATGATTGACACTATTGGCATTGTTATATCCATTATTGTTGCCTCCAATTTCACAAGGCTAAATGGAACTTCAAATATGAAAATAACACTGATACTACATGAAAAAATAGAATACAATATCAAATTAGCCCTTTGGGGTGATTTTTTGTGATGATTAGGGAAAACTTTTAACTGATTTGTGTGTATCCAAAACAATATCGGCTCTAATTCTTTCCATTAAAAAAAATAGACTTCAGACATATAATGTAAAATATATAGGAACTAGCTCAAATACATAATTCTTCATCAATATGAATATACATAAATAACATGAAATGAGGAGAGGGTATGAATAAAATGAGGAAAATGTGCTAACATCATCACTGAGTACTGAAATTACAAAATAAAAAAATTGTAGACATCCACAATCTAGGGGTTCTTGGGAAATCAATTTCAATTACATTAGATGCAACAGTCACACACATTAAAATGACATTTTTTTCTTATCTTGATTGCATTAATCTAATTAATAATAAACAATGTAAAAAAATATTGATTCCAAAAAATGATGCATCTTAGAATTGTAAAAAATATAAAATTGATATATAAGATTATGAATATAAGTATGCATTGAATTTAATATTAGAAGATGTCACAGGGACAATATGGGACACAACATTTTATGTTGTTTCTATTGTAATTATTGGTATCACAACACAATATCTACAAAAGATATCATCATCTCCTAATGAGGTTTTGGAAATTGTTAAAAAAGTGTTCTTCTGCAAGTATCATTTTACATTGGCAATAACATTGGAGATATAAAATGACAAGGAACGGATGCATTATACCTTACTAAATCAGTGAAATATGAATCTACACAACAAGATGCATCTTTAATTTATGCATTTAATGTAATTTAGTACATATATGTACTTATAAATGCAAACTAATTGTAATTTACATGTGTTTATATATATGCATTTTGTAAAGAACACAATCATTTTTGCTCTATTATATTTTCATAAAATGTTTTCAAAAGCATGATTCCAAAATTGCCTATAGTTTTGGAATAACACCCATAGTGATATTCACCTATAGACACAACTTCTTCATGTTGATATCCATATAAATATCCTCATTCTTCTCTATTGGTTACACACACTATATAAATTTTGCTTCAACACTTTCTATGTAATTGTAATGTTATTCCTCACTGTAAGATAGTAACATTTCTACATAGTATATTATTTCCATTTCAAAAAACTTAGACTATACATACCATTTTCAACAATTTAGCATTTAATTTGTTTATAAAAACCATTATAGACATTCATGGGGAGTGAAAAACCAAATAAAAGAGCTCATTTGAGCTATACAATGCAAAAATATCAAATAAATGCACATCGGTGACTTCATTACCATGCACAAACAACAAATATTGACCCCCTCCCCCCACTCTGATGTTGCTATTAAGCAACCTCAAAATAAATTCATTGAAAGGATATATGGTCTTTCCTCAATACTTGCATGCTTCATTTTTAAAGAATTGTATCCAAATATTTAAATAAATATTTACCATGGTGCATGTACTTGTTGTTGGTGAATTACACAGATAAATAATAATCACTTATGTGCTAATAATAACATCGACCCAAGTATACAACCTAAACTTTTATCTAATCTCACTCAATTAGAAGAAATGTTGATCACAAGAGTTAATCCAATATTGCAAGTAACCCATGCATGTCATGGGAAATACAAATACATTGGTCACACTATTAGCTTCCCCCAAGATATATATTCTATTATTAGGTACCTACCACACTGAGCTAAAAATATACACAACTTATTGTTAAGAAGAATTGGCTCATAAAATAAATCATATGATTGCTTTGTAAGTAGATCATGTGTCATGCAATCCTTACAATACAAAATGGAAAATCGCCCCTATTATAGATGCATCCAAATTGACCATCAATCACTTGATTCCCTAATATATGAACCTATTGATATCTCTTTTTTCCTTCACCACATTATAATGGATATTTCAAACATGAAAATCAAAAATCTAGACTTGGAAGAAGATACAAATGCACTAAAAATATACATTATCATCAAACGTAATATTTTGTAGCATCTCTTCCAAATGCATAAAGAGAAGTAGATAAAATAAGATACTATGTAAATAATACAAATAGTAATGTTCCATCTATAATCAGTTGGACAAATGTTTCTATCTCACCTATCAATGAATACAACACAAAGGGATTGTTTTCTATGGCAATTCCTTCTCTTTTTGCAATAGGTATTTTCATGTACCAACAACCCCATATTAGGAAATTCCAAGTACATTAATATGATATGAACTTACTCAGATATTAGGATAACTAGTTTGGAATCCATCCACACTTTCGTTATTTCTTGTTAAACCTAATGATGCACCATCGAAGCCAAGAAACATATGCAGTATTTTCAAAAAAAACATTGAAGACAACTTGCCACTCAAAATTTTAGACTTGTACCAACATCTAACATAGTTACCTAATGCAACTATTGTAGATCAAATAATGTGTTTTGGAGCACCGCTTAGAGGTACATGTTTATTTTGGTCTAAGTGCAGGAATGAATTAATGGATATGATCACACAATTAGGATCAATGAAATTGTTCTTCACCTTGAGTGCAATAGATACTAAGTGGCCAGATCTACATAAATTCATGCTAGGGGCCCCTCCATCTATCCCAAGTAATAGTTCTCATTCAAGAAATCAAAACCTAATTGTGAATGCACATCTTGCATCTCATACATGGATAAAATATTTGCAATATTCTATGAAGAAATACTTGATAAACATCTCCACAACAAATACTATTGGTATAGGTATTCATATGAAAACTATGTTTTATTAAACTCAATACATTAAAAAAACCTTCCCAAATCATAATTATCTACGTTATTTCTTGTACTCAAGTACGAATGGAAACCCAGAGGATCAGTACACATCCTTGGATATATATTGTTATAAAATGCACCCAACATGGACACATTGGATTGGGAATACACACGTCTAGTATATTTTACAAGGGCATTCTTAGAACAATATGTAACAACATGAAACCCATGCAATAATGATAGAATATATCATTTCAATATTGACAATCCATGCTTGCTCACCAAAAATGAAATATTTGGTGTCGATTCTCAAAAATATCATGAGGAATTTGTAAATTAATTTCAACATCACACCAAATGTAGTGAGTCTACATGTTTCTAGAAAAAGATCACCACTATAAAATGTAGATATAAAGCCCCATGGCCAATACAAGTGAGGTCAGTCATGTTTATCGATAAAGAAGGCCTAAAAACTTACCTTCCATCATGTAATGATGAAAGACTGAACATCCAAAACTCAATAATGCTTTCAATATGGCGTGCAAATGTAGATTGCCAACTAGTTATTTACAACCATGCTATGATCAAATATATAGAAACGTATGCAGTAAAGGCTCAAAATAAATTTGAAAACTACCACCATATGCTAACAAGAATATCAGCTATATTTGCAATTGAAATGCCAACAATGATTTCATACTTAAATTTCCTCATAGAAACCATTGTCGACCATGACATAGGTGCATAAGAGACATGCCACGCGCTACAAAAGATCCCTTTAAAAGTTTTTAGTTGAAAATTTGTTACCCCATCTATTGGAAAATAAGTATTTAGATGTGTTTTTAAAATCACATCCAAGGATTGAAACCTACCATCTTTCATTCACGCATATCTAAATCACCCTTTTTTCCTAGACACAATGCCACTTATTGAAGCTACACGAACATGGTATTTTAACAATAAAAGGAAAACTAATTAGTGTAAAAATAAACGTAAAATAGTAGAATTATTGAATGGTGGAGGTTGTGATCATTTATTTGGTAGAGAAGTAAGATTAGGTAAGCACCGTATTTGTACATCCATATAAAATAGGGGACAGACTATGGTTTGTGGTGATTATCATTCACTCAAAAATGATTTTATCAATGTCCCTTTTCCTATACCATTCAGTGATGAGGTTTTGTACTTTGTTTCAGGGCACAACTTTTATTCATTTAAATATGTGCTCAGTGGTTACCATTATATTGTAATCACAATAGAGGATAAATAAAAACTTGCCTCCACAAAAAGTAAGGATCCTTCACATACTGGGTAATGACATTTTGCCTAAATAATGCACCAAAATTATTTCTTGGATCTATGGTTACTACCTTTAGAAATTTCATCCATGATTTTCTATAGGTATTCTTAGATGATTGGCTAGTATTCTTGTTACTCAAATAAAACTTGTCGAAGTTGTGCCTTATGTTGGAAAAGTGTCAAGTGTTTTAAATCACACTAAACATGAAAAAGTGTTTGCTCTTCATGTCATTTGGTGTGTTCCTTTGAATTTTGATGTGCAATGAATGTATTTTAGTTGACTAAGCCAAGATCGCAGTTATGATTGGGCTTAGTCCAGCAACGAATCCATCTAAGGTATGATCATTTGTGGGCCACATAGGATACTATCATAAATTCATTTTTGGATATCAAGACATTGTATTCCCTATGAAGAAATTTTCACACAAGGATAACTATTTTGAATGGACCCCAGAATGCAAAAATGTAATTCACATATTTGAAACAATGATTGGTCATGACCCCAATATTGGTTTTTCAAAATGGAGTAAAATATTCCATATTCTTGTGGATGAATTCGAGTTGGATATTGGATTTTATTTGCATAATTAGGGGAAGGAGAGTTGACCATCCGATTCAATTTTTTAGTTAGAATTTTTTTGTTAATGAAAAAATCTATTCCATAATGAAATGAGTAGCCTTGGTCATGGTGTTAACTTCAAAAAAATGGCATTGCACACTAACTAATCCATTATAATTTTTCATAAATCACCAATAATTGGGTGCTTGGTGAATAAACCATCGTTTGTAGGTGAAATTTTCAATATAGTTAATGATTTTTCAAAAATATTAGTTAAAATCATGTGAAGCATGATGGGAGAATATATGCCCACACTATCTCAATTGTATCCAGACAAGTGAGAAGCCAGAGGACATGCAAGAAGATTCTTTGTATGTGCATTTTTTTATATAAACTATGATCCCTACACAATTAGAGGATATTTCAAAAAAATCAAAATGATACACTCCTAAAATATCACACAGTGTGAGACCAGAAGCAACTAGTCATGATATCCCTACCATTCATTATTATTAATGGATTTATCTACAAGTTGGGTTAATATTATGTCTTTTGTAGGGTGGCTTTGGAGCATGAAATAATGTAGGTTAAAAATGAATCCCATAAAGGGTTAGCTAGAAGGGATTTCATAAGAGAAGTGACTATGATAAAAATGCTACAAATTGGACTATGGTGGCTTATAGTGTTTTAATATGTGAATTATGTATACACATTTTTCACTTTATCATGTAATGACACTTTCTCTTATACAAAATTGTTGAGCTTTAATCTCCCTGAGTGCATGCCTTAAATGTTGCATCTGGAGAGGGGTGGAAAGTCCTTTAGTGATTTGTAAGAGATGTTATCTATGTCATGACATATCATTCCCATTTATATACCAACTTCCTCATATTTGCCTTCCTATCTACCTCCTTCCATGCTACCTCACTGAGCTATGTTAATTCCCTCATTTCCTGTGGCATCAACGATGTTGATACCATTGGTTTTGTAGTTTCTTCCTTATTGTACTACATTAACCTAGTCGATGTAGTTCTAATTCTATCTGATTGGCATTTGTACTACTTTAATTTTGCTAACATAGTTTAATGTTAGTTGATTTCTTCTAATTGCATTGAACTTGGATGATGGCATCAACTTAGACTGGTTTTGGGTATCTAAACACTATATATACAAGACACATTTCCTTTCAATCATATATATGCATTATTTCACACGTATCTAATCTACTTGCACTTTCACTTCTACCCTAATCATATTTAGAAGAGCAATAAGTAGAGTCTTGTCTTGAAGGAAGCTTGTCTTGTGAAAGTATTGTATATCCAATAGGAGGAATTAAGAGTATTATTAGGTCTTCTACCAGTCAATTTAAGTCTTTACAATCACAAAAACCTGTTTCAAAGCACCATTGGCTAAGGGGGAGATTAAGGCTCAATGGTCCCCCATCAAGGCAAGTATTTCTAACCTTGTGCTCTTTCATTTATTTCATTTCATAGATAAATGTTGTTTGTTGTTTAGTCGATGAATGTGTGTGTGTGTGCTTCTCTAGGCTTTCTCTACACTTATAATTAGTGTGCCTATAAGCTTTCTTGGACTTGACACTTAACAATATTAGGTTACCTAGGCCCCTATTTGCCTAATATGGCACCTTACCTATTTTAATCATTTATAACCCTTCTCCTTTACTATACTTTACATTATTTGTACAACTACTTGAATTCTGTATTTTCAATCAATTATTACATATAGGTCTAATTATAGATATCCCATTTTTTCATAGGCCTAAATGCTTTGGAACCCTTTCCTTTGATATTGGTTATATAGGTCCCCCTCTTTCTAGGTCTATGGATGCATTGGTAACATCCCAAACAATAAGTATCATGGGCTCTATTTTATTAACCTTATTTGAGTATGGATTTTTAGAGATAGAATAATTATATGTTAATCCTAGCCCATGCATACACATTAGGTTTCAAAGTATTTCAAAAAAAATCAACTCGTCAATAAGAAAAATCACAGAGATGAAATTCCCTTCAACTTAGTTCTCATTGAAAAACATTTTGAACAATGAGGGATAGACTTTTTGGGGCCTATTACTCCTCCTTATAAATTCTCCAATGTTGGTAATTACAACTTCTAGCTACAAAGCAAAAGACACTACAAATTCCACTATGAAAATATCATAACAAAGATCATTTTCTCTCAATGGGTAATCAAAGATAAAAGGAACATATTTTCTCACCATAAATCCTTTGATGGATGAATTCAAGGTATCACATCATAAAATCACTGCATACCATCCCCAAGCCAACAGTCAAGTTGAGTCATCAAATTAGTACTAGAAAAAATCTAAAAAATATTTGTAATATATTTTGGGCATATGTGATCAATTACAAACATGTGAAATGATACAATCAATTCCATTTTTCCTGTGGCATATAATCATTTATATGAATGGAATATATAGTACCTAACTTGCACATTGTAATGGATTTTTAGCTTGGTGATAAGTAATCATTACAAAAATGGTTACTCAAGTTGACTTGAATGAAGGAGACATAAAAATGGCCAATTGGAATCAATAATTCCATAAGCAAAACCAAAATGCATGGGATGATCACAACCTACAATCCAAGAATTTTCAACTACAATAGATGGTACTATTATATGATATCATATTCAAATCTCACCACAAAAATCTTCAAATTCAATGGAAGGGACCATATATAATCCAATATATGAATAAGTCAGGTAACCATGATGTTGTAGAATTTATGGGTCAATATTATTCCAAATTGGGTCAATTGTAGTAGGCTCAACCCTTACTACAACTACAATCATTACATAGGAAAGCACAAATAAGTGCCAAATGGGAAAGATAAAGTAGGATTTATAATTTTAGTAGGTGCAATAGCATAATAAACAAGACTATAAAATTAGTAGTAACTAATAGCAGTTAGAAATTTTGGGTGTGAAATAAAATAAGCAACAAAGCAAAGAACACATAGGATAGATAACTTCATGGTACCAAAAATAATGGCAAGGGTTGATCAGATTCATGGGAGGTATTATGAGAAGTCATGCAATTAAATTAAGTCTAGGAATGGTGTACGATGAGAGGGAAGGCCAAAAAGGAAGTGCACAAAAATAATAGGCGGTGCCAAAATCCATAAAGCATTTTCTACATAAGAAAAAATCAATTCACAAGAACTTTGAAGTTTGTTAAGACCCTTTTGTGCCAACTACATGGATCATGCCAACTCGACATATCTCAGCACAAAGCAATCATGTGGAATGATTGCTCCTTTTTGTACCTTTTGGTGCCCACTAGAGGAATCCTCGAGGATCCCATATCAGTTGGCAAGCAGTTGCTTAGTACTAGCGTTCAAAGGACATCCCTATGGATATTTACACATGGTGATTGGAGAGCATGGGTGTTAGAGTAATGGAGCTAGAGGGATAACGACCCCTAGCAACAACTTAGCATCTGATGTGCACTCATCCAACCTGGGCAGAGTAGTGGAGCTAGCAGTATAGCAACCCCCAACAACAGCTCAACACTTGGCACATGCCCATTTGACCTAGAAAGATGTCCCTTTTCCTATAAAAGGAGGCTTGAACCTAAAAAGATGGAAGAGGTGATTAATATTAGTGAAGCTCTGCTGAAATCGATAGCCAATATTAGTATTTTTATAAACTATATAAACTTGGTTAAGCATTTTGAATGTATAGCCCAAGCTTCCTTATGAGCCACTAGGCATGAGTAGTGTCAAAGATGAGCATATGCTATGTTTTCATGTCCTAAACTTTGCATGTTGAAACTGTAGATCAATGAAGAATGTTATTGGAGCAATGGAGTGTTGATTCTTTCCATGTAATTAATGTTGTATGTTGTGACTTTAGTTTTATATGAATGATGATATAGTTCCATGCTTTAAATGTGTTTTGGTATAAAGGTCTATCACAGGTCACTAATGGCATTGTTGTGCCATAAGGTGACTTTGGCATACCTATAAAACTAGACTAAGTGTTGAAATCAGCATGTGTCACGAACTTAAGACCCGCGCTTAAAGTGCTAACTTGAAGAATGAGCAATTGAATATAAGCTATTCCCATGACTTGGTTAAGCATTTGAATGACCCTTAACTCACTATCCCCATAGCTTGTGTCATTTAGATCTCTATCTAGCTAGATATGAAACTGATCCATAGGACTTGTGCCCTTGGATAGGCTCATGCCTATTGAACTATCATAGAATAGCCTAGCATCGATAGACTATCTAAGCCCCTCCTACTAATGACTAAATCCCATTGAGACCAAAATTTTGCCATGTTTCAACTAGCCCAACATCTTGGTCCCTTCGTTGTTTCATTGTGGGTGAGTGCACAAGGCTTACACCTTGTGTGAAATTGATGCCAACATAGTCGTGTGTTAAATTTTGTGCACCACAGGCCCTACTATGCTCACACCTAGCTGTACCAAGTATAAAACTAACTTGGCTTGACTGTTAAGTGCATGACTAAGCATAAAAGCTAAACAAGACTTTTCTACAATATTTTGGTTCCAATGTCGGTACCCATGTTTAATTTTGTTTCTACAATGGTACAATAAGGTGATGCTCTGACTGTCACTCAAGAATATTGAGTGCTAGCTAAATCAAGTGGAAGATAGTTTCGTGTAGAGACATCCCACATGCTAAGGATAGAAGCCAAGAGAATGGGTACAAGCCAACCTATATGATGTTGGTTGCCTATACCACCTCTAAAAGATAAAGCTACGGTCATCACCTCATGTGGACTAAGGAGCACATAGAGAAGCTTGAGAGCCTAGACGACATTGAGACATGTACTATGGACAAGTGGTGGAGTGGCATGTTGAACAGCTACGTGTTAAAATTCACAATGTCGACCTTCTCTTACCCTAAAGAATTAGAGTATGAGTTCTTTCATGAACCAAGGGGCACGTTCATAAGAGGGCTCGGTACTGCACTGAAGAAATTACTAGTGGATTACGATACTGAAATCATGAGGATGGAAGGCTAAAATCCTTACGCATATGAGCAAGCACAAAAGGTGAGAAGGGGGAGTGTAAGTGAGGTGCGATAGAAAGGGACGATCAACCTGACACCCAAGAGTTCTGAAGATAGATCTATAAAAAGTGAAGGCATATGCTTATAGAGGATCTGGGACCTAGAAGTGCTAAGAAGCCCTGTAATAAGTGGGAAAGGCATGGGGAAGGATCCCTTGAATTATAGTAGCATGATGAGAGAGAGGAGGAAGCAAGAGACTGAACTCAATAGTTGGGTGTAGAATGCCTTAGGTTCCTATAAGATGTGACAAATGAGGATGCATCAAAAGCACCTACCCCCTTTGAACCTGAAGTGCAAGCTCATGTGCTGGATTCTCCACCAGAAGATAGAAGAATGATAGCTGACCCTGTTATCAAAATTGACTTTGATAGACTTCAAGATTTGAACCAAGACTTTGTAATTGAACAAGTGATACCTTACAAAGAATTGAACTAAAATACCATGAGACCAGTGGTCACCAATACAAGATTCTAGAACATAAGTGTACACATTCCTATTCAGAGGATATCAATTATGTTGATTGGGCAAAACCCTATAGAAAGTGGCATGGCACCACAAGTGAGCATCACCATGCCGATGAGCTTGATGGTGCAACTTACACCAATAGGGTCAGCACTCAACCCTACACCTAGAGGCATTAGAGGACTGCCTCTAACACATACGCTGGGGGAAAATGCCTCAAACTCCAACACCACCCCCTCAATAGATTTATTATGAAATGGTGATGCACTTGCCTAAGTATCATGGCATAGAAAATGTCATACAACATGTGCTTAAGTGTGAAATTCAATGGTGTGCTTGGGGTATTACCCAATCAAAGTGCAAGGTGACTCAGTTTGGGACCACCTTATTGGATCACGCCCATACCTAGTATCAAAAATTTGATCTGAACTAGGCTATGGTTGATTATGATATATTGAAGGAGGCCTTCTTGAAGGAATTTGATATTCTTGAGTTTGAGCAACAAAGCATTGTATCACTCAAGGAAATCAACCAAGGGCTATCCAAGAGCGTGTGCTTGTATGATGTGTGGTTTAAGACCCTCCTTTCTAAGATTCCATATGATATCCACCCCTCCTGACACGAGCAATGGTTTGTTGGGGGCCTGATAGTACCTTTCAAAAGAGTGTTGTCTATGAAGACCTTCATAGACCCCCGTAAAGTGTTTGAATCCATGCTTTAAGCCAAGGTAGTAGGCAGTGCTGACAATAGGATCAGCACATTTATGGAGGCATAGATCACATCGATGGCCTACATAATATGACTGTTGGTTCAGTGCATGACACTCATAGTGGATTATGGTGTACTGTTTATGAGATGGAGGGGCATAACAAGAAAAATTGTCTACGTAAAAAAATTTGCACCTTACTTCTTAGCTATGAAGTTTGTCATGAGTTTTATGACTCTCAAAACTATCCCATGTTGCAACATGCTAGTCAAGTAAACATTATCATCTATTGTAAGATGTGTGATGCCTATACTCATTCAATAGTAGATTATCAAATTATTGATGAGATGCACCAAAATATGGAAATGAGTGTGAGGCAGGCAATGACCACAATCGGCAAGTAGGCAGGCCAAGGAAATGAAGGCTATAGCTAGTAAAATATTGGCTATGGGAATCAATAAGGTGCACATAGGAGAGGTGGAGGAAGATTCCCACCACAATCATGTTATAAGTTTGGGTCCACTAAGCATTATCAACATGACTGCCCCACGTACCCAACATGTGGGAATTTTTAGGGATCACATGTGGTCAAAGATTGCCTAGACTTGTACAAAAAGATGACTCAAGGTTAGCCTAGCATAAATAAGGGTACCATAATGGTTAGGCATGAATCAAGGGAGGAAAAGTGGGCTCCCAATCTACAAAAAAAATTCAAGGAGCTGCCTAAGGTATATGCCACAACCTGGAGTGGGTTCACCACTCAGCCACCCACTACATCAACCTAAGAATTGTGCTTGGAAATGGTGAATCCAATCGCACTGAGTGTATAGCATGCTCTGAGCCAATAGTTAGCAGAAAGACATCATGCAACAAGTTATGAGTGTGATATAAAACTTGTGGGGAGAACTCCACCTGGTTAGAGATCTAGAGGCACAAGAAAGCACCTTGCACAAAAAGCAAGATAGCTAGGAGGCTGAAGTTTAGGAGTTGACTGAGATCATGTGCCTCCTACAAATCAAGGGAATGTTGCCCCTATTGAAAAACTTGCTTTTAGAGCACGCAAGGAAGTGACCAAAGGAAGAGACCGCACCTCAGATGATTGAAGTTGTTGCACCCATATGGAGTGGGCATGTGAATTAAGGCATACTCAGAACATAGAGTATGACCAAGAACTACTAATAAATGCCACCATCGATGGATGGTCTATTTGTGAGGTCCTCATAGACACAGGTGTCAAGGTTAACATTTTGACCAAAACTACCCAGGAGAAATGGGACGACCACCCTTGAAGCCCTCCCTGCATGTGTTGTTTATGGCCAACAAAACTTGAGTGTAACCTATTAGGATCTTGAAGGGCATCATTGTAGATATCATGGGTGCCAAATTTTGAGCTGACTTTGAGGTAATCAAATTGGCAGAGCAAGATAACTATCCAGCGCTCTTAGGTAGGCCATGGTGCTACACCAACAACATGGATATCCACTTCAAGAAGCACTACATGACGTTTGAGAATGGTAGAGAGAGGGTGGTGATCCCCCTATCAAGTGATCAAGAGCCCCTATGTGTATAAAGTGTTGATCTCAAAGATGAGATCAACCACATTTACAACATCATGATGCAGGGCATCGAGAAGCTCAACCCAAGTGACCAAGGAGTGCTCAAATGAGAGGATGGACAATCAGTGTCTGATATGATTGACATATCCTAAAATTGATGAATTAAAGAGGCATATGAAGTCACTATCTAAAGATGCCACCTAGTACAAGTAGCTGAGCCAAGGCTAGCTAGAATGGGACTAGTTAGGATTAAGTGCAATCAAATGAAATGGGTTCCCCACACCAGAAAGGTAGAGAAAAGGGTATTTTGGCTGAGTAAATGGAAGCTTGCATCACTCCCAAAGTATGAAGGGAGTTAGCCTATAGAGAGGTATGTCCATGACATTTAATCTTGCATCCCCAAGGAAATAAATAGAATGGGTGCACTAGTGCATACCTTAAAGATCATTGATGATTGTTGGTGGGTAGTGCAAATACTGAGCTTGCTGACATGGCAAGATGTGAAGGCAAAAATATGCACCAGGTTTAGCAAGAGTAATGAGGACTTGGACATACTTTCTTGCTCAGGTGATTCTACCCTGATTGCATATGTGCATGTGTGAAGAAACCTAGACTATTTGTGATGAGAATGCACCAAGAAGCTTGTGGGTGCATGTCTTCTACAGGACTTTGAAAACTTGGGTGCGAGCGTGGTACATTGTCAATGAAACATCCCAGGAAATTATAAATTGGTAGGTACTTAAGGAGAGCTTCATGCACACCTTCTCCTTCTCTTTACAGAACTTGGAACTACTAAAGCCACTGCAAGTCATTCAGAGGGCAATATTTGAGGACACTACCATCCTAGAAGAGCACCTTAGAGACATGTTTGGGGAGAAAGGATTATCACTCCCGACATTCTTTTAAGAGAAAGCACTCAACAGTGACTCCAATGAGAAAGATGACAAGACCTAGAAATAGCGCAATTAGAAGGATGTAACAAGAAGACAAAAACTTGTGCACATTGTGGATGACAATGCCCTAGATGAAGAAGGTCCAATGCATCTTCAAATTAAAACAACTAAGGGGACAAGGCAAGTTAAAGACTCTCATCAGGAAAGGAATGAACCCTACTACATGCCACTCAAGACCACTAAAGTGGACATAAATGTATAAGGTGAGCTGAAGATTACCACTATAGGTGCTTATTGGTTTGAGGTAGAGATGGTGTGAATCATAGACCTCCTAAAGAAATTTCAAGACTTGTTCCCACACACCTATCAAGACATGAAGGGCACCCACCCTTCCCTTAGCAAAATGAGCATCAAGCATGGCATGAGGCTGGTCTAGAAGCCCCTGTATCAAATGAATATCAATCTCCACATGAAGATGAAAATGGAGATTGATGGAATGCTAGCCACTAGCATCATCTACATTGTACAAGAATCTGAATGGGTAAGCCCGATGGTCATTAGCATCAATAAGGATGGGCACATATGAATCCATATTGACTATAAGATTTTGAACATTACCTGCATCAATGACCCATTCCTGACCCCATTCACTAATGAGGTCCTGGATGGAGTTGTAGGTTATGAAATCTATACTTTCACTGTTGGTTTCTCAAGCTACCATCAGGTGTAGATCAAGGAGGAGGATAAGCCCAAAACAACCTTTGCAACTTAACAAGGTTGTTTCACTTATAATTTTATGCCCTTTGGACTCAATAATGTGCCAACCATATTCTCCAGGGTAGTGATCATTGCTTTCAGGGACTTCATCCATAAGTTCCTCTAAGTTTATCTCAATGACTGGATTGTGTATGGCCTTGTAAAAGACCACTACAATAATTTGTGCCTCATGTTTGAGAGGTGTAGGCAGCTCTAGATATCCTTAAATCTGAAGAAGTACATATTTTCAACCCCCTTTGGAACATTGCTTGGGCACATCATCTGTAAGGAGGGTTTGTTTTTTGACCCTATGAAGATAGCCATCATAATTCAGCTCTAAACTCCATCAATACAGAAAGACATTTGTGCCTTTTTAGGCCATTGTGGCTACTACAAAAAGTTTATGCAAAGCTATGCTAAGATCACAGTGCCTTTAGAGGAGCTATTGTGAAAGGATCTCCCATTTTATTGGGGCAAGGTGTATGAGGAGGCCTTTGAAACATTGAAGTTGAAGTTGGCTAGCACACCAGTTCTACAATTTCCAAACTAGACTACTCCTTTTCACATCCATGTCGATGCTTCAGGCTCTACAATTCGCACCATATTAGCACAACTAGGTGAGGGCAAGATGGATCACCCCATCTCCTTCACAAGTAATAAATTGACATATGCAGAAGAGAATTACACCACCATCGAGCATGAGGTGCTGACAATGGTCTACACCTTACAAAAATATAGGCAATATTTGTTGGCAACCCAATTCATCTTTTTTACTAATCACAAGGCACTGAAGTACTTTGTGAATAACCCTATTTTACACAAGGGCATATGTAGATGAATCATTCTATTTTAGGAATTCCAGTTCTCTATTATTGTTAAGCCTAGAAAGCAGAACTTGGGGCTAGACCATTTATCCCACATCAATTTTGGTGATGTGGTGGCACCAATTGAGGATAACATGCTAAATGCACAGCTATACATCATCCAGCATGTCCCTGAAGATTTGGCAAAAATTGCCAATTTCCTAACATCTAGGTTTGTGCTCTAGATAATAACTAAGGAGAAGATGTAACTTACAGTTTATGTCACCCCCTTCTAGTTCATTGAGGGGGAGCTATATAAATTAAGTAGAGATGAATTCTTGCATCAATGTGTTCTAGAACATAAAAGGGACTCCATCCTTTAAGAAGTGCATGAGGGAATCGTAGGAGGCCATTGTACTGGAGACACAATGGCACGGAAGGTATTGCAGTCAAACTTGTGGTGGCCAAACCTATTCTAAGATGCAAAGGAGTACGCCAAGGCATGTGACATATGCCAATGCACTGGGAAACCCAACCACTTGGATGAGATGTCTCTCATCCCCATTCTTGCCCAGGCACCATTCGAGAAATGGGCCAATAACTCTTGTAGCACAGTGCACAAGCATAAGGTATTTTTAGAATCCATTGACTATTTCACTGAGTGGGTCAAGGACACATCGACGAAAGACTACATAGCCACAACAACAGCATGCTTTATTTGGTAGAACATTATAAGTCAGTATGGGTGCCCATTAAGTCTGATTAGCGACAAGGGCACTCATTTCATCAATGAGACAGTGTCCATCCTTTTAACTGAATACATGGTGGTGTACCACAAGACCACCTCATATCATCCATAGGCAAATGGCATGATGGAATCATTCAATAAAGTCCTGGGAATATGCCTGATGAAGATATGCGATGTTGGTCACAAGGATTGGGATGATCATGTTTCAATGGTACCATGGGCATACTTCATGACATATAAGCACCTGAACAAGGCTATACCATTTTAACTGGTGTTTGGTGTTGAAGTATTTCTTCCCATAGAATTCATGGTGCCATCCTTATATATTGTACGAATTGGTTTCCTAGATGACCAAGAGTCTTTAAGCACAAGGTTGGAAGACTTAGAGCACTTGGATGAGAAGCACGCCCAAGTAAGAGGGAGTCAGAAAATTAAGAAGGCATGTTAGAAGCACTAGCATGACAAGCATATCAAGCACAAGGAGATGACTGAAGGAGCATTGGTGATACTCTATGATTCCAAGTACTTTAAGCACCTAGGTAAATTGCAAATATAGTGGATGGGCCCCTACATCATCCACCACATATTGGAGATAGGCACATGAAAGTTGTGCACATTATCTGGTGAAATTCTCCCTAGGCATTTCAATGACAACTAACTAAAGCCATAGTGATAGTAGGATGGCACTTGCACCATAAAAACATCGACTTCTTGGTGCCTAGTTGGTTTGAGGTTGAGCTAACTAGACTATAGTTTGGTGCAAGCCAAACCATTCCTTTCTTTTGTTTTTTTTCCTTGTATAGTGTATAGAGGTAATAAGTGGCATGAAGAGACCACAAGGAATTATCACCTGACACTTCATGCATAACTCTAGTTGAGTGAATCAAACACGTGCACTTTCTAAGTGCATGAGGCCACGTCACCTGAGTTATGGGTGCATGAATCAAACCCAACTCTAGGGAATCTATCTAGCCTCTCATGCATAATTCCAATCAAGTGAGTCAAGCATTGTGCCATCTAAGCACATGAGGCCAAACATCTAAGTGGTGGGTGCGTGATACTCATTAGACGTAAGCTGAAGATACAAAAGATCCATGTGTGTAAGGTAAATATTGCATGGCTCTTGGAAGACCCAAAATAAACTACTCTAGCGCTCCCATGCATAATACCATTCGGGTGAGCTGGGATCATTTTTTTCTAAGCACCTAGGTCTAGACGTTTAAGTTTATGGGTGTAAGGGAGTTTCCAGAATTAGAAGAATTGAGAACAATTTGTAGGTGTATAAGCAAAAAAAGCACCTTTTCACCTTTGCACCATAGTTCAAAATGGGTGCATCATTTGACCTTATGTTAAATATCAAAAGAAGGATAGTGAAGACGCTTAACATGGTTGGGCGTCAGAAAGAAAGTGAAGATGCTCAACATGGTTGAGCCAAGGAATAAAGTGAAGATGCACCATTTGATCATGCACAGGATAGTAAATAATAGATGGCAAAGTGTTGGAAGGATAGCACAAGGGATTTGTATGGGGTAGGATAGGCCAAGGCAAGATGAAATGTAAGAAATTGACCAAGCTAGAGAAGTGTGCTTGAAATTGAAGATTAGTTATTAAGAAATTAGAACTAAGGAGGTTCAATCACATGCATGTGAGGTGCTATGCTCAGGTTTCCACAAGGAAGGCGAAGGTTGTGCCAAGTATACAAGCATAAAAGGAAATCATCTAAGACTGTTGCCATCCACCCAAAAATGAGTGAGAAGTGACCGTTTGAACCACACATCACTTAGCTGAAAAAGCCATTAGGATCATTCAATGAGGTAGTGACAGTGGCACAAAGATACACAATTAATGCATTAAGGACATGAGATTCTCAAGGATTTTGCATATTTTCACATTTTCCAATAAATTGAGGCACCTATGCCATAAATCATGCATTAATAACGGTCGCTAAGAGATAAGAATATAAAATAGCATCAAAGTGAAAATTTTAGGTTACAAACCTTAAGCTAAATTAAGAGTAACTGTGAAAACCAAAGATCCAAAAGTGAAAACCCTGTATCGAGCGAGAATTCGAACACCCCAAAACACCAAAAGTGAACCATTGAGCAATAGGATAATTGTGTTCACATTGACATTGGTTTAGAGGGGAGTTGAGAGAGATTGGTGTAGGAAATAGATAGTAGGAGCAAGAAGTTATTACCCAGCTGTCATTAATAGCCAGTGAAGCTTGGGAGCCAAAGGTATAGTCACAAATCCCATGATTGTAAAAGCACCAACCACCATTCGAGGCTTCAACAAGCCACACTTACCAAGGTTCAACACAAGCAGATTTAGGATGGTGAAGTGAAAGATATTGATCTCTACATAGGCACAAGTACCCAAGAGGGTTAAGATTGTGGAAGAAAAGACCACCGCTAAAATAAAGGCATAAACGATTAAGACAGTTAGCATCGTGAAAGTTGACACTAAGGTATTGATCTACTTTCTTTTGTGATTTCTTTCAGTATGATAAAATGCCTATAGATATACTCCTTGGAGGATCCTTCATAGATAGATATTCTCCTTATGGATCTACCCCTCAAGGTGTCATGTTCACCCTTCAGGGTAACATAATTAGGGCTCCCCGCCTTATCTATGCCTCTAAATGATTCCCTAGTACCATGAATCAACAACCTCTGGATTCTACATATCAAAAGATACTAAAAATGGGGAAAAGACTTCAAGAAGAAATATGTTCTGATAATCCTCAATTATTCTGGACAAAGAAAATTGAAATCAAGATTAAAGAGGGAAAACACATGAAAATTGGGAAGAAAATTCACGTCTTAGCTACAGACTATCATTATATGGAAAAGGCTATCCAAGAACTGAAAGAAGCAAAATTTATTGAGCCTTCTACGTCACCATTTTGTTTTTATGCTTTTATGGTGAACAAACATTCAGAACAAAAAAGAGGAAAGAAAAGAATGGTGAATTACAAGTTCAGCCTCATATTACTGAGAAAGTCCTTCAATTTTTAGATGTTCTTGACAAAAAGCAACTCCAAGCCTTTCTTGGAATGCTTAATTATGTCAATAGTTTCTATGCAGACACTGGAAATGATAGAATAGTTCTTCAAGAATAGCTCAAAAAAAATAAAAAATATATATGGACTGAAGAACACAAGAAGGTTGTCCAAACTATTAAAGAAAAGGTGTCAAAATTTCATGTCCATGTTCCACAATTTGATCATTTTATATTATATACAAATGCATCAAATACTGCATGGATAGGTATTCTTTGTTGCATAGAAGACAAAAAAGAATGGCTGTGAATATACTAGTGGAATATTTGTAGAAGATGTGAAAAAATAGATATCTTTAGAAAAAAATTTATGTTGTTAAAAAATGTCTTGAAAATTCTGATCTTAAGCTTATGCATCTGCCCCATTTTGTTATTAAAACTGATTGTACCAGGTTCTTAACCTTTGAGGAAAAGGATCATGGTAGGAAGGATGGAAGAGGTAAATATGTCTGATGGCAGGGTTATTTTAACCAGTTCAATTACATTGCAGAACACATTGAAGGGAAACAGAATTATGTTGCCGACTGGTTGAGTAGGAATTCTGCTACTACTTTAATGCATCAACCATAACCTGGTTTCAATTTAACAAGGATTTATAATAATAAGAAATTTAGATCTTAATGTATTGATCCAAGAACAGATTCTCAGAGAAGGCCTTCATCCTAGATATCTGTGATTTTCTCACAGTGCTTCCTCAAATTTGCAGATGTCAGGGGCAGCACACATAGCAGCTGATTGACATCAACAAGAAGGAATAATCACTATTCATCACATAAATAGTGAATTGCTTATGAGACAATTCTCTGATCTGGTCAGAAGACCTAATTGGACATGGCAAATCAAAATTCAGATAGAACATCATGAATATCTTTACAAATGGATAGCTCATTTTCGTCCACATCTCATTCATAAACAGGAATAACATGATCAAGACACTGTAATCCATACCATCATCTGTTGAAAGCTTGAGTGAGAATCTTACTTTTACATCACCCCACAACATGAAGATAATGATGAAGGTATTAGAATACATGACATGTGTTCCAACTAAGATGCTTATTCCATCCAATTAGTAATGATGATATTTTAACCGAAGCAGAAGCATTGTTGGACCCATCTCCACTAACGTCTAAATCATCATCATATGGATCGAACAGCATCTTTCTTTAAGATATGATGTGTACATAAAGTAGAATATTGAGAGGTGTAAAGTAGATGAGTAGTAGACACAGCGAAAGCAAAGATTCTTGACAGGACCCTGCTCTATAATATAAATAAGTCTTTTAGTTCATTTTATTCATTCGAAGTTGGAGTCAGAGTCCTAGAAGTCTAGAGTCTTAGGATAATAAGCTTGCAAGAAGACGTATGCTCTCCTCTAGAACTTAGTGTGATACTGAGGATCATAAATCTTCTTTTAATCTTTATAAAATTTGTTGTATCCAAGTTTGAGTTAATGTCGAAGCTGTATCCATTTGGCCATCAGCCTATCATTGTTTCTACAAAGGTCCTGATCGAAGTCTGATAATTTTCAGTCGTACCTACAAGAGCTGATTCAATGACTTAAATTTCTAGTAGATTAGCTTGAAAAAAACCTGCTATAAAAGCAAATCAGATTTATAAACTTTATGCTTTAAAAGAAAATTCTATTTTTGGCAAGCTTAAGTATAAGTCTACTTTTAAGACATTTGTTAAGCCAAGAATCAAAACTGTAGAATTGGCTTTAGAATATAAGCAAGGGAAAAGTTATCAAACTCATTTGCTTCCTCTAATTCTTGAATCTGAGATTAACTATATCTTTAGTCATCCAGATATGCAATTTGTACATTTTGGGTTAATTAGGGTCAGCATAAAACCTTTGGTCCCTGCAAATATAAAGAATATGTCTTATGTAGCCTTATGCGATCAAAGACAATCTAAATTCAAATATGCTTGTCAGTTATCTATTGTAGCCCATCTTAATGAAGGAATTGCTAGCTATGAACTGTATCATAATTCTCAGCTAGTACCAGAGATCAGGGATGTACAGAAGTTAAGTTTGGTTCATTAGATTGTTGGGGTTTGTTTTCATCTGTATATGGTCTGAAAATGTTTGGTCCTTTCCAGTAGACCTCCATTAATATTACTGTACTATATTCCATGACCAACACTAGCAATCCCAAAATCCTTAAAAACCCTGTCTTATGCACGAAGATTGAATGGTACAGTCCAACTCCAAAAAGGTCATATGAATTTCATAGAAATTCTTGATTCATGGAAGACAGACTGGTTCAAGCATGTAGCTCCCAAGATGCATAAAAAAGAAAAAGAGATTCATCAAATAAGTGGCAATAAAATTTAAATACTTCCAAGATCATTATCTGCAAGATATACTTCTAGTTCTCTGAGACCAAGTGTTTTTAGTTATTCTAAAAGGTCAAATACAAATTCTCAAAGAGGAAATGTAGTTGTTGAATTAGAAGAAGTACAAATGAATGATGGTCTAGATCCTTCCCTTCCACTTACTATGTCTTCACTTCCTAGAGAAGGAAATCTAGAATTTTATAAAGAAGACAATGTAACTCTGTATAAAGGTGGAAGATGGCCACCTCATAAAAGCCATTATAAACAAACAGAAGGAGAAATTGCATATTTCTCTACTACTTACCAGCGTACATCCTCTTCTGATAAAGAACCCTCTTCTGATTTCAAACAAAGAAAGTATCTTGCTAGATACAATGCCCACTACCAAGAAAACTTTGATGATCTATGTAGAGAAGTTAAGATCATTAGACAATCACTTAATCAGGGCATTGTCTTACAAAATTATGTCCATGAAATAAAAAAATCTACTGATCATTTGTATCCAATAAATTAGACTGGTCAACACATCAAAAAGGTTAATGATGAAGTCATCACAATATCTCAACAGTCATTAAATAATCTCCATAGCATTTGAGCCCAGTTGGCCACTTTTGATACTAAGTTAAAAGAACTTGAACATAGTCTTGACTGGTTGGAAGAAATTGAAAAATAGAAAGAATTCAGGAGAGCATTAAAAAGTTATGAAGCCTCTACCAGTCAGTCTAGCATTTCTTTACGTTTTGGCCCTAGCTTTGTCCTAGACACCTCTACAAAGGAAAGCAACTCAAAATCAAAGGATCTATTTTCATTAACCATGATGATAAGATCCCACATTCCTATTAATCCATGGTTTCTTAATATAGATATGTTAAATCCTTTGACAGAAATTACTACATGGTGCAACACTATGCAAACACTTGGTACTGTTGCAAATCTAGATGGTCGTAGCAATGCAGTATTTGCTACTAAATATTATGGGGCATAGTACTAAAATGGTGGAATAGCCTAGGTCCAACCTTACAAGAAACAAGAATTCTCTCTTAGCCAAATCCTACGCAGTCTTTGTTCCAAGTTCTTATAAATGAGTTTGTCCCTCCTCAAGGGAATAAAGAATTGGAAAGTCACAAATGGTTAGCCAAAATGAAACTATCTGATCTAGCCCAATTTGAAGACTATGTTGTCTAATATAGAAAGCTTGCTTATGAAGCAAAAGCCTAGAATGTTGATCTCATCAAGATGCAATTTTTTAACTCTTCCATATAATCTAGTTGAGCGTGTCACTGCTTACATTGATGTTAAAGGTCTCAATCTGTCTGCAATGACTCTTATTGATGTTATTGATTTTTTCAGACAACAAATCATGCAGTTCATAACCCAAACCCGTGCCACTCAGAAGTTAAATAAGCATCAACCTTCTCATGCAATTACAAAATTTCTTGAGACTTACCCATTTGGTTGAAAATCATTTGTTCGCAAGCACAAATGCCAAGGTCTGACCTATAAACATTGTTCTTTCCCACAGCATCGCACTCCTACTCCCTGACATAAATTTCTTCATTGCAGATGATTTCCTCATCCAGTGTCTAAAACTATTTGATGTTATATCTAACATCACCTTGATCACATTGCTCCCTAATGTTCTTACAAAAATAAGGCTATCAAAACTATCTACTCCACTAATGCAAAAGTGTGGTGGGATTTAGTAGAAGAAAATGAAGACTTGTATTAGCAAGAAGACATATTTGAACTAGTGCTTGAAGAAATAGAAGAACCAGATGAAATTGATGATGAAGATAAACTAGATCAATTGGCTAGTGAACTTGAAGAAGAACTGGTCACTATGATGCAGAGACCCTAGAAAGAGCAAGGAGAGAGCAGCTCAAGATCCACTAGAAGACCGCCATCATGAGGATCCCCAGCAAGAGAATGCAATAACAGATATCTAAGTACAGAAATACAACCTTATTTTGATTACATTCCTCCTACTATGTAAAGGCCTGAACCAAAGCCATTACAATTTGATCAAACATTCAAACCATATGATAATTGGATAAAAAATATGTTCAATTGTTTATTACCAAATGAGCAACCAGTTAGTCCTAGAATAGCTACTTTAGAACCAGTTGCTCCAACTTTCCAAACTGAACTCAATCAAAATGATTTCTTTTTTGATACTGATGATTATGAAGAAGATTGTTTTGAAAATTGTCAGCTTTCTGCAAAAGACAGATTAATGACATGGTACAAGACCCCTGGAACTCCTATCACAAAACTATGGGAATAAGCATTAGAAGAAGAAGAAGAATTATATGAAGCTGAAAAGGTACAAGTTGAAGTAATAGAAGAGAATCATCTTCATTGTAGGCTAGTATGTACCTATGTTCCTCAAGAAGATGAAGAAAAACTAATTTATATTACTTAGCTTATCAATGGAAGATTTGCCCAATTCATATCTGTAGAAATGAATGGCAGAAGATATGATGCTCAAGTAGATACTAGAGCTTCACATTTTTTTGCAAAATTGCTCATAATAAGAGATTAGGAACAGCTTCCTCCTAATCAGGGGTACAAATCCTTAGATGTCCAAGGGAATTTTTTCATAAATTCCCAATATAAACACCATGAACCTATAAATATCCAAGGCCATACTTTCTTTTGTGATTTCTTTTAGTATGATAAAATCCCTGTAAATATACTCCTTAGAGGATCCTTCATAGATAGATATTCTCCTTATGGATCTACCCCTCAAGGTGTTATGTTCACCTTCAAGGTAACAGAATTAGGGCTCCCCACCTTATCTATGCCTCTGAACAATTCTCTAATACCATGAATTAGCAACCTCTAGATTTTACATATCAAAAGATACTAGAAATGGGGAAAAGACTTCAAGAAGAAATATATTCTGATAATCCTCAATTATTTTGGACAAAAAATGCTTGAAATGGAAATCAGGATTAAAGAGGGAAAACACATAAAATTTGGGAAGAAAATTCTCATCTCAGCTACAAACTATCTTGATGTGGAAAAGGCTATCCAATAACTGAAAGAAGCAAAATTTATTGAGCCTTCTACTTCACCATTTTGTTGTGATGCTTTTATGGTGAACAAACATTTAGAACAAAAAAGAGGCAAGAAAAGAATGGTGATAAATTACAAGCCTTTAAATGCCATAACAGAGCCTTATCCCTATCATATTCCAGACAAGTCTTATTTACTGCAAAAGGTTGCCCAGTGTAAATACTTTTCCTAATTTGATTGAAAATTAGGGTTCTATTAAATTTAGATAAAATTAGAAGATAGGCATAAAATAGCATTCAGTTGTCCCTTTGGACATTTTCAGTGGAATGTGATGCCGTTTGACCTTATGAATGCACCAGCGTATTTCCAATCACATATGAATAAAATATTTGAAGGAACATCTAATTTTTTTGGTGTATGTATTGATAATATCTTGATTTTTAGTAAAAATCTTGAAGAACATCTTAGCCATTTATCCCAATTCTACAAGATTGCAAAAGTAGGTATAGTGCTTTATACCACTAAAATTCAATTGTGTCAAAATAGCTGCAATTTCTTAGGACTTGTTGTCAAAAATGGTGAATTACAAGTCCAAGGAAATATTACTGAGAAAGTCCTTCAATTTTCAGATATTCTTGACAAAAAGCAACTCCAAGCCTTTTTTGGAATGCTTAATTATGTCAATAGTTTCTATGCAGACATTGGAAATGATAAAACAATTCTTCAACAATTGCTCAAGAAAAATAAAAAATATATATGGACTAAAGAACACAAGAAGACTGTCCAAACTATCAAAGAAAAGGTGTCAAAACTTCTTGTCCTTCATGTTCCACAATCTGATCAGTTTATATTATATACAGATGCATCAAATACTACATGGGGAGGTATTCTTTGTTGTATAGAATACAGAAAAGAATAGGTCTTTGAATATGCCAGTGGAATATTTATAGAAGATGTGAAAAAATGAATATCCTTGGATAAAGAAATTTATGCTGTTAAAAAATGTGTCTTGAAAAAATTGCTCTTAAGCTTATGCATCTGCCCCATTTTTTTATTAAAATTGATTGTACCATGTTCTTAACCTTTAAGGAAAAGAACCATGGCAGGAAGGATGGAAGAGGTAAATATGTCCAATGGTAGGGTTATTTTAACCAATTTAATTACACTGTAAAACACATTGAAGAGAAAAAGAATTATGTTGCAGACTGGTTGAGTAGGAATCCTGCTACTCCTTTAATGTATCAGCCATATCCTGGTTTCAATTTAATAAGGATTTATAATAAAAAAAAATAGATCTTAATTTATTGATCCAGGAATAGATTCTCAGAGAAGGCCTCCCATTTTTTGGTTCTTCATTCAATGCAAATTTGACATATACCCTTTTCGTGTCTCAGTTCATGCATCATGCCATAATGTTCTGGTCTCTTTACTATGTTTTGCAACTGCTAGATTTATTTCATAAATGCACAACCTCCTTAATCGATGATTGATTGGTTGGATCGATCAATCTCAAGTTTCGTGTAGACTTTTCAAGCTCATCATTTATCTGGTCATGTCTTTAAACGAGAATTATTCATCTTGTCTTTGGTGCCAATCACTATCTATCTTGAACCGTCAGATGTATGCCCTATTTCAACAGAACCGTCGATCTCTCTTGTATTAATTGTCGAGCTCTTTCTCGCATCTTGATATCTTCTACATGATTGGTTCGATTTTGCTCCTTTAGATTATATTCTATATGCTTGACCTTTACCCTTTCTATTGTATCGTTAAACTTTGGCATGTTGATGTGATCTCATTTTCTTTGGCATTCTTGTAATACTTTTGCATCATTGATCCTTGTAGACTTGCTTGATCTTTAACATGCCTTGTCCCTTTGAGAATGCCCTATAAGACTTCCACACTTTATCTTCAGCAAAGTTGCAAGTGACCTTTCTCTTTGAAACAATCTTTTGTGGGCTTTTTGTCAAGGGCATTTCTGGACAATTTCCCCAGACAATTTCTCTGAAGGAATTGTTGCGGACAATTTCCCCGAAGGAATGTCTAAGTGCCCTATGGATTTTTTGTAAGGGTCCACCTACCCTTCGGCTTTTTTGCAAGTGTCCACATACCCTTTGAACTTTTTGAAAATATCCCTTCAAACTTTCTGCAATGGTCCACTTACCCTTCGGACTTTTTGAAAAGAACCCTTCAGAATTTCTCAAAGTGCCCTTTCAAAAACTTTGTTTGGTCCACTTGCCCTTCAAACTTCTTGCAAAGTACCCTTCAAAAATTCTCAAAGTGTCCTTTCAAAAACTTTGTTTGGTCCACTTGCCCTTCAAATTCTTCTCAATGCTTTGCTCATTAGATTGAAAGAAGTAAAGTCATTTTATAAACCCGATCAACTCCACTAGACCAATTCGAGTTCTCAACATTGCTCAAGTTATAATGTTGAACGAAGTAAAGTTGTTCCATAACCCCGATTAACTCTTCCTTGCCCCATTAGGGTTCTTCACATTGCTTGACTTATAAAGATGAGAGTAGTTAAGTCATTCCAGAAACCCAATCAACTTTGCTAGACCCATTCATGTTCTTGAGACTACTTAGCTTATGAAATTAAATGAAGTAAAGTTGTTCTAGAAACCTGATCAACTCTGCTAGACCCATTAGGTTTATTAGGACTACTTAGCTTATGAAATTGAACGAAGTAAATTTGTTTTGGAAACACGATCAACTCTGTTAGACCCATTCGGGTTCTTGAGACTGCTTAGCTTATGAAATTGAATGAAGTAAAGTTGTTCTGGAAACTTGATCAACTCTGCTAGACCCATTTAGGGTCTTAAGACTACTTATCTTATGAAACTTTATGAGTTGAAGCAATTGAAGTACACAAACCCGATCAACATTACCCAATCAGGGTTTTGACATAGCTTTACTTATGAAACTTTATAAGTAAAAGCGAATGAAGCACATGGACTTGACAAACACGAATCACTATGCTTGTGTCATTAAGGTTGGCATATTTGACATCAATGACAATCTTACAAACAATCTCCTTATACACCATGATACTCAAATTGCCAGCGATCTCCCCCTTTGTCATTGATGGCAAAACATACTCAGAATGACTACCCTTCTTCATTCTTTTGCCATTCTACTTTCTCCTCCTTTGACATTAATGACAAAGAGTCCTTGCCATATCATGGAGACGGGCTGCTTCTTTACTGTATAGCTATTTTGATCCTTGGACCTGGCTAGTTAGAACACTTTGTGAGGGATTCCCCCTTAGGCAATGGCATGTTTGCCTAAGCTTCTATGCAGGCACTTCAAATGTAGCTCTTTTGACTCCTTGATTCTCTAGATGAGCATGTATATAGCATTGGCCTAAAAGACCAATCAAGAATCGACATATCTTTGTATAGACAGACATAATAATCTAGAGCCAGCATACCTTTGTCATCAAATTTCAAAGGAACTGTAGTTTTCTCATATAACTGCCTTTTCTCTTAATCAAGGACTTAATAATATTCTTTAAATATTCCCCCTAGATTCATGCCCTATCACTAAAAGTTAGTGATGTGGTGTGGGAGCCACTACTCCCAAATTTTCTCTTAGATACTCAAATTGCTCCTTGGAAAGAGACTTGGTAAATATGTCTGCAATTTGGTCCTTTGTTGGAACATATTCAATTTTGACCTCTTGATTTGCAACCTTTTTTTTCAAAAAGTGATACTTGATGGATATATGCTTGGTTCTGGAGTGCATCACTGGATTCTTAGAAATGTTTATGGCACTTGAGTTATCACAAAATATAGAAATAGATTCTTTGAATTCTACCTTAATGTCTCTGAGAGTTTGCTTCATCCACAAGACTTGTGTGCAACATGTTGTTGCTGCTACATACTCTGATTCTGTTGTAGAAAGCATAATCGACTCCTACTTTTTGCTCAACCAAGACACAAGTCCATTTCCAAGAAAGAATGCACCACCACTAGTGTTTCTTCTGTCATCCACACTTTCAGCCCAATCGGCATTTGCATATGCAACCAATGTGAGATCTTCACTGGTAGGGTACCACAAACTATAGTCAAGTGTGCTCTTGATGTATCTGAAGATTCTTTTCATAGCATTGACATGTGATTCATTAGGCGCTGCTTGAAATCTTTGAACCATGCATATGGCCTGCATGATGTCTAGTCTTGATGCAGTCAAGTATAGCAGGTTACCTATCATTGACCTATACAACATATTATTCACATCAGAGGACTCATCTTCTTTGGTCAATTTACATCCATTTATCATGGGAGTGCTAACTGGTATGTTGTCCTCTATACCGAATTTCTTGAGCATCTCCTTTGCATACTTGGTTTGAGAAATGAATATCCCTTCATTGGTTTGTGCAATTTGTAGACCACGAAAGAAAGAAAGTTCTCCCAGCGTAGACATTTCAAATTCACTTTGCATTTGTGTGGCAAATTCTTTGCACATAATACTACTACCACCTCCAAAGATGATATCGTCTACATAGACAACAATAACCAATATATGCTTACCTTCTGATTTGAAGTACAAATCGTTGTCTGCACATCCTTTGTTGAAGCCTTGTTGTTGCAGGTATTAATCTAATCTTGAATACCATGCTCTAGGTGCCTGTTTCAGACCATACAATGCCTTCTTCAATATGCACACATAATCTTCTTCATCCGCGAACTGAAAACCTTTTGGTTGTTCAATGTAGACTTCCTCTTCTAAGTTCCCATTCAAGAAGGCTGACTTTACATCCATTCGATATACTTTGAACTTCTTGCGAACAAAAATGCCAAAAACATTCTTATAGCTTCCAGTCTTGCCACTAGAGCAAATGTCTCTTCAAAATCTATGCCTTCTACTTGTGCATATCCCTTGCACACCAATCCGACTTTGTTTCTTATGACGGCTCCATCTTCATTGAGTTTGTTTCTGTAAACCCATTTAGTTCCTATCACATTCTTGTTTGAGGGTCTAGGAACCAATTCCCATGTTTTGTTATTATCTATTTGATTTAGTTCTTCTTCCATGGCTTTTAACCAGTTTTCATCATTGTTGGCTTCACTAAAGGTTTTAGGCTCAATTTCTGAAACTAGAGCAAAACTTATTTTTTCCTTGTTCATTGCAGCTCTTCTCCTAGTCTAAACTCCCTCATTTTTGTTGCCAATTATCTGCGCATTGGGATGTTCCTTTTGAACAAACTTTGTAGGTGCCTTTTCATTATTTTCTTCCTCCTCTTCATTATCTTCTACTTCATTTTTTCTTCTAATTCTTCAATTCTAATCTCCTCAACAGGTTTGACATATTTAAATCCCTCTTCGACCTTGACATTGATGCTCTCAACTATTTTATGCAGCCTCTTATTGTAACATACATAGGCTTTGCTATAAGTGGAGTAACTAAGAAAGATTCCTTCATCACATCTTGACTCAAAGCCGCCTAGTTTGTCCTCCTTTCTTCTGATGTAGCATTTGCTTCCAAAAACTCTGAAGTATTTAACTGATGCAGGCTTTCCATACCATAGTTCGTATGGCATTTTATCAATTTTCACCCTCAGCTGAACTCTGTTCAGGATGTATACTATTGTTTGGACTGCTTCTCTCCAATATCCATCAGATAATTTGACCTCTTTCAACATTGTTCTGGCCATCTCCTTAACAATCTTTTTCTTTTTCTTAACAACTCCATTTTGCTATGGAGTTCTTGCAGCAAAGTAGTGCCTTTTAATTCCATGTTTTTCACAATATTCTATGAACTCATTGGAGGTGAATTCTCCACCTTTATCTCATCTCAGACATTTGATCTTTCTTCCCATTTCATTTTCAACCATAGCTCTAAAGATCTTAAATCTCTCAAAGGCTTGAGATTTGTCCTTCAAAAAGCTTACCCATGTCATCCTTGAATAATCATCTAAGAACAACATGAAGTAATAAACTCCTTTTGATTCTTTTGTCTGGGTGGGACCACAGAGATCAATATGAACTAATTGCAGAGGCTTTGTAGTCGCATATTCTTTTGTTTGAAATTTGACCCTTGTTTGCTTGCCTAATTGACATTCTCTGCATGTAGTATCTATAGGTTTGGTTATCTTGGGCATATGTCTTACACAATTGTTTGAACTTACTTTGACTAAATTATCAAAATTGACATGTCCCATTCTTCTATGCCACAACCAAGTTTCATTAATCTTTCCTAAGAGGCAACTATCATTGTTTGCCTCAACAAGATTGTAGATGTTGTTCTCCATCTTTTTCCCTTCTTCAACTATTTTGCCAGATCTCTTTAACTTACAGCCTTCAACATCAAATATGACCTTGTATCCATTGTCACACATTTGACTGCACTTAGCAAATAAGACTGACACTTAGCAGATTATGCTTCAGTCCTTTGACATAAAGAACATCATGTGTAGGAAGCTTACCATCAATCTGCAAGGTTCATTTGCCTTTAATTTTTACTACTGTATTGTCTCCCAAACTGACAGTTCCTTCTTTGCATTTGCTCAACTTGGTGAACTTACTCTTGACACCAATCATATGCTTAGAGCATCCACTACCAATTATCCACAAATTCTGCTCTTTGGCGTGGAGTGTTGTTTGAGCAATCAAGGATTGACTTTTCACTCTCCACATTTCTTTAGGTCTCTCATGCGTCTTTTTCTTTTATTTCTTAGTGATTTGTGGACCTTTGTTCTCATGAGGAGACTTGTCTTTCTTTACATTGTTTACGTTTGGCATATCCAAGTTAGTCTTACAATGCTCAGCGATATGATCAAAATTATTACAATTATAGCACATTAAAATTGAATTTAGCAGAGGAGCAAATGAGTTTCTACTTACAAAACTAATTCTTCTAGGAGGAACAACTCTACATTCAATTTCCCTATGACCAAATTGATTACAACTGTAACAATATCCATAAAATGATGAATAATGTCTGGCCATAAAATTCTTTGGTGCAATATGATTACCTTTCATACATCTTTGATTACAAACCTTTTCCCAAAATTTATTCTCTTCACTTTCTCTTGGTCTGGATCTTTTGTAGTGTCCTTGTTGACCTTCTCCTTCTTTGCTTCAGCTCCTCTTCCTATTTTGAAGTTGTCATACATATTGGTCGACGTACTAGTTGATAAGCCATTTCCTTTCTCGTATCCAAGACCAGATTTTTCATTTGATGGCTTTTGACCACTGATTAGTTCATTGAGAATTATGATCCTTTTGTCAATTTTAAACTTTTACTTATTTGACTTTTTGCCTTCTCAAGTTCTTTCCTCAAAGCTACTATTTCTTCCTCAAGCTTCATGCACTCTTTAGACTTTGTTTGTAGTTCCATCTTAACTACTTCTATTCTTTTGGCCTCCTCAAATTGAGTTTTCAGAGTCACTACCATTTGATTAGATTTGTCAAGTTCCTTCTACCCAAGTTTCTTTTGTTTTGAGTTCTCTTTTCTTAATTTCTCAATCTCTTCTAAAGCACAAACTAGCTCGCCTTCTAGATCAACTTCACCTTCCTCTTCTTCACCTCAATCTTCATCTTCGTCGTGTTCTTGATTTATGGGAGTGGATTTTTCTACCATGAACAGAAATTATTTTTCCTTTGCTACAAAAGCTCAGTCATGATCATCATCCGAACTGTCACTATCACTACCCTTCCCTGAGTCATTGTCTTCTTTTGTATATAAACATTTCTTGCTCTTGAAGAAGTTTTTTCGTTTTGCATAGTGAGGTTTCACCTTTTTGCTGCTCTCTTCTTGCTCAAAATTGTCATTTTTATTATAAGGACATTTGGCAGCAAAGTGTCCTACCTTTTCGCAGTTAAAGCATTTGAATGGTAGCTTATCTTTATATTTTCCTAACCCTCTCTTTAATTTTTTGACAAAGTTAGCTTCTTCTTTATCAAACTCCTCAGATTCAGACATAGAAGTTTCTTCTTTTGCCTGCTTTGCTACTTTGAATGCAACTTCTCTTTTAAAGGTATCTGTCTCTCACATTCTCATTTCATACGTTGTAAACGTTCCATGTAGCTCATCCACTATGAGCTTATCCAAATCTCTTGATCCTTCAATTGCAAAGATTTTGGAGTCATATCTTGATGGTAGGGATCTTATAACCTTCTTAACAATAGTTGATTCTTCTATTGTTTCTCCAAGTCCTCTGATAGCATTCACTATTTCATCTACCCTAAGGAGGTAGTCAGCAATCTTCTCCTCTTCATTCATCTTAAGACTCTCAAATTGTCATTTCTATGTTTGGAGCTTAGCTTGCTTCACCTTCTCATTTCCTTCATAGATGCTTTTCAACTTGTTCCAAATGTCTTTTGTACTCTGATAGTGCATTACTTTGACAAACTCTGAATTTGACAATCCACAAAGAATGGCATTCTTTGTCTTGGCATTGTTTTCATATGTCTTCTTGACAGCGTGATCTGTAAGAGCTATAGCAGGATCCGTGTATCTGTTTACCACAGACATCCATACATCAAATCCTAATGAGGACAAATATACTTCCATTTTTATGCTTCAAAAAGCATAGTTAGACCTATCAAATAGAGGTGCTTTGTTTGATGAGGATCCTTCTTGACTAGCCATTGTGTTCACTAACCAAGATCTACCTGAGCCGATTAAGCTTCTCCTAAGGAACCCTAGGCTCTGATACCAATTGTTGAACACAACTATCTACTGCGAGGGAGGTGAATCAATAGATTGGTTAAGACTAGTTCTTTTAAACCTTTTAGAGGAAATACAAATTCATACACAAGTCAAAGAAAAAATGCAAAGATTACACATACACACAAAAACATATTACTCCAAATTTTTACGTGGAAAACCCAAAGGAAAAAACCACAATGAAAATGGCTGCTAAAATCTACTGTTCTAATCCAGCCTCACTGTTAAATGCCTTACTGGCTAACCTCACTGGTTACATTCAAGAGCACCCACTCTATGGAAGCACCCACTCTCTAAGGAGAACCAATCCCCTAACTGAGCACCAACTTAGTTTTTTGATGCCACGAACCAATCAGAACTATGAAGCTACAACTTCAGAATACAAGATGGATTCACAAATGAATCCAGATCAATTTCTTTGTTACAAGTCTAGTCTGTAACTGCTCATTCTATGCTCAATCTCTGCACATTCTTTGTGTGCTCTTTCTTCCTCTCTGTCTCACTCTCTGTTGCTCTATCTTTTACTTTGTGTCTGCATACATTTCAAAGTGACACTCTTTGAGTTGCTCTACAACACTCTCAATTGCAACGATAGCAGCCCCGCCACAATGAATAAGATGTCGTGTATATACATTGAGTTTTAGGGTTTCATCTATACAACATGTTCACACTTCAGCACCTCTTAACTAATTCCAACTATCTGTTCTCATTCAATGCGACTTTGACATATGCAAATTCTCGTGTCTCAATTCATACATCACACTTCAATGCTCAGATCTCTTTTCTATATTTGACAACTGTTGGATTATGGTCATAAATGCATCATTTCCTTTTCGCACTTCAACTCCCCTTTTTTGGTTCTTCATGTAATGCAAATTTGACATATACCTTTTTCGTGTCTTAGTTCATGCATCACGTCATAATGTTTCGGTCTCTTTACTATGTTTGGCAACTGTTGGATTTATTTCATAAATGCACAACCTCCTTAATCGATGATTGATTGGTTGGATCGATCAATCTCAAGCTCTGTGTAGAATTTTTGAGCTCATCATTTATCTGGTCATGTCTTTAAATGAGGATTATTCATCTTGTCTTTGGTGCCAATCACTATCTATCTTGAATAGTCAGATGTATGTCTTATTTCAATAGAATTATTGATCTCTCTTATATTAACTGTCGAGCACTTTCTCGCATCTCGATATCTTCTACATGATTGGTTCACTTTCACTCCTTTCGATTATATTCAATATGCTCGACCTCTACCCTTTCTATTATATCATTAAACTTCGGCATGTTGATGTGATCTCATTTTCTTCGGCATTCTTGTAATGCTTTTACACCATTGATCCTTGTAGACTTGCTCGATCTTTAACATGCCTTGTCCCTTTGAGAATGCCCTATAAGACTTCCACACTTTATCTTCAACAAAGTTGCTAGTGACCTTTCTCTTCGAACAACTTTTTGCGAGCTTTTTGTCATGGGCATTTCGGGACAATTTCTCTGAAGGAATTGTTGCGGACAATTTCCCCAAAGGAATTGTTGCGGACAATTTCCCCGAAGGAATGTCTAAGTGCCCTTCAAATTTTCTTTAGGGGTCCACATACCCTTTGACTTTTTCAAAAACTACCCTTCGACTTTTCTACAAGGGTCGACATACCCTTCAGACTTTTTGAAAAGATTCCTTTAGAGTTTCTGCAATGGTCCACTTGCCCTTCAGAGTTTTTGAAAAGATCCCTTCAGAATTTCTCAAAGTGTCCTTTTGAAAACTTTGTTTGGTCCACTTGCCCTTCGGACTTCTTGCAAAGTACCCTTCGAAAATTCTCAAAATGTCCTTTCGAAAACTTTGTTTGGTCCACTTGCCCTTCGGATTCTTCTCAATGCTTTGCTCATTAGATTGAAAGAAGTAAAGTCATTTGATAAACCCGATCAACTCTACTAGACCAATTCGGGTTCTCAACATTGCTCAACTTATAAAGTTGAACGAAGTAAAGTTGTTCCATAAACCTGATTAACTCTTCCTTGATCCATCCGGGTTCTTCACATTGCTTGACTTATAAAGATAAAAGCAGTTAAGGCATTCCGAAAACCAATCAACTTTGCTAGATCCATTCGGGTTCTTGAGACTGCTTGGCTTATGAAATTGAACGAAGTAAAGTTGTTCTGGAAACCCAATCAACTCTGCTAGACCCATTAGGGTTCCTAACACTGCTTAGCTTATGAAATTGAATGAAGTAAAGTTGTTTTGAAAACCCAATCAACTTTGTTAGACCCATTCGGGTTCTTGAGACTGCTTAGCTGATGAAATTGAATGAAGTAAAGTTCTTCTGGAAACCCGATCAACTCTGCTAGACCCATTCAGGTTCTTGAGACTGCTTAGCTTATGAAACTTTATGAGTCGAAGCAATTGAAGTACACAAACCCGATCAACATTCTCCTGACCCAGTCGAGTTTTTGACACAGCTTTACTTATGAAACTTGATAAGTAAAACAGAATGAAGCACATGGACTTGACAAACCTGAATTACTATGCCTTTGTCATTAATGTTGGCCTATTTGACATCAATGACAATCTTACAGACAATCTCCTTATATAACATGATACTCAAATTGCCAACAGTGTTTCTTCGTTTACAACCTTATAGACAATCATCCTTGAAGAAAAGTGGTGCAAAAAAATTGAAGCCGCCATTCTATGGGCCTTACAGAATTGTAAGACGGATTGGTGAGGTTGCATATGAGTTAGAACTACCTGAGCAGAGCAGGATCCATAATGTGTTTCATGTGTCTTGCCACAGATTGGTACTTGGACAACACATTGCACCATCTTCTAAGTTGCCACCTCTAGATGAAGAGGAAAAATTGATTCTCATTCCAGAATCAATTATTGAGAGATGAGAGAAGAAACTCAAGAACCAAGTCATCACCGAGTATCTAGTTTAGTGGAAAGATTTTCCTGTAGAGGATGCCACGTGGGAAGGTGAACATATTTTGTAGCATCCAAATCTACAATTGCTTGGGGACAAGCAATTTTGGGAAGGGAGGACTGTAATGTCCCCTTCTCCCTAATAGGGCACTGGTAGAAGACCCTTAGCCTACCCAATTCCCAATAGGCTAAATATGGGTGATTACGAGAAATTTAATGTGGGTTACTATTCACCTATTACTATTCACTAGCACTATTCACATAACACTATTCATTGTCACTATTCACTGGTAACATGGCATGGTGATATGGCAGTGAGGTGGAGTGTGATGAGGTGGCAAGGCCCACATAAGGAATATTGCACAAGTCAAGGCATGTGATCAATGAGGAACATCTTGGCCCACTAAGGAGATAAATTAAAATGTTTTTTTTCTTTCCATGGAGAAATATGACACCAAAGTTGGTGGTGACACTATTTCAAACATTGGAGAAAGTCAAAAGTGGGTTGGTGGATAAATTCAAAATGTCTTTTTCTTCACATGGGGGAATATGACGCCAAAGTTGGTGGTGACACCATTGGAGGAATTCAAAAGTGGGTTGGTGGATAGATTGGAGATGTTTTCCTTCACATGAGAGATATGGCGCAAAAGTCATGAAGGCACATGTTAGAGACTTATCATCCTTGACAAAATTACCCACCCTTGAGGACTTCTACGGCCCATCTTCTCTCTCCTCATTCTTCACCTTCTCCCTTTGCAAAATTATATAAGTGTTGATGGAATTCCTTTGGGGGATCATCTTTTATCACTCAAATTCATTTGTTGCCTTGTGCATCAAACTTCTGGGATTCAAGGACGAAAACCCTTGGCTCTCCCATACAGGATTCGTGGACAAAAACCTGCGGATGCTGATACAAGATCAAAGGGCAAAAACCCTACGGTTCTGCTTTGTGATCTCACTCAGAGATTACAATTGTTCTTCATCAGAGATATACAGAGTTTAGTAAGTGTGATAGGTTGTAGTATTTCAGATTTCATGTGTTATCCAATGGTAGTATTTCCTTCTTGTTGAGAGTTGTAAGGAATTGTGAGATTAATTCCTTCTTTGTTTGTAATACTTGTAATTTTATAATACAAGTTGTGCAATGGAGTTGTATTGTGATAAGTAGTGTAATTTCCTTCAATAATTGTTGTGTTGTTTCCCATATTTATATAAACAATTCAGATTTGAGTCTTTAGTCTGTGTATGCAAATTAGTACCTGTGTGGTATTTAGGAAAGAATTTCTATATTGTGTCTCAATCCATAAGTCTAAAGTTGGATTTTAGAGTTTTGTGTGTTTAGTAGATACCCTGTAAAAGGGATATTTCAAAACACTACTGATAATTGATAATAGGCCTTAGGGTATTGCACCATAATGACACAAACATGTTTGCATCATAGAAATAGAATAACAAGCAATGTTGGAAGGGGACTATAGTAATTGATACACCAACAAGCCTATATCAACATAATTTTGCATACAAAGAAGTTAGATCATCACAATACTGCTAAAGGTCAAAGAGGGCGTGTGATGATCAAATTTAGCAAAACATGTAAACTTTCATTCAAAACTCGGCAAAATACATCCCTGTTAGTGTTTTTATTTGCTCTTTAAACTTTCTTCAACCAATTATTACCACAAAAGATAAAAATCCATTTACAAAACTTCTACAAGAAGTTTCTCAATTTTTAAGAGATGTGTCCAAGAGACTTATGGAGACATCAGTTGAAAGCTCCCTGATGTCTAGAGATGTCCCCACACACATCTATGAGATGAAAACACATTTTCAAGACGGGAGGTGAATACCATGGTTAAAGGTTTGTACAAGTTTCTGGTTTCTATGTCAAGATGCAGTTACTTTCAAATATTGGGCTCTTCAAGTAACTTCTAAGGCCACGACATGAAAGGGCTCAAAGTCTTGTTAGCTTTAGTAGTCACTAGTGCAGATGATGATAGATCTATGAGATGATGTGCCCCTCTACGAGCAGCCACTAGGACACCTCAAACTGAGGATCAATTACTCTTTCACTATTCACAGTCCAAACTATAGAAGCAAACTGTCATTACCAATTTTTGCTTTGCACTTGGAGGAGCAATCCTCATGGATGCTAAAAGTGGCAGGAGTATCTAGCTTCCTTCTAATATTGTTCACTCATAGCCGAGATTATTCTCCTTTGGACATCATTGAACTCTCTATCAGCCCTTTTTATCAACCGACAAGAATAGAGATCCTTCTTCTGCTCGACTTTGATGCAAACGAGAGCCTTGCTCTCCATTGGCCATCTTCACTTGGATCTTTCTCAAGTTCTATTTTAGTGTGTGACCTATTTTTCACAAATTGTTTTGTATAACATAGCTTTGTATATTCCAATTTGTCTCGAGTTTACCGTTTTGTTTTAACCCACACTTCTTAGGACATTTTGCTTGCTAAATCTAATTCTAGTTTTAGTTTAAACTCCCTTTTTTTGGTTATCAAAGTACCTTTACCACTCTTTATTTTCTATTTGGCTTGCTATTCAGGTTATTAAATTAAATGGATGCACTTCAAACAACAATAACAGGTATCCAGATTAGTGTTACATGCAGATACACATATTAAGTAGGAAAAAAAAGGGTGGTCAAGCACAGATAAAAACTGGCTAGCAGATGAAAAAGAACCAACAGCAGGAATAAAATTGACTAAGCAATTAGAACAATTTATAGATTAATGTTATGACAAATGGATCGTAGTGTATAGAGATGAAAGAGCACACAAAGATTAACCAAGATAAAAAACAGCTCAGCCCCTTAAGGTTCAAGTAGGTTTCCATTAAAAAAATAATAATTACAATAATATATTTGCATGAATGAAAAACAAATAGTCCAAAGATACAAAAAAAAATAGGCATCTCCTGGTAACCACGACATATGTAAGTTAACAGTTGAACGTTGCATACCTGCAAAACATAGCTTGAACTGATTGAAACCAGAACCATCTAGTTCATAAAAGTCTACTAGTAAGAGCATACTTATCTATAATGGTCTTAACCAAAGAGGCTATGCCCTCCTCTTCATTGCATACCTGTAGTAAAATTATGTAAAGAGGAAGAATTTGAAGCTTTTCTCCAGAAAAATCAGAAAAAAAAATGATAAGGAATATTAAGTGTGAAACCAGCTAATCCCCAAAAACTGGATGAGGTTGCAATGGTGAATATGCTGGTGGAAGAAATCCAACCGGATATATGAAAATTTTAAAAAGAACCCTGAACTGCAATTCTTTTGACATATCCTTCCCCCAAGACTCTTAAGGAATGGATCTTTAAGGATTAACCGTACAGGTAAAAGGCAAGAATGAAATGATGATAAGACCTAAGGGTTATTTCAAGCTTCTCTTTGTTAGTCATGAAAGATTATGAAGAGCGTAGTGATTTTCACGAAATATTGATTTCTTAGTCTTTTAACCCACTGGAGGAATCACTCACAATATCCTTGGTCTGGATAAGATTGTTTCCTCTCCTGATATAGTTTGTAAATTTTTATGCTTGACGACAATTGGTAATACAATAGGAGAATACATGTGTGCCTCTGATATCACCATAAACGAGACACTAATCACATATCTAGGGATCTGTCTCAATGTTGATTTGGTAAAACCACTATAAGATATAATAAATCTCTGAATGTTGGGGCATGTAGGAGTAGCCATCTACAAAGGAACTACCCTACCGCACAACAAAATCCAACACAGCATGATCAATTCCAGCGACTCATATAAACCATACATAAAAACCACACAACAATTCACGCCTGAGAACGCTTTAACAGATCCACCTGCTGCAAACTCTAGCAAGAGTGAAGGCCAAGAGTGAGCAATGTTGACATATCAAAGAGGAAACTCTCAAATTAGAACTTCTAGAAGGAACACGTTTGTGTAATCACCAAATCAGTTCCTAAATTTAGCCTTAAAGAATGATGATGCAGAGGAGATTCCAGATGAAACCTTGGATGACCATGGTCAATAACTCCAAGAAATCAACAACATTTCAATACCCTCAACAAGCCATACTACAAAAGACTACTTTTCTGCACCAAACGGAACATACAGGGAAGTAATCTATGTACCTCGCATCAAGGTTCACTTTCTTTAAGAAAAACTCAGTAATAAATACTAAGAAAATGGAAGATGGAAAATTGTACAGAAGTGCCTGCTGAAGAACATTTGCAGCACATAATAGAAAAAGTAAACCTCTCAGGAAATCAAGAAAGATCAAATCAAGACCAAAACCTCAGCCAGAAGCATTTATCAAACAAGAAGAAAAAAGGGAGCAATGGAAAAACTATAAAATTGATACAATAGAGATGACAATTGTTAACTCAGCCATACCTAGAAACTATTACTGCAAAAACTTGGCAATTCAGGATAACCACCGAAGTCTTCCTTGCACTTGTTGTTTCCCCTGGTCTTGCCTACCATTTCAATTACTGGGTATATATTAATATTATCATTATTGTATAATGGTTTGTTAGAAGGCTAGTTTGGTCATATATCAACCATTAGGCTATTAATTAATTACATTACTAACGTTTTTGAGACGTGGAACCAACCTACTCCTCTTGTTTCTTATGTTATAAAAAGTGGCATATTTAAGGAGGACAAGATCCTACATCCCTCCCCAAGCATAGGCTTCCTCTCTAATGATGAGTCCAGTATAAGACTCAAAACATTGGAAATAAAAATATCACACACAGTTTTATCCAAAAACCTCCACCAAGATGAATCATTGTGAGACCAACCTCAACTCAAAAAAAGTGATGCAAGTCCTCTCAAGGAATTTCAGACAATTAAATGCTCCCTTCAAGCAGAAAGCAAAAATTACAAGGAAACTTAGGACTTTTGTTATACTAAAAGAAACAAAATTGGGTATGAATAGTACATGATTCAAATAGCTACCAAAACATGGGATAAAGCTGTTTATCTAGGAATATCTGGAGAAATAGCATTTATCTTCCATAAATCCAAATTTCAGTTACCATCTCATCAACTTTTCTCATGAGGGTACCAGCTATATCAGAAGCTATATATCATGGCTTTCTACATTCCACCTAATCTTCCTCTTAAGATAGAAGGCTTGAATGAGTGACCAACTTGGTGTTTCCAACATTGAAGTACACCTACAATCATTTGAGGTGACTTTAATAAGGCTCATTACCCTAGAAAAAAGAGAGGCACCAGCCTCCATATCCCACTGCTGTTTATTGAAGAAAATAGATTTGTATAAATTTGACATTCATGCCTCAGAAGGTAGAAATGCTTCGTACAACAGAAGGCAGAGATTACACTTTGTTTCTGTTGCAAAGCACTTTCTCACAACAGAAAGGCATCTTAAAATAACTATAGCACTGGTCTTTGGCCTTTGATTTTACATGTTTAAACAAATACCCCACCAATCCAAAGTTCTTTCAAATTTAAAAATCTGTCCGGGATTCCACCAAGATCGAAGATGGAACACCGAATGCACTAAAACTTGAACAAAGCAAAACGGCAAAAAAGCATGCTGCTGTAAGAGAAAAATCAAGAGTGAAACAATGCAAATTCCTCCATGAATTCAGCTTTACAATAGCTGTACAAATAGGAAAGATGAAAAGTAACCGCCCCTAAAATAGTGGTAATAGGGATGTAACACCCATACCTGGAATAGCCTGTCAAAGAGTAACTTCTACCAATTAGCTAATAATGATGGTCAAGTGTAACTCCCTATGACAAATGGCACCTAAGCAAGCTAAACCACATGTATAGGAACAACCCGAATAAAACAAATAAACGAAAATAAAGTCCTACACTAACAAAATATATAGTTTAAGATGTCCATGTGCCAACATTAATGCAGCAATATCAATTCAACTACAGGCAAACCTGTTTAATTTATAAAGAATTGGCAATAATGCCCTTGTAATAAGAAGTTAATGTCAATTTTACTTTTTATGGAATGAAAATATAGCATCCAAGTAATGTTTATATTAAGACAATGCAAAAACAGCAATGGTGTAGCATGATAATTTTATTTGAGATTGTTCACCATTATCCCTATATTTTGACCTTTTCTCTTGTTCCTTAATAATTGTTCATTCTTTGGGATTATAACACTTCTTACACGTTTAGTGCTCCATATTTTGTGCAAAGTCTGTCGGATCTCGCCCCATAGAGAATATTTGGTCCCATAGCTGCATGATTACAATATGATTACCACAGTTACAAGGTTCGGTCGGATCTTGCCCAAATCCGGAAAGATGCACATTTTTGCGGTCTTCCGGATCAATCCGATCCGGTTCGGCCATTTTTTATATTAAAACATAAAAATTAAAAACCCAAAACAAAAACCTAAAAAATCCCCTGTCAACTAACATGAACCCTAAAAAATGCGGCCATGTACTCAAGGTAAACCCTAAAAAGGTGAAAACACGTTATATATACATCGTGACTAAGCCAGAAGGAAAATAAAATGCGTTTAGCAATTGAATGGCAATCGATGCAAGAGCAGTGGGCGAGTAGACACTAAAAGTGACCGCAGACGGTGATGAACGACTGAACGTAGACTCACAAACTAGAAACAAATTCCGGTGGCGACAGGGCATGGCAAAGGCCACGACAAAGGCATAGAGAGGCAAAAGCACCTGCAGAGAAAGCCACGACAAAAGCACCTACAGAGCCCCACGACAGGGTACGATAAAGGTATTTATTTTTTGTTTATTTTTTTAATTCGTTTTTTAAAATGATAATAGGTAAACCTTTAGGAATTTATTATTTAGGTATATACTATTTAGGTTTACGATTTATATTTATATTTATTTATTATTTATTTATTATGATTATTTAGGTATATGATTTAGGTATTTAATTTCTATTTTATTTATGGTAAACTTATTTAGATTTATATATTATTTATTAAGTTTAAATTTATTTATATTATTAAATATAAATAAACATTAAAAATTAGGTTTATGATTTATTTTGTTTTATAATTATAATTTATAATATAAAATATAATTTCATTTACATTTAAATTCTAATTTACAATGTTTAATTTAAATATTTTTAGTTTTTTATTTTTTTTTATATTTGTTATAATTTTTTAAATTTTAAAACAGTGTTCCAGGGGACACGTCCTCCCCCTCAAAATTGCCACATTTTCGGGACGGGACGTTCCCAGGTCATGGAGACGTCAAGGGGATGTCCCACTCCCACACCTCCACTGTCACCCTGAACCGCCGTCATCCCCGAGATGTTTCCCTTTAAAAGGGGACATCTCCAAGGTGCTCCTTCAAAAAGAGGGCATCTGGGGGATTCTTGGACATCCCTAAGACATCTAGGGGACACTCAGACATCCCTCAACCCCTTAGAAAACTTGTAGGCATCCCCCACATTAGCGGACATAAAAAAAAAATTAAATTAAATTTAAAAATTATTTTGGTTTGTGAGCCCTCTACCCTAACCCAGGGTTCTAGTTCTTCTGTTGGTGAGAGGAACTACTCTACTTATAACTTCATCCACTCTGTTAAAAGGAACAGGATTACTTCTATGAGAGTAGAGACGCTTGTGGCTATACATAGTGCCTTGCGTCTCATTAACCGCAACAGACTTACGTACAAGGAGAGTCCAGCGGCTAGATGGGATGTAGAGCCAAAAGACCCAGCACAGATTGACAATGATGCTACACAGAGAGCGCTGGTTGGTATTGGTTTGGAGGGGCTTGAGTATGTTGAGTCCAACAGTTCTAGTGATGAGGAGTTTGGCGAAAACTTTGGGGATGATTAGCCATTGACTCATTAGTATTTAGTATTTAGTATTTTGTTTTTGAACATTGTTGATACTTGATTGTAATCATGAACCATCATTATGAAATTTTGAAAATTCTGAATTCAATATTTTGATTTTGATTTTGATTTTCAATGTTCATTGGTTCAATGGTTCAAACTTGAAACTTCATTGTTAAAAAGCTAAAACTTAAATGTTAAATTGTTGATGTTCAATGCAATATACTTATTCCTTATACAACTTTTTATAACTAATTTTTTAAGTATTATATGTATTTGCACTGTCCCCCCGTCCTCCCCAAACTTAGGGCCACCGTCCCCCCATCAAGAAACTCTATGGAACTATGATTTAAAATTTATTATATATTTACAAATAAGTTATTTGCATAATATATATTAAAATTAAATATAAATATATATATATATATATATATATTAAAAATATTTAAAATAAATAACAATATTATGATATATTTTTATTATTTTTGATACTTTTATAATTCTATTTTATATAATTTATTTAAAAATAATAATATTACAATAAATTTTTTATCATTTTTTTAAGTTTTGTAATTTTATATCTATAGGTCATTTAAAATTAAATGTAATAATATTATGATATGTTTTAACTTTTTATTATTTTTTATAGTTTTATAACTTTATTTTATATATGTCATTTAGTTAAATTAAAAAATATATTTTTACAACTTTTTAAATGTGTATTAAAAATTGTTTATAAAATTTTTGCAGGGAATCTATTATCATGGCAAGTTAACCACTCGAGAAGAAATACATTATTCAACAAAATGCGAATCCCAGAAATATGAAATGTGTTTTTTGCGACTCAAATATCACATGGACTATAACAAGGGTTCGAAACCATTATCTTGGAGGCCTAAATGTGAAGATTTGCCCAATAGTGGCAGAGAACCTCATATATGCACCATTTGTCAGTTAAATTCAAAGCAAATATATATTGAAGATAGTTGCATCAGCGTCTGAATCTTCAAAGAGGGCTAAAATTCAACGCAATCTAACACATTTTGGCTCATTTTCTAACTCAACATATTCCCTAGCATTTATCGAAGCCAACAAAAGTGAGCATCAAATGTGAGAGCCAGCATTGAAGAGGATGGCATTTGCATAAAAAAATCAGAGTATTCGAAACCCACATATGAAAGCAATGGTAGAGGGGATCGCCAATTTTGAAAAAGGGTACACAATGCCATCTTCTGAAAGCCTAAGAACCGTTCTGGTGGAAGAGAATGTGACATCTATATCTAGGAAACTAGATAAAATGAAAAATCACTGGAGAAAATCAAGGTGCACTATAATAAGTGATGGGTGGTCTGACACAAAGCAAAGGCCCTTCAATATATTGACCCAATGCCCTAAAAGGTCATGTTTATCAAATCAATTGATACAAGCAATGATATGAAGACTACAAATTTCATTTGCAAATGCACTGAATCTGCTATTCTGGACATTGGAGAAGAATATGTTGTCTAAATTATTACGGACAATGCAACGAATTGTAAAGTAGTGGGAGAACTTCTTATGGACCGGTTTCCTCATTTGTTTTGGACTCCATGTGCAACTCATGTTTTAGATCTTTTGTTGGAAGATCTTGCAAAGTTGGAGTAGGTAAATAGTGTTGTTAAAGAAGGGAAACAAATTTTCAAGTTTATACTTAATCACCACTTAACCTTAAGCTTGTATCGCTCATATGCAAAGCGTGAACTTCTTTCTCCCGCTGAAACAAGATTTGCATCTAATTTTATCACTTTGCAAAGGGAGGTGGAGGAGAGAACAATATTGAGAAGAGTTGTGATTAGTGAATAGTGGGTACAATATAAGCTTTCTAAAGAAAGTGTTGCAAAGCACATTGAGAGGATTATCTTGCGCAGTTCATTTTGGGAGGGCACCAAAAAGACCCTTAAAGTGTTTGAGCCACTTGTCCACTTGTTGAGATTCGCTGATGGCATACAACTTTGTATTAGTTTTGTGTATGAAGGCAGGGAGCAAGCAAAAAAATAAATTAAAAAAGTACTAGCAAACGAGGGTGATGAAGTTCAATGTATTTGGGACATTGTGGACATCTGTTGGAACATATTACATCGACCTATACATGTTGCAAGTTGCTAATTAAATTTTAAGTTAATAGAAGTGGATCATGATTCTGATGAGGAGGTAAAGAATAGTGTATTGGAAACAATAGATAGGTTGGTTTAAGATGAAAATGAAAAGCCTAAGATGAGAAGGCCGCTGACTACATTCCAAAACCAAGAAGACATTTTTCCCCTCACAAGAAGACATTGGTAGTATGGATCCCAATTTTTGGTGGCAGACATATGGTTCTTCTACTCTAGAGTTACAAAAGTTTGCCATGCATGTCCACAGCTAGTGTGTCAATGTTTTTGCATGTGAAAAAAATTGAAGCACACATGATTTGATCGATACTAACAAGAGAAACCGATTAGGAGCCAAAAAACTCTCAGATCTTGTGTTTGTCAACAGCGATTTAAGATTGCTTGAGCACAATCTTGCAAAAAAAGATGACAATATTCATCTTGGAGAACCATCATTTGAAGGAGTTGAGGAAAATATTGATAGTGTTGATGAACTTGATAGAGGATTTGTTGATGGTGCTAGTGCTAGTTTTGATTTTGAAGCAGGGTTTGATGTTGGAAATGTTTGAAACTTTTAAGTTTTATATCAATTTTGAGCTTAGACTCTAAACTATGGACTATGGATATTTTGTTATCTTTTAATGTAATTCAAGTTTGAAACTCTTATGCATTTCTCAATTTTGCAAGTGTTAAATTGATGTTCATTCTTTAGTAGATTGAAATATTTTGCATTATGTATGTATGTATATATTTCAAACCGGATTTTTCAGGATTTTTTTCAAATTTTTTCAAGAATTCTGGATTCTGCATTTTTTTGCCCCTCCTGAACGGATTAGGATTTCTGAACCTTGTGACTATGATGATTACCCTTTCTGATAACGGGAATTTGCATTCTCTATCTCACTGTGTATTGTACGCATATGTACCCATACTATATTCTTTCCAAACAAATAGAAGTAGCACTACTATGCTAATATGTGTGTATTTGAATGTGTAATGGTTGTTCTAAATCTCGTTTAGACTCCATTGCATGCTCAACAATTCTGCAATTATGTTTGAATAGATCCATTTGGTTTAAATACTTGTAGTTTTGACCCCCTGCACCTCCTACGTGTTGCACGGATCAATGTCAGGATGTGAAATTTGTGGAGAGGATGTACCCACGAATGATAGAGACTCTATGCAAATGTTTTATGAACCAAAAGAATAAAGAGGGAAATAAAATATTTAAAAAGGTATTGAAAAATTAAATGGCACTTCAAATGGAATGGCCTTGGTTACTAAATAAAAAAACACAATGACTAAATTTCTTCTTTTAATTTGATAAGAGAATCCTATGTGGTGAATATGGACAATTAAAAGGAAACAAGAACCCTGCCCATAGTGTTCCTACTTGAAGGACACAAATTATGAGGATAGGTGTCGTCAAATAGCTAGGAAAGATGAGGTGGATACACAACAGCGGAACATGTGCATCAATAAACACCTATGTTGTCTGGGTACAGGTACGGGTACGAGTACGTCTTGGGTGTGCCATTTTTCAAAAACCTTGATTTGGATACATCGTGGGTATGTTTGTATATATATATATATAATGCATATTACTCATTTGTCTATAAAAGATAAAACACTTAAAAATATATAATATTCATTCATTCATTACTTCAAAGACAATGTACATTCAAATCTAGAATAAATCATCTAGAGTGCCCTCAAAATCATGAATGCCACTCCCATTATTTTCAACTTTATCATTTATTGATGCTTTCTCTCACAAGGGCTTGCCAGTTCATTGAATCTCCTAGAGTGTATGCCTTAAGGGGTGCACAGGGAATGGGGTGGGATCGGCTTGGGGCACTTCGCGAGAGATGTTTTCAAACTATTCTATCATATCTGCATCCCTTCATGCAGCGTTCATACCTCCTATGATGTCTCCTTGAAATCTTGAAACCCTGAAATATGGCTAAGTCTTAAACCCTGAAAACCTAGAATCTAAATAAGTCTGAAATATGATGGGATCCTCCAAAACCTAGAATTTGCCTTATAGTTCCTACAGGTCCGAAACCACTCTCAAACATCCTAAAAGTATATAAATGAAATATAACTTAATCTTATACTTAAATGTTTATTTTTTTTATATATTGTTTGGTTTGGGCTAGGTTTACATTTTTTATTTTTTTTTGTTGAATTCCACTATTTTTCCATGCCAAAAACCCTTGGGCATGCCCAGAAACACCCTAGAAACGCCCGAGTACCTCTCGAAAACGTCTAGAAAGGACCCAGAAATCTCTGTGACATTTTGATACCTTTCCGGACACCTTCGAGACGTCTCTAGCAGGTACCCGAGGCATACCGAGGCAAGAATCGTGGGGGGAGGTGATTCTTGTAACACAGATAAACACCCACAAACATAGGCATTCGAAAAGAGTATGGGCAACAAGTGAAAAAAGGTAACACACAAAAATTATGTGCCATTAATGGTTTTGCTAACATGTTCTTTACGAGCAACATTATGAATGTATCTTGTTTGTGTTTTTTTAATAGTTAGAGAGTGACGTGATGCCATATTTATTCGATTTATTTGTTGCAACTAAAAATATTCCATTCTCATTAATTCATCCTACTCTTTTTCAAATATGTCAAAACATAGTATCATCGTTTTTCCTGTAAGTTCTTGTTTCCTTGCTTCGAAACACTTCTACTAGATTTATCACCTCATACAATTATTATACCACCTTAGATTTTCAAGTACCAAACTGAAAGAAATTCATAATTGTAAAAGAATTGTCCTTAAGAACTGACCTGCTCAAAGCAGTTAAATTTAAATTTTGTAGTTTATTACTTTTGCACTTGCAATATTGTTTCCAGATATCGGGCATACACTGCACAGTAAAACAAGCAGATACGACTGAGTGGATCAGTGACCTACTTGTAAGACAGAATGTATAGGGCTCCATTGACCGTACAAATATTTACCTTCAAACAATCAGATAAGCCTCATTTTCAATTATATGAAGCTAACCAACAACAAACTATCACAAGAGACTACAAGGATGCCTGTGTAGCAGGAATCTCAAATTCATATTGAAAGCTTATTTATCATGACTAAATTACCTCTAGTTCTTACTACAAGAAATATGGGAAGTAGTACACTTCATGGGAAGGATCATGTATTGTCAGCTTCCCTGGCATTGTATCTCAGTTATAAAATACATATGTTCTAATGCAAAATACCTTAACTCGCCAAATTTATGTATTTTGCAGAAGAGTTGTTGCTACCGTTTAGGTTTCTTTTCAACATGACACCCATAAAATATTTATGATATCTTCCAATAGCCATAGTGAGAAAAAAATTAAAATACAAGAGAAAAGTTAAGACGTTGAAGGCGGTTATAGTTGACTAAAGAGCAGAACCGCGATCTATGACAAACAATGTGAAATTGAACAAACCATATTCACCTTCAAATAAATATGGTATCCCTCAAAGAAAACATACAACATCCTCACATTTTCCATAAATCACTTGCAAGACACTTGATCTATAATAAGTATTACAAGTAGAGGGGAACTAATATAAATGGATGGCATCGAAAAGCCCTAAAATGATAGTCGAAAATGCTTTTCAAGTATTATTCAGCATCATACTAGTATGGCAAGAGGTGAATAATTTACCCCATACGAGTTTCAAGCTGACTATGGTGTTCACTACATTCCTCCAGCACTTGCTCAGCTAAATCATTCTGAAGCTACAATACAAACAACATGCATATGCAATGGTCAAGCATAAAGGATATTGCAATACATATGCCAAGAAGTATACACATTCATTTAAGGTTTCCCAGACATCTACACATTTTACAATTTCATGAATACAATAATATTGAAGCAGGGAATTCCAATCTAGTGGATTTGCTTCTTACTGGTGGGTTCAAGTAGTTTCCATTCCGAGGGCTGCATGCTAGTAATCTTGTATTTTAGTTACCTCTATTAATCTAAGAAGTGCATTTTTCTTAAATTTCTACTCTATTGAATATAATATTATTAAACATTTTTCCAATACAGAAAATGATGCTTAACAAAAAACATCCAGAGATCAACTTGTCTCAATTTCAACCAATTTGCCTTAGAAATTTGGTGGGTTATAGAATGCAGAATGGAAAAGACTTACACATTTGAGATAATATCCAATTCCAAGGTCCCATGTCAAAATGGCCCTTTAAGAAACAAACATGTTGAACAATGGTCATATGCACAAAATGGAACTCGCAACAGCACAAAATTCACTAAAGTCAGGTAAACTCACATTGAACCGAGAAAGTTGATCTTTTTCACAGGAGGCTAGTTCTTGAAATAGTTTAACATCTTTTCTCCCATACATGATTGATTTCAGAAAGATACTATCAGAAAACTGCAGATCTCACAAGCTTCAAGTGCACCTTCTTCTACAGAAAATTCAACTAGGTCATCTTCTTTTATAGACGAAACAACTCCTGGAGTGAAATAATAGCTAGAATGTCTTATGTAAGACAAAACTCTAATTGAAGTTTTTTCTGACATGAAGAAAAGGGATTTAAGTTCTTCGGAAAATCCCAAAAAAATAGAAACAAAAGGAATATATTAGAGAGTATTTCCACAGTCCACGAAGTATACAATGAGATTTCTGGTAAAACCGTGTGGAATATAACAGATGAAAAATTTTAAACCTAGAAAGCAAGAAAATTGACTACCTGTCTCCCTATGCAATGCAATAAATCAAAAGGTTCCCTTTCAAAAAAATTGATATTATCTACCGACCGTTTCAACTGTAACAACAAAATCCCTCAACATGGATATGATGGAAGTAAAACAGAGGATGTTGGCAAACTGATCTACTAGGTGGAATTCAACCATTATCCACTGGCTTTAGTTGAAAGTGATAATGTAATTGTTTTATCTGTTGTTCAATCAATATCAACGAGCATCATTGTACCATTGTTGAATTTTTTCAATTTTTAAAAGATGCAATATAACAAGTAAAAAAAGTAACCCTAGACAGGAAAAAGGGGATACTTGCCTCCTAGATGTAATGCAATAAAATAACATAATGTGTGTGTGAAAAAATTCCACCTAATCACTTTTTCTTAAATAAAAGCAATATTCTTCAAGGATTTGTTACAGGAACAAATACCTGCCTTAATGATGCAACACCCTTCCTGCATTACTCAGGATGGGACGGTATGTAATGCAACAACCCCCTTCCTACATTACTGAAAACCTCCTTGAACCACAACCCAAAATATCAAATTTGAAGAAATAAGGGTTCAATAGATGAAGGAAAGCGAGAGACTAAACTAAACTCAGACTTTATGAACAGCACAATAGAAAGCTGCACTTAATCAAAATATGTGTCACCTGGTAAGAGACTGGCATGGAACTCGACATAAATTAATTGAATTATTTTCTTTATTTAACAAATGCATCTGATTATATGGGATAAAAAGCAAAGAGGCCAGAGAAGCAAAACAGGCAAGCGGAGAAAAACACTCTAAAAAATTATACCAGAAAACTCTTCCCATTAAGGAACCTTGCCACAATTCTACAAAGCAAGGGTGCAAGGACTCTTCTTCTCACAATCAGCAAAGGAGTTTTATTTCCATTAGAATGTGGATCACTCTTGGAAGGCAAGTAAAATAAAACAGCATGGGCTCCTACAAAGACGCAATTTCCAGAGGGGCACCACAAGGGCAATTCGATGATTTAGTCAAAACACTTCTAAGGCATGACACAGGGAATTAAGGAAAATACTTTCAAAATGAGTTCACCTCACTCCACCCAGTGGTGGACTCCAGGCCTGAGATCTTGCTTGAGGATGCAAATCTGAATGTGGATTTAAACATCTTGACTGCTAAGGCTTTGACCTGTAAATTCAATGGCTTTTGGTTGGGATTTTGGAGGTAAAAAAATGATATCCCAGAATTGGTTGCTCATGGGAAATTAATTCACGAGTATTTTGACCGAGGGTTTCTTCTTGGTGGTTTCATCCTCACAGGAAGACGTTGATAACTTTTTCATGGGAAGTCCATGGATGCTGGGAAAAGATGGCCTCTACCTAAGACCATGGACAGAATCCATCAATCTAGAAACACAAATCCTTACCAAGGTCCCCATTTGGATTAGGCTCTTCAGCCTACACTTTGAATTTTTGAAGTAGCATGTTTTCAGAAAATTGGAAACTCCCTTGGAGAATTTCTTACAATAGCCCCCTTAACTAGAGAAAAGGTCTTGCAACATACACCAGAATTTGTGTTCAGATCGACTTGCATTAAAACTACTACCAAAATCAGTAGTACTGAAATCTGAAGATGGGTTCATATTTCAAAACATGGACCATGAAAACTTGGCATTTCAATACAGATTCAGTCATGAAACAGGTCATCTGGAATGGAAGTGCATGGCCAAACCTTAGAGATTTCCTAAGCATGAGTAACCGCCAAATATAAATAAGGGGCCAAAAATCAACGAGGAAGGGTTCCAACACACAAGAAAGTTCACAAGACAAAATAGAGGAAATCAACAGAGATACAAAGGCTTGATGGGTAGCATGGGGTGTATAGGGAAAAATACAGCGAAGTGTTTCTGGCGAAAATGATATCCCCTAAGATATAAGACCTGTTTGGATTACATACTTCAGCCAGAAAAGGAGGCTCAAAACTGCAACACTCAAAAAAATTCTAGCTTCAAGTGCTAATTATGGACATGGCTTGTGTGTGTAGGGTGCATACAATGCCAGAAGTGAGACAACCACATCTCTAGGACGAGAAGCATCATGTCTTGGACACATTGAGAAAGGGAGAATTCACACACAGCTCTTGTTCATTAGCTTCGTACATGACGAATGTCTTATAAACGTTAAACATCTTTTATTGTGTGATTTGATTGTTTATTGGACATATGACATATGTCTATCCCTTTGTGGTTTTTAAATACTTATACATATAAGAACAGGAAGGTACTTATACGTGGCATTGGAACATTATGTTGCATGACCCCCCTCCCTCTCTCCCCCTCTCTCCCTGCTTCCCTCTCGGTCTCTTCTAATTTTGAATGAAGACTGCCGAGGGCAGCTTTTAGAACATGAAAAGTATGAGTTATTTAACTGTAGATGCATAGTTCGTACTTCCTTGTATGCATACTGGTCAGTATTTCAGCTTGGTTCTGCACATTAAAAATATATGAGAATAATGTGAAGTGGACCAGTATAGCCTCATTAACCTGTGACTACCAAAGCACTAGTTTTATGACATGTCTGAAGATGTTGCATCACCTGTTATTGATGGGTGAAAAACATAACTTTCTTTTCTGTTCATTCCACTTTACATATTTAGATAAGCATGAAGTATTTCAGCTGAAGAGAACCTTTGAACAATTCTAGTATAAGGCAGCTTTTCTAGTAATTAATGTTATGATATTTAGTGTGCAACTACAATGTGAACATTTTGTCTATAACTCAAACCCTTCATGAAAGATATCAACTCAAGAATTAAACCCTTGTGTTATTTTCTTGAGCATGAGAAGCCCATAAGATCAGATGATGATACTCATTTAGTTTCTTCTCGAGTCAAGAAATGAGAAGTAACTTCGAAGTGGGAAGTGGTCTGAATTTGATGCAGGAGCATCTTGGGAGCGCTTAGATGTACACTTGTCAAGAGGAGAAGGATAAGCCGATTTGAGTCAAATTTAGTTATTTAGACTAAAAATAGGTCGACAACCTTGTCACCATGTAAAATCAGGAGAATCAAGCCATAAGTGGCGTAGGTTAGGTGTTAGTTGAATACTACTATGTTTGAAAGCATATTGTTGAGCCTTTTTAGGAGTTGGTTGAGTGGTGTTAGTAATAAATTAGGACTATTTCAATATTGTGAGTAGTAGTGTAGGAGGTAGTGTAGGAGAAAGTCCAGGCAAAGGACTGCGGATTGCAAGTCCAGGAAAAGTATTGATAAATTGTAACAGATTTTGATGAAGTAATGAATATAGTGCGCTTGATGGGAAGCTCTATGTGTTATGGTTTTGTCTTGTAAAAGATTGTTCTTTGCTCAAGAATAGAGCAGCAAACAAGCATGTTGCAGGAGGAAAGCCGTCCAATAAGAGATGTCTGTAATGGCGGACGGGAACCTTGCCAGCAATCCAGAGCTTATTGATCACAGCCAGACAGTTACTCACTAACCGAGAAGCGTTATGTCTGTCGCTGGTAATGTGAATTGATTAATATTTACGGTGGCTTTTTGAAGGTCTTCTAGACACGTCCACTGATTAGTGGCAGCTGCATAACTAAATTAGCGTGATTGGCATCAGTCCGTGGAAATTCGGACAAAATTAAGCAAGTGTGAATCGAACCCTGGTTGAAGTGACGGCTTTGTTGATTTAATTTGGTTTTAATCGAGCTGGGATAGAGTTCATGTTGCAGGCAAGGACGCGGAAAGGATATGTGAGGAAGATCAACACTCCACAAGTCTGCAGGAAACATAGGAGATCATCGGGCTTTTAATAGAGTCGTTGGTGAAGAATGATACCTGCCATGGAAGACGGGTGCATGATGAACTTGATGGACTGTATGGGGGACGTGTGTCATGGAGGACTATAATGTAGATAGATCTTCTGAGCAAAAGCCATGGAGATAACTCATATTTGTAGTCTGTTGTAAGCGCAGTGGAAGCGTGGCTTTGAATGTATATAGCTGCAGGGTCTTCCCAGAATCTACGGACTCTGCAGGGTTGAATCTATGGACTTTGCAGACGTAAATCTACGGACTGTGCAGGCAAAGGAAAATCTACGAACTCTGCAGGTTTGAGAATTGAGTCCCCAGAGCCTTGTGCAGAAGGTGAGCGCATCATTTGGTGGCAGAGCAGTCTCAGAGCTAGTCATCATTGGAAATAGAGTCCCCAGAGCCGTCTAGCTCAGCTGGTAGAGCTGTTGCAATATTTGGATCAGAATTTTGAATTTTGAGGAAGATGTTAAATTCATCAGAATTCCATTGCCAGTATCCATATGGATAGTTTATGGCTAGAAGCCCTCTTTTGGAATAGAGCACCCTAGATAGAAGTTTTGTATAGAATTGGGTTCCAGCACAACTAAAGTTTGATACACATCCCTGAATCTGATGATAGATGTTTGGCAAGTTAAATGATATCATGCTGGATGCAAATTCTCTCTTATGGATGAATGCTGTTGATTGTATCTTTAATTCTCATATTTGGTACTATCATGTTGAAGAGTTCAGAATAATCAATAAAGCCAGATTTGTTAGCATGCCTTACAACTATATTGTAATGTCCCCAAATCGGATGATTTCATGCAAAAGGGGTTTTCCCCAAAATCCATAAATCTGAAAATGCAATTAACAAATCCTAGTTTGAAAAAAAAACTCACCAAACCTTATTAAGCCCTAAAAACCCTAGATACCAAAATAGTAGGGTTTTATGGGTAAATTCCAGCCAATAATTTGTTCCAAAATAATTGAAAAATTGTAGAAAAAATTCAGAATTTAATTTGTACGAAACAAGTACCTTTTTACCCAATTTTTGAAGCTCAAACGTCACTTTTAGATGACAGAAAATTCTGATTAATTATTAGAAATTACAGCTGATGTTCTAAGTGATTTCCCTCTTCAACCCCTTGCCAAAAATAGCCACGAATCCCCAAAAAAAATCAGGAAATTACAGTGACCTATTTTGGGCATAGAAATCACCAAACCTACCTCTCCAAGCCAATCGCTCCACTTTCCAAGTGTAGGGAAAAATAGCAGAAAATTAGAGAAGGAATTATTGCCTTGTGCAAGTGAAAAGACCTTCAAAAACCTGTCAAATAATTACATAATAATTCTGAAAATTATTATTTAAGTTTCTCCTTCAAACCCTTCACAAATTCGTCCAAAACTTCATACCAATAATCAGAAAATTAGCAAATAAAATCATATTATTTAATTTGAAAATTTTAGATCAAATGAAGCCTCCAAATCTTAGATCCAAGCTCCCCAAGTGGTTCGCTCCACTTGCAAAAATAATATAATTAATTAGCAAGCTTAACATGCAAGGAGAAGACCATGAAATCCTCACAAAAATCCACACAAACCCTCCAAAGCAATTTGCCCCACTCCTTAGGGCAAGAACAAGATCTACTTTAACAAAAGGTGGTGTCAAAAGACACCTTTTTAGATTGATCAATTACCAACAATAGCGAACCTCTATTGGACATACATCCCAATAGTTTTTTCCAAGCATGAAGAACAATTTTATCAAAATTCAGCATGTCCTCCATTGTAGCCTTCGTCGTGTATTTATAACTTCCAAAGAGTGTGAACCACTTTGGGAAGATAAAACACATTTCTTTTCCCTTGTTTTAGCTCCTATGCTGACATCTTTTTTTAATAATATATTAATTAGTTGCCTTAATTTTAAAATAGTAATTAAAATTACTTTAAGGAAAATAAATTAATAATTAATTCATTTAAGCACTTTAGTGGTAAAAACCACTTTTTAAATATTTTATTTATTAAATAATAATTGTCTTATGATAAAAATCATTATTTCGACAATTAATAAAGAACTAATAAAATATAATCCTCCAATAGGGCTCTTTTAGTCTATGGAAAAATAGATTAAAGATCTTCAATAACTATTTAATCATGATGTGAAAATAGAGACATTACAGTCCTCCCCATCCAAAATTGCTTGTCCTCAAGCAATTGCAAAATCCAAGTGGGTGTCCCAACACTCCTTATCAAACAATGTCCACATTTACTTGTTTTCCAATGAAGGAAATCCTCATATATCTTCTTCATACTATTGTTCCTATACTTTGGGGGCTGCCCTCAAGTTATAGATGTGTCCTCATGGCCTTCCAAAGGCTCTACATGTTCCCAACCAAACACCCCTTTCAATACCAAGTGGTGGATGAAGAAGCTTTTTTCCCTTATACCCTCCAAGGAAGTGATATGTGGTCAAACGTTAGAATAAAAAACGTAATAAAATTTGATTACCTTGCTGCCCCGAGGGTAATGACTCCCCAAATGTCATGCTATAACTCTCCAACAATGCAAAAAGAAATCAGCTAGGTACCATCTTGTAAACTTACCATGATGTGAGGTCTCAAGGTAGTAGTACAATTCAACATATATGGGCTTTTTTGTGCACGCCATGTGCCCTACCAAAGGCTTTCCCTTATCAACATTCTCATGTATTCAACATATATGGGTTTTTTTGTGCACGCCATGTGCCCTACCAAAGGCTTCCCCTTATCAACATTCTCATGTAACACTCCATAAGCTCATCAAGAGTCCCCAAATGCTTATCAATGAGAGTTGTATCCTATTCGTGCATGTGCTATTTCTATTACTTACGAATGGAACCCAAACATACATGTTTCCAAAACCTTGCAAAAGATGGAATGTACCCCAAAAAATAGTTTTTCCTACTTCATGCTACTGTTGTAAGTACATGTCTAATTCTGATTTTTCATGATGACAAAATTTAGAATTGATACTTGTGCTTTCTCCTCTTCCCAAGATCTGTGGGATGCCATCAAAACTTCTTACATTGCCATACATGTACCTAGTATGCTGCTCAAGAGAATTCAATGTGTTATGCAACTCAAAATAGTAGCTATCATACCTCTTATCATGCTTCGAACTTATCCACAAGGTCCCCTTATGAGTTGAAACCTCTCCCCATAGATTGTGTATGCAAATATGTTGGTTGTCATAGTAAAACACAGTCATGCCTCTACTCAGAAATTTTAATTTGCTCATTGCCAAGCTGATCCTTAATGGGCTCTCTAACTCCATGCTTCCCTAACAAACTATTATGGACTTATGCCCTGTATGAAAAAGATTAGGCCTGCAAAATTGAACCAAATTAATATGCTTAGCAAGGCTATCCATAATTAAATTCATCTCATAAAAAAGCACTAGAGGATGTGTGCTCCCATATTGTGCATTCCAAGGTGTGCTAGGACCTTCTTTATACCATATCAATCATTATTCATTTTTAAAATATAGTACTTTCATTTGTAGAAAGAAAACAAGCTTAACCAAATTGGAAAACATAGCTTGCAAGTGCATATCATAACCATCTAAACCCATTGGTAGGGATCCCCTTATGTAAGATGTATGTCTTTCCCTTGGCTGCCCTTTGTTAGCTTCCTCACACATGTATGCATTATCAAACAAACCCCACCAATACTAGATTTTATCTCTTTTTATATATTGTTGTACATGCCATGTAAATTCAAAATTTTGGGAGCAATTGATTTCAGATTTTGTTCATGCATGAACTCTCCTCCTTGTGAATCGAAGCATACTCCGAGAGGGCAATATTATGCTCGTATGTAGGGGCTGATATTGACTAGATGTCTCAAAATTTTTTGAGTTATAAAATTCAAACTTCAATCCAACATATGCACAATAAAAATTAGAACTAGATAAACTTACCAATTGTGTTGTAGCATCCCCTCTTTTGCAAACACATGGCTGTCCATGATGCCTTATAACAGCCCTATCATTGTTCCTTTCATCCTCCTTCCTCATACTCATAAAATACCCTCCTATCATGTTGATTGATGAAGATGGAGGAGGCTTCTTGTTATTCAAACCATGCAAAATATCCTCATTATCTCCCACCTTAAACTCTAGTTCCAATGTTAATTTGTGCATGCTTATATTCCTCCATGCCTCAAATGATTTTGATTCTTTCTTTATTCCCATGGAATTAGTCATAAAGAATTTAAAATCATAATTGAGAACCTTTGAAAAACTCGAAAAATTATCAGGATCCCATACCTCTTGGTGCCAATAATTGTGAACTTGAATCAATGAATCCTCATGCCTCAATTTGCAAACCATATCCTTCATTTTATCACTTTTAGTGACTTCACTGTCATGCATACAATCATTATAAGATAAATAGACATCTCTTATCAATAAAAGATCCTTACCTTGCACTTCTTTTATTTCATGCTCCTTGGTTTCCTCGTCTCTTTTATCATCCACTTGCACCCCTATGGGCTGCCCCAAAATGTCATCTTTTTGTAGCTCACCTTCCTTCTTCAAATCTGATTTTTCTATTTCATTAGCCTCTTTATGAAGAGTTGTCCCTTCGTTATTTTCCTCCAACTCTCCATGTAGTTCAATCCTCTTTTATTCTATGTGCTCCACTATCAAATTGTTATGATCCACACTTATAATAATTGAGAAATATGCAGAATATAATGTAGATCAACACAACACAATAGATATTGGTGGACCAAGATGTCCAAATATTTAATATATGAAGAAATAGAATACCTTTAAGGCATGGCAACACCATACAATACTCCTTTAGGAAGGAATAACTCCATAATGTCTCTTCAAGAGGGCAACCTCCAATATCCTCTTACAATATAAAACTCAATATTTGCTTGCTTTCTTTACAATGATATTCATCCCCTTTATATAGACCTCTATCTAACTAACAATGGATGGGTAACCTCTTAATCTCAATGTAGACCGACCATTACGCAATACACTAATTCCACAAGTTACTTCATTATCCTAATATATTGGACCTATATAACTAACTAAAGGGGATGTGTGCCACATGTTGGCATCTCCATCAACCCATATATATTAATATAGCATATCCCTCGATACATAACATTATTTCCCTTCTTGACATGTTTCGTCTCCAAAACATAAGAAAAAACCAATCGATCATCTAGCCATCCATCTATGATCTTGGCAGGTGATAGTTCTCCAAGCTTGTTTCCAAATTCCATTGTTCTCCTCTGATTCTGTTCATGATCATAATTGTTTTGTTTTGGTGTCCATGCATAATTATTCCTCTTTTGATTCCTATACCATATTCCGTTGCGCTACTCTAATTACATCTATGACCATAATATGCATTTTTCCATGCAGTCATAGTGATTTCCCCATTCATTTCATGTTTCATAGGCCATTGCGTTGCTTTGATTCCATACCCTACCATAGTAGTTCTTCTTTGGCTTCCATGCATAGCCATAGTGATTGAAAATCTGATTTCCTGTATAGCCAAAATGATTGTTGTTATGACACTCCTTCACTTGGATCCATGATTGTTTCCTCTCATGATGATGTGGATGTCTATACACCTCAACTTTTTCTAATATTTTGATAGTATCCACCTTTTCTTCTACCTCTTGAGTAGATGAAATGTTCATTTTTGATTTTAGTGTCTTTAACTATGTCATCTGAATCTTCCTCATGCTCTTCATCATCTATTTCAATCTCATCCTCATGATCTACCTTGACTATTGTTGGTGCCTTTTCCATTGTGATATCTTGTAAAGTGACCTTTTTTATATACCAAAACTTCATGAACTTCTTCGGAACATTAATATTAATTGTTGCCAAAGTCTCTAACCATGGATATCCAAGAACCATATACAAAGCATAAAAATCTGAATGCAAAACATATTTTTCCATAATGAGCTTCAAATCTTCAAACATTGGAATATTCTTACCATCTACTTGAACCCTCTTGGTATTCTTTGCTTGAACATGTAGCTGCTTGGCCACGTTCATGTTGATGAAGTTATATTTGTTGGTAGGGCTTATGGACACAACCTCCTTTTGAATGCATCCATGAAATTGAAAAATTGACTCGAATTTCTTTGGAGCCAAATTATTTGGACCCTTATCATTCAATTCTTTTTTTTCTTCTTTGAGATCTTGTACCTCTCTTTTTGCACCATCTGTACTCTCCTTATTATCATTATGCTCGGTTTCTTCATCATCATGAATTGCATGTTCTTCCTTATTGTCATTATTTTTTTCCACTAATTTTTCTTCTTTATCATCTTCATTCTCTTTTTCATTACCATAATTATTTTCTTCTTCTTCATCCTCTTTTTCTTTTATATCTCATTGATCTAGGAAGCCCTGTTCCATTTTTTCCCATGAAAAATACCTTTGTACGAAGCTTAACTGATTAAACCAATGTTGTGCAGGCCCAGACAAAGAAAGAGACAAACATGTTTACACAAAATTGTTTGAGTATTATTCTCCTTAAAAAAGAGCCACCGTTCTCTAGTATCAATATCATCCTCCCCTAAAAATACTTGTAACTTTATGATCTACAAAAAAAAACTAGTGTTAATGAAATGCCCTAAAATGTCAATAACTCATTATAAACTAATCAAAACAGTCCCAAATTTTGATTTTAGCTTCATCCTATGATAGTGGAAATTCAGTAAAAATTTTGTGAAAAAATTCCACAAATTTCGGCCTATAGAGTGAATATATGAAAAAACATAAAATTGCAATAACTCACTCCAAACATATCAAAAAAATCTAAAATTTTGTCCATAGCTTTCTTGTATTATGATACAGCATCAATAAAAATTTCACAAAAAAATCCCTTATATTTCAGAAGATATGATGAAATGAGTACAAACCCTAAAATATGAATAACTCCCTCAAAACTTAATCATAAAGGCTTGATTTTTTTACTGAGACTTCCTTGTAATATTATTCATATCTAGTAAAAACATTGTGCAAAAAATTGTAATGGATTGAAAGGTATTGATGATTCTAAAAAACTAAGGTTTTGCTCCACACAAATTGCCCAAATCGAAGCTCTGATACCACTTGTTATAATCCACACTTATAATAATTGGAAAATATGTAGAATATAATATAGATCAACACAATACAATAAATATTGATGGACCAAGATGTCCAAATATTCAATATATGCAAAAACAAAATACCCTTAAGGTATGGCAATACCATATAATACTCCTTTAGGAAGGAATAACTCTACAATGTCTCTTCGAGGGGACAACCTCCAATATCTTCTTACAATATAAGACTCAATGCTTGTTTGTTTTCTTTACAATGATATTCACCTCCTTTATATAGACCTCTATCTAACTAACAATGGATGGGTAACCTCCTAATCTCAATGTAGGCCGACTATTACCCAATACACTAATTCAACAAGTTACTTCATTATCCTAATATATTGGACCCATATAACTAAGGGGGATGTGTGCCACATGTCGGCATCTCCATCAACCCATATACATTAATACATTATATCCCTCGATACATAGCACAAATAAGGCCTTAATTTTTCCTCACAAATATTTGCAATTTTTTCAAACAGCATTTGGCCAACTAAAAATTTATTCTTTTCTAATCTTAAACCTGCCAATAAGATAGACGACAATGGCTTAGAAAGATCATCACTTTCATTGAGTGTTAAAGTCATCACCTTTTGTATGGAAATTACCATACCTTTTGTAGGATTTTTACTTGCATTTGTAAGAAAATGTTGAAGCATTTCAAGAATCCAGCATTAGCACACAAGATCTAACCTTTGCCATATTTTTCAGAATAATGATCCTCTTAGTAAAAGAACTTGTGATGTCACCAAGACCTTCAAAACTTTCCACCATCAACTAAAATATTTTCTTCATGATGTTGTCACTGTATAGCTGTTTCGGAGTTGTTATCCTTGTAATTTCACTAATACAAGTGATAACTACAAGTCATACATCCGAATTTGAATGTCTCAAAATATTGGGTCTAGCCAAATAAAGCACCAAAGGATTCATTGCCCAAAACATAGATTTTGAATCCGATTGTCCTATCATGGACAAACAGTTTGCTCTTCCTCCAAAATATTGAGCAAAATATTTTTTAAATGATGTGGATGCTCAAGCTTTTTTCCCAATCTGCGAAGCTTTGTTCTAAATTTATTTTCACTCATTAACTCTATGATTCATAGATTATGCATCCAAATATGCAATCACAAACCCTCACAGGTTAAACAAAATTGGTGCTCTGATACCACTGTAATATCCCCAAATGAGAGGATTTCATGCAAAAGAGTTTTTTCCAAAATTCACAAATCTGAAAATGCAATCAACAAAACCTAGTTTGCATAACAAGCTCACCAAACCCTTACTAAGCCCTAAAAACCCTAGACGCCAAAATAGTAAGGTTTTATGGGTAAATTCCAACCAATAATTTATTCCAAAATAACTGAAAAATTGTAGGAAAAACTCAAAATTAAATTTGCATGAAACAACTACCTTTTTACCCAATTTTTGAAGCTCAAACAACACTTTTAGATGGCAGAAAATTCTGATTAATTATCAAAAATTACAGCGGATGTTCTGAGTGATTCCCCTCTTCAAACCCCTGCCAAAAATAGCCACAAATCTCCGAAAAATACTAGGAAATTACAACGACCTATTTTGGGCATAAAAGTCGTCAAACTTGTCTCTCCAAGCCAATCGCTCCACTTCCCAAGTGCAAGGAAAAATAACAGAAAATTAGAGACGAAATTCTTGCCTTCTTCAAGTAGAAAAACTTGTCAAATAATTAAATAATAATTCTGAAAATTATTATTTAATTTTCTCCTTCAAACTCTTCACATATTCGTTCAAAACTTCACACCAATAATTAAAAAATTAGTAAATAAAAACAGATTATTTAATTTACAAATTTTTGATCAAATGAAGCCTCCAAACCCTAGATTCAAGATCCCCAAGTGGTTCGCTCCACTTACAAAAATAATATAATTAATTAGCAAGCTTAACATGCAAGGAGAAAACCACGAAATCCTCACAAAAATCCACACAAACCTTCCAAAGCAATTTGCCCCACTCCTTAGGGCAAGAACAAAATCTCCTTTAACAAAGGTGGTGTCAAAAGACACCTTTTTAGATTGATCAATCACCAATGGTAGTGAACCTCTATTGCGCTGCATCCCAATAGTTATCTTCAAGCATAAAAAATAATTTTATCAAAATTCAGCATGTCCTCCATTGTAGCCTTTGATGTGTATTTATAAGTTTCAAAGAGGGTGAACCGCTTTGGGAAGATAAAACACCTTTTTTTTCCCTTGCTTTAGCTCCCATGCCGACATCTCCTTTTTGAATAATATATTAATTAGTTGCCTTAATTTTAAAATAGTAATTAAAATTATTTTAAGACAAATAAATTAATAATTAATTCATTTAAGCACTTTACTGTAAAAACCACTTATTAAATATTCTATTTATTAAATAATAATTGTCTTATGATAAAAATCACTATTTCAACAATTAATAAATAACTAATAAAATATAATCCCTCAAAAAGACTCCTTTAGTCTATGAAAAAATAGGCTAAAAGTCTTCAATACCCGTTTAATCATAATGTGAAAATGGGGACATTACATATACGACTTGTGCCCTAGGTCATAGACTGATCACCCTATAGGACTGAAATTCATGTCAATATTTTATTGTTATCCATGAAATTGCTAGACACTTCTTGCATAGCAGAGTTAAGAATATCAACTGAGCCTCTTATAGCTAGCAAGAGAGAGATCAAATTTTATAAAGGCATGTACTTGGTCAATGACCGGTATAAAGGTTGGGTTTCATGTGATAATCAATATAAGTAATATCAGGCAAAAAAACTAGCTGTGAAGCAACGCTGTAGAACATATTAGGTTTCCTCTAGTCTTTACATAACATCGACTCTTTTTTGCTTCAAGGTTTGATGCAAAAGAGTTCTGGCTTTTATATGACCACTAGTAATCTATTCTTGCAAATAAAAATGGTAATATACAGTGTGAAACTTTAGAGGGATGAAATTCTATACACAGCAGACTTGAACATCTGTACCCTCCTTGGAATCTGTTTTTTATGTACTTTTTATAGGAAGTTCAATACTCTATTCGGCTTAAAGGTTTGTTGAAACCAAGATTTTAAAGACTTACATCACACATATGGTTGTAGGTAACAGCCAGTCATAGTTTATTGGCTTTTAGAGCATGTGGAAGACCAACAGCTAGTTAAATCAATCCAAACACTCGTCATATTTAAGGCAGAATCAGGCTAAACTCAAATGATTTCCACCCCTACATTTATATATGTTTGTAGGTTCTATCCAATGGGAATCATATTGATAGGAATGAATCACATCATGAGGAAGGTCTGTTTTCCGCTTTGCCTGCATAATAGGATATAAGGATTATCAGGATTACCTCAAAATAAAATACGGAAGGTCATCTTATGTAATTTTCAGTACTAGTTTGTCTTGTTAAGGAATTAACATTTTTATTTGTTGTGAACCAATCAGTACCGGACAGTTGTTCAATTGCATAATCTTGTCTTGTGCCTGAGAATGGTAATCCGTTTTGCTGATCAGTAGGATGGATGTAGTTGATAATGTATAGGAGAATTCAGACTATTGCTAATGTCTGTGATAATCCAACTGGAAATTGTAATGCTGCCTTCCTCCATGACCAATTTAATAGGGTTTGTCTTCTTTACATCTGAATCCATGTGGCTTTGGCATTAGAATCTGTGCTGATCAGATGTGTTCTATTACAAGAATGGTATGGAACCATATACTGGACGTGTCATTGAAGAGATGGTCCCTAAAAAGATCTTCCTTGATCCTTAAAGTATGGAACCAAATTCCCACTCTTAAATGAGTTATAATCATATGTATTCAGCACCATCTGATTCTATTGGCATTCTGAAATACAGTATTCAGCCTATTGTCTTGCTTACAGTCTCGGATAATGGTTATAATGGAATATATGATGCCATGTGTGGCTGTGTTAGAGATTGTATGCACGTGTGACAAAGTAATCTAGAAGACCAGGAAGAGATCAGGTTGCCAGATGTAATTTTTGTTCCTTCTAGGAATGGCCTTGACTGTCAAGTTTAATGGATACCTAAAGGCTTCCATCTGTAAAGAAGATAATATTACTCTTGCAGCATTATGGGCTACAGGCTTTGAATACTACTTGGAAACATTAATAGATGCCAGTACGGAAAAGAGCTATTGTTACTAGAATAGTAACTGGTATGTAAAATGCTTAGTAATGAAAACAGTACTGACATCTGTACACCTAAACAAATAAGCAAGGTGCAAACTGAAACGTACAATCACAGGAAACATTCTTGAATTGGTAAACGATAAAGTGTGAAATAAAAACTTGAAAAATTATCCGGCGCCACGACTTCCTCTAATGAGGTTAATGTAAGTTAAAGAGTTATTGAGAAAACTCTCACTGGGAAATCAACTTAGTGTATGCATTTCTATCTTCTGGTAAGACCATATGGATGGTCTCTTTCTTTTTATGATCAAGGGATTCAGATCTCTTCTTTTATTATGATGAGCTTAGTGGCAAGGAATTCCTAAATGAATGTTCTACTCTAGTCAAAAAAATGAACGTACAATTAAAATTTCTTGGAAAAGGATAAGAATTCATGTTTTGTTGGATCCTTGTTTACTATTAAAATGGACTATCTTAAGCCTATATTAAATCTCTTTATCCACTAAATCAAGCGGGATCAGGTTTGCTTACTTTTAGGAACTTGGTGGGGGCTCCAAATGGGATCCCATGGGGACATTGCTTGTGCCCCCCAATGGCAGTGCATCCGCTTCCTCGGGTGAAGTGGATGGCAATGATGTTATTCATCAGTTCAACTGCGCAGGTCAAATACTTAGATGGATTTTAGGAACCCTCATACAAATAGTTGCCATTGAGAACATGCTAGATGAGTTGGATCAAACCTCGGGGATGGATGTTGTAAGTGGGAAAACACAAATCGTTCACGTTTACCAACTGATAAGGTCCCTAGAAGCAGATATTACACAGTATACCCTGCAGTGTCTAGACAACCTTCTAAGAAGCTCAGTCCTAAGGCAAAGATAAATCATTTGCCCAAATATGTTATACCTGAGAAGAACTTGAATGAGAACTAAAAATCTGAAGACGGTGGTTCTTCTTCCTACAAGGAGGATATTGAGAAGTGAGATAGTCCACAAAAGGATTCCAGAGCTGGATAGTGATGATATAGAATCAGATCGAGATAACCAAGATATAATAGATGAGAAAGCAGAAGATGCAATCAATAGAATGAAAAATCCAAAATGCACTAGGATGTCGATACAACGAGCAAAAGATGTAGGCCACCAATTTCATCAAAAAGACGAAAAGAAGAAATGAAAAACATTAGAGATGACGACCAACAGTAACTAATAGAGATTCTCAAATAAGCCTATCAACCACAGCGTAAGGAAATGAAGATCATTTCTAGGAACATTAGGGGTCTCAATGCCCCAAACAAACAAAGGCTGATAAAGAATCTGATAAGATCTCATAATCCATCCATTTTACTTCTTCAAGAAACTAAGTAAACTAAGGAAGATTTCGGAATAATAGTTAAAAATATCTAGAACAACTGTGAATATGAGGCAGTTAGTTGTAATAAAGCCTTGGGGAGCATAACAACCATTTGGGACCCCAAAAATCTTAAACATAAAAAACATTGAATCCCAAAGCAACTTCATCACCATCATAGCAAGTAGTTGGATCAATGACAAAAAAACCTTTACTCTACAATGTCTGAAACACTCGATAGAGAACTCGGGAAACTATGTTGGGAATCCATAACCTTGCACAAAATTCTCCAAAATATGAGGTGTATTGTGGCAAGGGATTTTAATGCAACCTTGTCCTCGACAAATAAGATAGATGGCACCCCACCAAACATTGAATCTATGGAAGAATTTGCCACCTTTATCTTCCTTAATGCTTTTTGGGACATGCCATTCAAATCGGGAACTTTTATTTGGTCCGATAAAAGAATGACTAATCACTAAAGTGGCAGAAAAACAATATAGGTTCCTAGTGTGTGATGAATGGATAAGAGACAACATAAAGCTAGAATCAGAAACACACGCTAGCATTGGATCAGAAATCATTCATATTGAGCAAGCAATTAAACTGCAGGGGCAAAGCTTTAAATTTGAACTAACGCAGACCATGGTGGAAAATTTTGAGGAGTAGCTGCAAACTCAGTGGAATTGGACTCTGGAAGGCACTAAAATGTTCCAACTAGCAGCCAAGAAAAAGAAAGTAAACCAGGAAATCAGAAAATGGAACAATGACAGATCTGGAAACTTATTTTACAAAGGACAGCAACAGAGAAGAAGCTTGAGAAAATACAATCATACCTACAGACAGAAAAAGAAGCACTGGTTGACCTCCACAACATTCTAAGAATGGAGGTTTTTCGGTGGCAAAAATCAAGAGTTTACTGGCTCAAGGAAGGGGATCGGAATAGAAAATGTTTACATCTCTCCACTATCACACACAAACAAGAAAATAGGATTGGCATGCCAGAAGTGGGGATGAGCAGATGATCAAAAAATATGAAACAATCTGAAAGATGGAAGCTAGGTATTTTCAATCCACGCCAAAAAAAAGGGGACCATCATAATAATGCAATTGAAAATAAACTTCTGGAAAGTATATTAAGGTTGATATACCCAGCAGACAACCCAAAATTAATGAAAGAAATCAACAAATAAGTAGAAGAGGCAATTTTATGCTTTCGAAAGGTTAAGGTTCCTAGCCCAGATGGATTTCCAGCTGACTTCTATCAAAAATTATGGCACGTAGTTGAAGGAGATGGTTTACATGCAGCAAAGGATTATAGACAAATAAGAAGCATCTTAAAAAAAATAAACCGAACATTCATAGCCCTTGTTCCAGAAAATAGAAATGGTTTCAATGGATAACTTTAGGCCTATCAGTCTATGTAACATAACCTATTAAATCATCTCAAAGGCAATGGCTAACAAACTCATGAAACTTCTTTCAAAAACAATTTCAGAAGAGCAAGGAGGTTTTGTAGAAGACAAATCCAAGATGGGATAATCTTAGCTCATGAAACTCCGCACTTCTTAAAGCTGAATAGGGGATAAGAGGATGATCATTGAACTTGATATCAGCAAAGCATATGACAGGGTGAAATGTTCTTTCTTGTCAATGTTCACCACCAGATACTTGTTTAACCACTATACATTGGAAAACAGAATCTTGCTCTATGATTATACATTGGAAAAGACAAATTCTTATTTTATCAGTTTATATATGAAAAACATTGACCAAACAAAACAAAAACAAACTTCTGAAATCCCTAAATCGAGGATACCCACGGTAACAATGAAGTTTTTTTTCTGTCTTGTAAACCCAAAAATTATTAAAGTTTGACGCCAGGGATTTCTACATATTATAATTCATTCAAACTATGTATGCCCAGAGACCTTGCTAGTTCGATTTCATATAATAAATTCCTTAAGTGGGTACACACAAATCAGATTCCTTGACCCAATTTTTTTAATTTCTGGTTCGTTGATTTTATTCTTCCCGTTCTCAAACTTGGTAAATATGCATTCAAAAAAGACAAGGGAAAAAATCTTTTGAGAGATCAAACCAACCTGATAATTTTACTGATTTCGGCAAGCTCGAAGCATGGATTTAAAAGCTGCAGAACTCTGATCTGAAGATCTCCTGTTTGAAAAGCATGAAATTTTTGACTATTTCAAATGACTTCGTTTCGATACCGAAACGTTGCTAATCCCCTGTCCAACTTACTTAAAAATAAAGAATCATCGGGCTATGCGGTCGCTTTCCTTTCAATTAAGGAATAGAATAACATGTTTTTGCTGATCTGTGAATGGTGAAATGAACTTATAATTTACTCATACAATGAAAAGTTGGGTTCATACAATCAAAAGTTTTGTTAATGCGGAACCAGCGCAGGTGGAGTTATCCGTCCGGGAGTTCTCAGGTTGGTAAGCAGAAGTCACTAGCTAAAGGTTCCCTGGTTCTCCTTGGCTATCTCGTCCCTTCGCTCTGTGAAAGAAAATGAAGAACAGAAGGAAGGTGCTCAGAACACCTACGGCTCGGGTTGGGACCCTATTGCAGAAAGGAAGATCTTGTTTATGTATTAGAGGTTTCCTAAGCTTCGGCATAATTTTTTGGTTGTTTTTTTATTTTATTTTCTGGTGTCTCTGACGCTGGGCCTAGTATGGTTTTGTGGGAGGCTCTCTTTCACGAATCTGAATCCATCTATCATCTTTTTCTTTTCAAATGAAATGAAATGAGTTTTAATGATGTTCACGAGATCAAATAGTTTATGGGACTAAGTGTCAAGATCATTAGAGATTCTTCATATTCTTTGCGACGTGTGTTGTGTAGTCTTTCCTCCTCAAATAATTCACTAAAACTGTCCACATTCACACTATTATCCTGCTGCATACGAATATCCTTGTACGCATCACACTTCCTAAAGAAAACAGTCAATTTTTTATTTTTGTTTTTTTTCGATATTCGAAGTTTTTTTATATTGAATATTAGTGTTATTTAAGTCATCATAGTGGAATTTGAATTTAGATGGGGTTGGACAAAACCTAGTCTCTTAACCAATGCACCTACATCGCATTAACCATGATTCACAAATATTATTGTGTATTATAATACACTTTATTTTATTTTATCTTAATTGTCTTCGGACATGGACGACATAAAAGATAAACTCAATGCATGAAAAGTGGATGTGTATAGATATTTAAAATTGTATTTTATTATAGGTTTGTTTATAGAAGAGAAAGATTGTTGGTTTATAGATACACATTATTTAAATATTAATTTAATATTTGTTAATTATAATTAATGTTTCTTTGGAAAATAGGCGATGAAGAGCTCCAAATCTCTTTTGAAAGTTTGCAGCTTGAAATGTTCAGGATTTCAACGTCCCCTGCATGCTTCATTGTCCTCTTCTCTGGGCTCACATGGCACTCCTTTCATCTCTCTGCCCCTTTCTTCTAGATTGTCGAGTCCTCCACCTTCATCTGCTCATGTCCCTGATCGATGCATTTCAGTAACTAGGGCTAGTAAAATTGTTCCATCGGTTGCTGATGGGAGGAGTGACAAGCCCATTTTAGGGTTTACTCAAAAGTAGGGTTCTATTTCTGATAAGCCGCCCTTGATTGTCAATGGCTCTGATGGTGTAACCCCATAGGAACTTGGTATGGTGACGCCTAATTCCTTTGCTCATATAGTTTCCAATGGGCAACAGGTGGATTCACATAGTGTTTTGCCCATTGTTGTAGCTAAAAATACTCTGGTGGTGTCTTTCAAGGATGATAATCTGGTTGAAATTCTTAGAAATGAGTAATGGTTTGCTTCCTAGGGTCTTATTTGCAGGGTCGATAATTTTTGGTCGAGCCTCCCAGTGCTTCATTAGTGGATCTCAAAAGTGTGGCAGCCTCTCTTGGAAGAAACCCTTGAGATTTATCCATGTGCTAGGGGCTTCTTTATTGTTGTTTTTGATTACTTGGCAAATCGGAATAAGGTGGCTTTGGCTAACTCATGGTCATGGGATCGACATTTTCTTTTTCTTAAACCTTGGAACCCTTCTTTCAACCCCTTGTTTGGTGCAAATGCCTTATCTTCCATTAATATTTTTGGGTGACCTCCAACCTTACAGCGATTGGAAGCTCTCTTGATAAATTATTTGCAATCAATGCCTCTAATTCTAGCTTTTCTCACAGCACTTATACACAAACTCTAGTTTTTTTGGACTCCTCTCAAGCTCTCTCGACATCTATTGAATTAAGAGTTACTGATCCTTGTTGGACTCAATCCCTTGACTATGAGGGATTGTCATTTAGATGTCGTAGGTGCTTTGTATAGGTGCATTTGGCATCTTCATGCTCTTTTGTCAAGCAAAAAGTGGATTCTTCTTGGTGGAAAGATGCTAGTTTTGATCTCCTTTCGGTCTCACCTCTTTTCCCTTCTCCTTCACCAATTGCTTGTGATGATAATATTCCCAAGTTAGATCCTCTGGGCCTTGACTTGAGAATTAGCTTTGTTGAAACTTCTAGCGGGGACTTCATGAAGCTAGTTCGAAGGTGGAAAGTTCATTTGGGCAAAGTAATGAGCAAATCAGTAGAAATAAGGAAGGCAATGTTCATGGATTTTCAGATGAAGCTAGTGAGGATGGATTTTTTTTCATTGCTCTTGTGAGGATTCAGGTTGATTGGGTTCTTCGGATGAGTCGACTATAGTTCAAAAGAAGAAAAAAGGGAGGTTGTCTTTGGCTTCTCCTACTACGTTGCTTCGCTCTCACCTCAAAAGAGGAAATGTGAGGCCTTCAAGGGCAATCTTGGGTTCACCTTGGGGATGACTTCTCTCTCCTAGGCAATTTGGGGCTTGTTTACCTAGTTTTTGACTTTGGTGTTCCCTCGTATATTTTCATCTAAGGCAAACATTTGATATTTTTGTTCAATCCTTTTGTGGGTGAGGGACCCTCCAACCCTCAAGTATTTATCAAAAAAAAAAGTTTTGTTTTCTTTGTTTGAGCATGATTTTTATTTAATATTAATAATTGTTGGTTTATAGATACACATTATTAAATATTGATTCAATTCTTTTTTAATTAGAATTAAAGTTTTTTTTTCTTTGTTATGGCATGATTTTTATTTAATATCAATATTTGAGGATATGGACTAAATTGATGGTCGTATGTTGGTTTATAGATACGTATTATTAAATATTGATTTAATATTTTTTTAATTAGAATCAAAGTTTATTTTTCTTTGCTCGCTCATGGTTTTTATTTAATATCAATAATTGAGGGTAGGGACTAAATTGATGGCCTATGACTATATTCACATTTGTTAGTTGTAAAATACACTCAATTTTTTTGATAGATCGTATTAGATGTAAGGTGAAATTTTAGACAAATCGTATTAAATGTAAGGTGAAATTTTAGACAAATCGTCAAAAAAATTTAAAAAAATATAATAAATATATGAGTTTTTATTTTCCTTTTTTTTAATATAAATTATATTAAGACAATGTTTAATAATCCTCACACAAAAATTATCACATAGAGGGTTGACCATTAAATTTAGTCCTCATTAAAGGTGTATCTATTAAGAATAACATGTTGAATAATCAATATTAAAATATTACCTTAAAAATATGTGTAGCTAGCTTAGCTTGAATGCATAATTAGTTTATTGCATTCAATTTCATTTTTAAAAAATATGTGCCTTCACTTTTAAGCATGTGGACCCCTCGTTTATGTAGTCAAAACACTACAATCAAACTTTGAATCTTCACAAAATGTAAATATTCTTCTTCGTAATAAGGTACTAAAGCCACATCACAACACTTATTTATAATTTTATTATCTTTTTCATAAATTTTATATTAGCTAGTGACAAATGGTGTCAATTTAATTATACCAATATGTCAAGCTTAAAATTATTTTTTGGGGAAAAAAGGGGATTCTAAACTCTAACATATGACTAAGATACTATGGTTTTTTTATTGAATTCTCCAAGAAAAAAGGAAAAAAATCAAAGTGACAATCAAATGGATGTCAAATTTAAAATTTGAATTAAAAAGATACACACACATTATATTACAATGTACCACCACCCCCACATCCCATTGTAGAATGTCTCTCGACATAATTAATGATTAGGAGAGGAATTGGAAGAATATTTTATTTTTTGAGAGACCAAAAGATAATTGTCAAATTTTGACAAGGCAAAACATATTAATTAATTAGACAAAGTCAACCCAAAAAAATAATATATATAAAGAGCTTCTTTAGAACTATACATGATATGTTTTTGAGACTTAAAATTGAAGATAACACATTTCTAGGAAATAACAGAGAGATGAAAAAAAATTATGATTATGTTTTTTAAATCCTAGGCTCCAAAAACCTCAATTTTTTAAAACCTCTCGTTGGTCATTTAAAATTTGCACTTCTTCTACAAATGATAAGGAAAAGAATTTGTTTTGGGTAGTGTGTTGAAGGTCAGCGAAAATTATAAGCACTAACTACTTACCAGGGCCTCAACAATGTATAATATCAAAGACATCATACCAAATAAATGCACTGATGATCTAATAAGGAAATCTAGTGTCATGCAATGTGTTACTACCATGAACTTCAATTCTACAATGAAGCTCTTTACATGCTTACTTGATTTCTCTATATTACTTGTAAATTACTCAATAGATTGTTGTGACAATAAATGTTATATGTAGTTTTAGATTTTTTATAGAGTCCTTGATGCCTTCTAGATTCTTTTGAATGCACTAACATACCTATATATGTATAGAATTCTTGAATTCAAATTAAGACCTAGTGGCACTCAAACCGACATCAAATGGGAAAAAAGGTGCAAGATAACACTACAAGGCTTGGGTGCACCCTAATAAAATATTGAGTCCTTAGAAACATAAATGCTACCTTTTTGGGGCCCAAAAATGTAGTGTGTATGTTTCTATGGGACCCATCACAAGACAAACGAAATAAAAAGATAGATAAAGGGGGAAGAGAGAAGGGTGAACAAGCAAAATAAATAAAGAAACGTGTAAATAAAGTATAATTTTGACCAATAATTGACAAGCGCACAAGTATCTTATAATAATACAATTTAACGACTAATAAATTCATAGGGACCATTTTTAGGTATTTACATAATATCTCACTTTGATGTGTGTATACATACATAACAAATTAAAACAAGGAGAGTGTGGATACACCATTATGTGTCCCTAAATCTCTTGTAGCGAATTCCACTGCACCTATAAATCTTGTAGGGACATTTACACATGGATATGTGTTAATAATAATCGGATAAAATCTAGAAAGAAATAATGAGAAGACACAATGATGCCCCTGTGAGATCATGTCCTTATGAATGTATGTTAAGTCATATAAAAAATATTATTTCCTTTTCTACACACACATGGGTCGACTCTAAATAATAATAAATGTTGTAAAAAAATGAAAACAATCTTATAATTGCATCTAAGCACAAACATGGCATTCCTTGTAGTCAAATTATGTTTGAGTTATGTGCACTGAAGTCATCATGAATTGAAGTAAGGTAACCTATCGATGTCGGGGATTCAATCCTCATTATCATATATAACCATGTTTACACTAAATAGTAACAGTAATCATATTACCAAAATAGATGAATATAGAATATGGTTTCCCCCGTAAGATTCAAGAAGAGCATGTAATGATGATAAGTAAATCTCGATAAAATGAAATATATTGTCAATGTAGGGAAATAACATATAAATATTAGGTAACATTGGGAAATATATAGTATCTACAAAAAATAAGATAACATACCCAATATCAATGATAATCATGTGTTAACATCATCCAAAAACATCATTAATTCATACATCTTTCGAATTAGCATCTATCTAACAACTCGATATGTGTATAAAATAATGATAAGTAAAAAGTAACACATTATTTTTTTTAAAACCCAGAGGTATCATCCCCTATCCCATTTGGGCCTTTGCGACTCTGCCTAGCGACTTTCATTGAGACTAGCGGAGGCGAGAGTAATCCTCTGCCCGCTACCGATGGGGCCCACACACACCGAATAGCCTTGAAACCCAAATCGCGAGAATCGACCTCAAGGCTTATATGAAAAAAACCCAAAGCCCTTATAATAAGTAAAAATTAACATATTATTAGTACATGTTTTTGCCTTCAAAAAGTAATTCTACCTACTTCATGCCTACAACCAATAACATTACGCAATCTAGGGAAATATGAAAGTATTTTTGCATATACAAACGGATAATAATTTTTAATTCAGTTTTTCATTGTTTCTAAAATGGTGATAGTTCATGGGACATGCAACCAATTAGAGGGTTTAGTTTTCTTCATTTTCCTTCCGCCTGCTCTACCAACAACATAGACATGGTTGTTGTTTACCTCCCTTGGATGTGTCTTGAGGGAGAGACTGTAGATAACAAGCAGTAGCAAATGGTTGTTCTTCCTACAGGTTCATGGCAACTAAAATGCCGATTAGAAAATCCAAAAAACTAATGTTTTTGCTCTATATTATTTCGTTTAGGTGAATTCTATCTACCAAATGTGTTGTTTGGTTCAAACTGTGCTCTTTCTGTGAAAATCTTCTTAAATTTCTTTTGTATTCTTCGTTCAAAATTTTTACAATTATTTTTTTATCTATTTGAATTCGTGGTGTGTAAGGTCATACCTCACTAAATTTATACTAGGGCACTTGTTCCTGTGAGAAGTCGAGAATGAATTTAGGTTTCTTTAAATTTATATTGAATTAGGGTTTAGTTTGGGCAAACTCTGCGATAACTAAATTGAAATGAAAGAATTTTCAAAATTTTAGGCTGAGATAAGTGCCATTAATTTTTCCAACTGAGTTTGTGGATTGTTTTGAAAAAAGGGAAAAATAAACATATATAATTTATTTACATTGAACTGGACTTGAACTTTCAAATATTTTGAGGATAGAGTAGCAAAAGTGGCATGCGTATGAGCAATTTTTTTAATTGCAGTCAACCTCATAATGTTGTAGCTTGGAAGCGGCCCTGTAGTGTTTTTAAATCTAAGAGTGAAATATATAACTGATTAATACATATTGATGACAAAACAACTAATTTTTATATTTATTTACTATAATATGCCCCCATACACATACAAGAGTTTCAACATGGGAGAAAACTACAAAATATGTAGGTAGTAGGGTTGGATGAGGTGGAGTGGGATAATTTGGATATGGTTGGTTTAAGACATGTTTGATGCCTACTTATGATATAATATGATTTAGTTGTTCTCATTACTTTAATAAAGTAGTGGAATAGTGATATTTATACCATATGGTTGTTGATAGGGGAGATGACAATGACACTAGAGGATGTATGGAAGATAACGAGGTTATTAATGGATGGGAGACATGACATCATATATATCTAGGTGGGACAAGTAGAGATTATCTAACATATACTAAATAAAGGGTCCTCTATGGAGAGCGGAGAGGAGAGGAGGGGTGTCATGGAATAATATCATATATGGAGATGCACTGAGAATGTACAAATCAATGATTACACTATCAAGCTCCTCTATGAAAGTCTATGTAAGTCAACAAGCCTTGATTGTGAAGGCAAAATGCATGTAAAAGATCATTGATAGGTTCTAGGAAGTCATATGAGTCAAATAAAAAAAGGACTTTATCTAGGATTCAAATATACTTTAGAAGTTCATTTGTGTATATTCTAGAATTTAACATAGGACTTTATTAAGTTGATGAAAGAAGTCTACGTTGAGAAAAAGATGGAGTTAGTTTAGGAACAATTTTATATAGTTGCTTAAGGAGATAAGATTCAAAGCAAAGGAATAGGCACTAAATAAAGTCATAAGACAAGAATTAAAAAAGTGAATGGTATGTAATTGTGAAGTGAACTACAGACTTGTAAGTCTATATAGAGGAAGATTTGCAGGCATGGTTTGGAGAGCCGTGAAGGAAAGAGTGGTTGAAGGATATTATCAAGATGAATTCTTGAGAAATCTATGTATGAAGAAGGATTGTAATAAGGAGTTGCACATGTTTCGAGTTACATGGAAGTTCAATAATCACTAATAAAAATAAGTATTTTGCAATTCCTTGTGTATGGTGACATGCTCTTTTACATATATATAATATTTGTATGTTCATTGGAGATCTTAAAGTATGATTGTATGACCAGATACAATAATCTGGATTGCAACAGGAGTATATGCATGTATAAACATCAAAGAGGTAAGATTTAACGAATACATATGTTGATATTATATGCTTCATGAAGAGACTAGAAGAAGCAAATTAAATCAAATATATCATTCTAGGTTGAGACTAAAGATACAGTCACACATAGTCAATTTACAATAGTCAAATGAAAATGTGTTGATATGGATGCTTACGGATTTTTCTTATTCAAGACAATGTTGGAGAAGGTAAATGCATGGTGATTCTCCTAAAAGTTGGCAGATCTAAGATTAATGAGAGAAATTGAAATTACCTTTGTTGAGATGTTTTCAGGTGAAATATGAAAAAGTTATAAATGCAGAGTTTAGATGGTAACAAACTATAACAAATTTGATGTGCGTGAGGATTGTAATTTATTTGTAAGAGTTGTATAGGGTTGTCATAAAAAAAACCTCGTTGCGGTGAAGGTCCCTGGGTGCAAATCAAATCATTGAATGCTTTTAGTATTTTTTGTGAATCGTTTGAAGCATGGTATTGTCAGTAATGAATATAAAGCTTTGATAGAGGTTTAAGTGATTGGTTCGCAGAAATTAAATAATAAAAGGTAAATAACAGTTCTAAGTTTCTATATAGAAAAGAATACATGCATTGATGAATCAATTGATTTGTATCGACAACCATTCCACCATTAGAATAGGAGATGGCTGCATCAAGATAAGTGGTGAGTTTTATAATATTATAATTAGTGATATCACATGTGGCCCAGATCATGAAATTAGCATTTTAAAGTTTTGGAAGAGGACATAGTGAATGAAAATAGGTAGACTACATCAAATCCGTGCATTATACAAATGGAGAAATAAATCATGAGAGCAAATCGACATTTAAAAAGGATATAAATGGTGAGTTGTAAGATTACCATCACCTTCACCTTGAAACAATAAATGTGTTTGTGAGGGATAAAAACTTAAAAAAATAAGGAAAGTGTAATGGGATGATTATATTCCAATCAATTTCATTTGATGATTGACCACTGCCTATGTATCTGATACTTTGAGCAGTAAAATCAAGGTATGCATGAATTTCCCATCTAGTGTGATTATGTAATTGTGTTCCTTCATTATATGTATGCAACTAATTGTGTTACTTCACTATTATGCTCCTAGTGTAGAGACAAACATAGAAGCAAGCTGATGGAGACAATAGGAGTAAGTTGTGCTCATTCATGTATGTTAGCTTACTTCTATTTGGATAGGGGGCACAACATTTTGAATTCCCATCCCATCAGCCCCTATATATGTATAGGTTCTCCCCCTCCTCAACATTATAATGTTGAGGAGGGGGAGGACCTGTACATATTGGGATGGGAATTCAAAATGTTGTGGCCCCTTATCCAAATAGAAGTAAGCCAATAGAGATGATCTAATATATATATATATATATATATATATATATATATATATATATATATATATATATATATATATATATATATATATATATATATATATATATATATATCAAGGAGGGGAATGAACCATGTGTGTGTGTGAAGGATGGGAATGAACCATATATATATACAAGATCTGACAGGATGAGAATTCATAAGCTTGAGGCCCCCTATCTATACTCACTCAATCTCAGTCTACTTACTATGGTACAATACAAATAGGGGACCCTACCCACAATCAATAGATGGGGTCACACACACACACGCACACACACAAAAGGTATCATTTTTAAAACTGACTTGGTACTCATTTGGTACACATCTATACACTATTTCACATTGATCAAATTCATCTTATACTCAAATAGTGAATCTATTAATAGGAATAGTCATAAGCCAAGTTTGAAGCATACAAAATCTAATCTAAAGCAAGCACGATCAGACATCAAAACCAAATCATTAGTTGCATTCATATAGTAATAAGCATGCAACTAATGATTTGGTTTTAATGCTTGCTTTGGCTTCGATTTTGGTATGCTTCAAACTTGATTTGTGGATCGATAAATTAAATTTGGGAAAAATAAGGTAGATTTGTTTAATGTGCAATAGTGTATAATTATTTACCAGATAAGTGCCAAGTCATTTTCAAATGAGACCTTCATTTGTATAAGTTCAATTGCATTTTTTTTCATGTCATCAACATGCTAGGTAAAAAGTTTGACCCTACAAAAATGTTTGATTTTAAAAATACTCAGTTGTTAGGAGAGGCTTCATTTCAACCAACTCTAATCAATATCGACTAGCAATATTGATGAAAACAGACATAAACCATCCTATATACAAGTAGACTAAGTCACTAAACTAAAGATATGGAAATGTTTGTGTATAATATTAAGCAAGTTTGAAATAGATAGTGATGTTCCTATAGGTGTGTAACCACACAATGGAAGGGTATTACTCATGAGACAACATGTAGGTGTGAGAGAATGGTAGGTTAGGATCATATTTGTATGCTCAATTCATGTCTGATAAATGTGTGTCAAGCTTGTCATTGTCAAATACTTCATACTATATTTTGGTATCTATATGCTAAATTAGAATCAAACTAGTTTGTTCATTACATGCCAAAAGACTAGATGATTAGTTTATGGTGAATAATTGTAGTTTAATTATTAAGCACACAAATATCTTATAAAATTGTATAAACTTAACAAATTTGAGGAAAATGAATCAATTAACAATAATATTTTTAACTCAACAAATAAAAAAAATTACTAGGAACACCACATCTTGAAATTTTAATACACATCAAAGTACTCTTACATACTATATTTCAACCAATCTTGCAATTGAAACATCTCACTTTTCATATTCATGTATTTTTCTTGACTTAGTGATAAAGTGAACCCTATTGAAAAGGTAATTGCCTAAGAGTCAAAGTGAAATAATCTCAAGCTCTAAATATATCTCTCATTCTTTTTCATTTTTGTTCACACCTCGTTTGTTTACAATATAGGATCATTTATCTCATATAAATATTATCAAGGTTCAAAGAATACTTATTATTTTATTTTTTTGCTAAATAAATAGGGTTGGAGGGTCCCTTACCCATTTTATTAATGAGACAATGAGATTACAAGCCCGTAACCCAATAGGGACAAACACACAAGCCCAAGAAGGCCCAAAGGACACCCCAAGGGGCAAAACAATGATAAAACAAAAACAACAAAGGACCCAACACCACCAACTAAAAATAATATAGCCATAAAACCAAAATCCCACAACCACTTGAAACCACCATCTTACTATGAACCCCCATCCACCAACGTGCCATTACCACTCACATCACCTATACTCACAAAATGACCACCAACCACCAAAGTATCCATAGAGATAGTACTTTGTCCCTTGTTGATAACCAAGTCTTCCATGTTAGTACCCCATGGCACCATTGATTTCCACCTCCTTCTTACCTTCCTTGCATATTTCATATTGAAGTGACCCCTTAGACCAGGAGTAACTCTCAAATAATTCAAGCGAGCTCTCATGGGTGTCAAGGTCGCTCATCCCTTAGTAAGATGCCCTCCCCCCACTAACACTAGACCCTATTATAGAAATGGAGAATGTGTTCCAAAGAGCCTCACAAGAATATTCATTGCTAAAGACAAACTGGGGGACTTCTTACCTTACATAATTGCCACGTTCAATATCATTTGGTTATAAAGGGCCCCTAAATCCCATCATAGCACCTAGAAACTAGAGGGACCAGGGTTCTGAAAGCACTCTTGAAAATCTTCCATATGGACCAAGAGGTTGTAATATTTGTCTTCCATATCCCTAAAGGCTCTCAAAGGAACCATTTTATTGCCCATATGCTCAGATAATAGCCAAGAGCCTTTATCCTCCAATACAAAATCCTCCACATCCACTACTAACCCCACATGGAACTACTCTTGAACAAGCCTAGTAGCAACTACCATAATCAACTCCTTGTCTATGGATGCCCGAAGAAAGTTCCTCATGATAACTGATGCCACCAAAGAATTCAACTTGACCCTATAATTTATTTATCAAAAGGCTAGAATAATATTCTTTTTAATGGCCTACAAGACATTCCCAGCCTAGATGATAAAGACACATTTCAACCTGGAATCTGAGACTCACCCCTCGAAAGCCATCTCACATTTGTTCACCACTACATTAGGAGGGGCTTACCAAAGGCCACCTATAAGGTGTGTTCCATTATTTTGTTTGGCTGCCTTCAAATTCTTGCAATAGGTTCTCACACAAATGTCAAAAATAATTACCCATGGTAATAAACCCATCAACCATTGCATATGCTTGGTTAAAGAGTCATGGGAGGATGCCGAGCGATGTAGAAAGGACCTTTCCCATGCTTTGACCACCTCCAACCATACACACCCTTTGTCCCAAGATCTATAAGTGTAGTATAATCATGAGGGAGCATTCAAGTTCCACACCTCTCAATCATTATCATAGATTAAATCCTTAGATTGATCGATGCCTTTATTCACCAACTCATATGCCACCTGATTTTCTTCTCAAAAGCAATGATTGGATTTACAATAATTTAAGAGCGCTAGAAAATCCCAAGCCCAGCTTAGAATATTTTCCAAATTATAAGATCCTACCTTTTTATTCCTCAAATCTTGAGTGATGACCGCCGAATCACCCTCGATGATGATTATGTCAATCTCGCACTAACACAAAAACTCAAGTCCCAAAACCAAGGCTTGGGCCCCAGCTTCATTGTTTGTCCCATCCACCAACTTTTTTTAGGCCACTCTAATGAGTGTTCCTACATAATTCTGAATGACACAACTAACCCCAAACACCCATGGGTTCCCCCAAATGGTGACATCAAAGTTGAGTTTGAACATCCCCAGAGGGGGCAACATCTAGTCCATCCTTCCTACGTGCTTATTACCCCTTGACAATGAAATTGATCTGTTAATGAGAGGTATTTTCAACCACTGCTAGGAAGAAATACTCTGAGAGTCCATTCTAAAAAATAACCCCTATATCTACGAGCATGAATAGAGCCCACCTTTGACATAACCAACTCAACTTTTTTAATAATCTCCTTAAAGGAACATGATCAATCTTCAAAGATTCATAGGTTTCACTCTTTCCAAATAGTCTAGATCAAGATCATCAGACATGTTTTCTATAGATAGGAGAAAGTCTCTTTATCAGAGCCCTTGGCCAGGAGATAAAGGCATGTTTCAATGATTCTAGTCTGGCCCAACACCAGCCTAGCTTACTACACATCCAATTCTAAGTCTACCTCATAAATAGGCAATCTTCCTCTTTCACCTGACATATAACACAACTAGAGGGGCCAATAATTCCCATCCTTTGAAGGCAATTTTGGATTGAAATATGGCCTTGCTATTAGGGTATGGAGCTAAAAGCTTCAACTATGCAGACGAAAACAGGAGGTTGCTGAAGATCCAAAAGTACCGGCATCGGTAGCATGATCGACGTTGGTCATGACCAGTGTAGAAGGCAATCGGCGTCAGCAGATAGTCAGTCGACGTCGATCAGCACCAGACAGACAGGGACCAACGTCGGTTTCCTGTGGCGGTTCCAGAACTGCTGTTGACGAACAGTCAGTTAAGTGAAGCGAGTGTTTGCATGTTTAGGGGCTAATTATAGTCACGAGCTGCATGTTTAATTATTGTAATTAGAGTTCTATTTTTGTATGCATGGGATCCTATTTAAAGACCCATGAGGCATGTATTGTAAATCAAGCAAGCAAGTAAAAGCATTGAAGCAAGGAGTAAGGTCAAGGAGATCTATAGGTGTAAGGTCAAGGAGATCTATTGGTGTAAGGTCAAGGAAATCAGCTGAAGCATTCAAGGAGGGGATAACAACTCAGGTTGTTGAGTTGGTTGTGGTTGAGCAAGAGAGAGAGGGAAGAAGGTCTTGAGGTGTGGCAAGCCTTTGAGGTGGAGGAAGAAGTGGCATCTTCCTTATTGTATTTTCTTCTAGTAATATTTAATACAAGAGTGTGTATTGTCTCTCAAATTCTTTGTTGTCTCAAGTTTCTAGTTACTTAATCATTCTGGTATAATTCCGTGTTTAATTGCTTATAAGAAAGTAATCAATTGTGCTTCCATTGGATAAGGGGTTCCTAATAGTTGGTATCAGAGCTACGATTTGTAGGAAGCAGGTTATTGTTTGTTGATTACAGGTCATTCACAGGGTTTCTGATTGAGTGGGAGTTCAGCAATGGTAGAAGAAAGTAAGCTACGAATGGAGAAGTTTAACAACAAGAATTATCAACATTGGAGGATGCAGATAGAGGATTATCTGTATCAAAAGGATTTGTACTTACCATTGGGTGGGGTTGCATGCAAGCCCACAGATATGAAGGATGAAGAATGGAGTGTTCTTGATCAGAAGGCTCTGGGTTCCATAAGGTTGAGCCTTGCATCATCTGTGATTTCCAACTTGTCACAGTGCAAGACAACGAAAGAGTTGATAAAATCCTTGGTGAATTTATATGAAAAGCCCTCGGCTTCTAATAAGGTATTTCTTATGAAGCAGCTATTTACTTTGCAAATGCAGGAATGTGGATCGATACATACTCATCTTAGTGATTTCCATGGTTTGGTAAACTAGTTAGCTTCAATCAATATTGTTTTTGATGATGAAGTAAAGGCTCTCTTGATTTTATGTTCTTTACCTGAAAGTTGGGATAGTTTGGTTATGGCAGTAAGTAATTCTACATCTGCTTCTAAAATCTTAAAAGTTGATGATGTTGTGAGTGTGATCTTTGATGAAGAAATATGCAGGAGAAGCACAGGTGAATCATCAGGGAATGCTCTAAGTGCAGAAAGCAGGGGAAGGCAAAGAGAGAAGATAGAGCAAGGGAAATCAAGGTCAAAGGTGGGAAGGAGATCCGAGTCCAGAGGTGTTACCTACTGGTTTTTTGGAAAGAGAGGACAAACAAAGAAGGAGTGTTGGTTGAGGGATAAAGAGAATCAACATGAAGGTAATGAAGAAGCAAAGGATGCGAATATTGTGGTATAGGATGCTCTCATACTTTCTTTGGATAGTCAGGTAGGATCTTGGGTTTAGATTCTAGTTCTTCTTTTCATGCATCCCCAAACAGAGATTTGTTCCATGAGTATGTCCAGGGAGACTTTGGAGTGCTTTATTTAGGGGATGGTACGCCTTGTCAAATTGTTGGCAAAGGGAAAGTGCAGTTGAGATTGCAGATGAACAACACATGGGTGTTGAAGGAGGTCATGCATGTCCCAGTTCTGAAGTAGAGTTTGGTTTTTGTAAGAAGGTTGGGTGATGAGGGATGCATAATAACCCTCACAGCGGATTCTTGGAAGGTTACCAAGGGTGCACTTGTTTTATCAAGAGGTAAGAAAGTAGGTACTCTTTATCTATCTACTTGTATTACTGATTCTACTTCTGGTTTATCTACTTCAGCTATAGATTCGAAGATGTGGCTTAATAGGCTTGGTCACATGAATAAGAAGGGAATGGACATTCTTGATTCAAAAGGTATGTGTTCAGATTCGAAAAGCATAGATAGAGTTCATTATAGGAAAAGGAAATTTGATGCTTTTGATAGCAACAAAGAAGCCTTGGTGTTTATGGAGGAGATGAAAGATAGAGATCAGTCACAAGGGCTAAATAATTCTGAGCAGGGCAGTATGGATAGGGGTTTGATCCAAGATGAGTTCGTGGATGAAGATTTCATCACTTACAAGAACACATAGACACCGACGTCGGTCACTTGGAACCGACGTCGGTCAGGCAGATACCGACATCGGTCATGTGCAGACCAGTAGGGTCGATAGAGTCAGGCAGGAGAAGTCTGACGTCGGTCAGGTAGGGACTGATGTCGATAGAGGGTACACTGGCATCAGCCAGGGAAATGACATCGATAGTCAGGGTCAGTGCAGGGAACCGACATCGATCGGGAGCAGACTGGGAGATGGCTGAGATCGGTCAATAGAACGGATGTTGGGTGGACAGCAAGCTGCCAAGGAGTCTCAAACACCCATATGGAGGTTAGAAAGGGTAAGTGAACCTCATATTCATTGTTCACCTTCTTTATATTGCTTACTGATGGTCAAGAACTAGGAAGATGGAAGAAGCAATGCAGGTAGAATCCAGAAATAGTGGGAGCTTGGCATGGATGAGGAGTGTGAGTCCTTGGAGAAGAACCAAACAGGTATTTGTTGGTGGAGTTGTCAGCTGGAAGAAAGCATTGGATGAGGGATGGATTCCCATGTTAGAGAAGAGAGTGGATGGATACGTGAGACAGAAGGCTATGGTATATGGTCTTGAGTAGGTTGCAGGACAATGGAGGTTTGACCATTGTTTTTATCTTTACTAGGTTGGATAATATTAGCTACATTATCCTGTTACTGTATTGTGTTGCTTATTACAGGGTTTCATATACAGGGAGTTTTCTGAGCTAAGGGTAGAGTTGGTTCAGAAGTATGTCATGAAGAATTCGGGAGCAGCAAAATTCTTTTGGCATAAGTGACAGGTATAACATCACAGGGTTTGTGGTGGTTGGTCTTCAAGAGTGACTTTGAAGAGGGATACAGAGCCAAGGGAACAAAGTAGATGGTGTACAGGTACAGGTATATTTGCAGCTGTTTATCTCCAAGTGGGAGATTGTTAGGGTGTGGAGCTAAAAGCTTCAACTATGCAGATGAAAATAGGAGGTTGTTGAAGATCCAGAAGTACCGACATCAGCAGCATGACCGACGTCGGTCATGACCAATGCAGAAGGCAACCAGTGTCAGCAGATAGTCAGCTGACGTCGATCAGCACCAGACAGATAGGGACCGACGTCGGTCACCTGTGGCGGTTCTAGAACTACTGTTGACGAACAGTCAGTTAAGTGAAGCGAGTGTTTGCATGTTTAGGGGCTAATTATAGTCATGAGCTGCGTGTCTAATTATTGTAATTAGAGTTCTATTTTTGTATGCATGGGATCCTATTTAAAGACCCATGAGGCATGTATTGTAAATCAAGCAAGCAAGTAAAAGCATTGAAGCAAGGAGCAAGGTCAAGGAGGTCTACAGGTGTAAGGTCAAGGAGATCAGCTGAAGCATTCAAGGAGGGGATAACAACTCAAGTTGTTGAGTTGGTTGTGGTTGAGCAAGAGAGAGAGGGAAGAAGGTCTTGAGGTGAGGCAAGCCTTTGAGGTGGAGGAAGAAGTGGCATCTTCCTTATTGTATTTTCTTCTAGTAATATTTAATACAAGAGTGTGTATTGTCTCTCAAGTTCTTTGCTGTCTCAAGTTTCTAGTTACTTAATCATTTTGGTATAATTCCGTGTTTAATTGCTTATAAGAAAGTAATCAATTGTGCTTCCATTGGATAAGGGGTTCCTAACACTTGCACCATAAGCCACACAAAGGCCCTAGCTTTAAGAAGATTAGCTTTATGCCAACAAAGGGACTTAATCCATTTAAAGGAAGGTTCCACTTGCTCAGCCATTTTGTACCCTAGGTTGATTGCATGCCAGCTAGTCATAGCTCCAACCCATTGGACCATATTAGTCTTTGAATGAATGAAAAAAATCTCTTTGCTAAGATGTTTACCAACTATAGCTTTTGATTTTAGGAAGTGGCATAGTATTAAAATCTTTCCACCTCCATCAAAATAGACCTGCCTCCACTCTAGATTCAAGATAATCTCTTACCTTGTCTCCCCACATATACCTTAGATTCTCTTAAGCCTCCAAAGAATGCTTATTATTAATTAAAGTAAACACCTTATATTGAAGCTATGAATACGCAAAACATGAAAAGGGAAAGTAATAAACTAATCTAAGAGGGAAAAAAAACATAATATGATGTAAAGGAAAATAAAGAACAAATTAAATAAAAATGAAACATCTAAAAATAGATTAAAATATTAATAAAAATATTAAAGAGATTTAGCTTAAATTAAAGTTACCCAACAGAAATAAAGACAAATTAGCCAACTAATTTAAAATAGTATATAATAAGGTAAAAATATGATGAACGAGTCATTGCAGTGAAATAAGAAATATAAAATTTATTGAGAATTTGGAAATGATATTTTCATAACTTCTTACAGATTATAACAAATAAAATAAGAAATAAGTTACAAGTCCACACAAAGATATAAATAATCTTGTTATAACCCAGCCTGCATACTTTATTTTCTTAGACTGTTATATGTTTCCAACTTTCTTTTATATTGTTTGGCTATAATTTTGAGCTATTATTTTGTCAGTCCTATGTGAAGTGATATCATAATTTGTTTCAGATCATATTTAGTTGATTATTATGGACATTGGATAGTTGTAGTTTATTTTCCAAATGTGTTGATTTGGTTACATCATTCAATTTATGTACATGTACTATTTAGTTTAGCTATCTATTATTATATTATATAGGTGTTGTTGATGGCTATTTGTGGATGTAAGTATAGGTAACATGAGCTAGGATGATGGCTGACTCTGGTGGTCAGGAGATAAGGGACAAAGGGCAATGAGCAGTCAGGTGATTGACATAGGTAAAAAGCGGTGTTAGACTTGAACTGTAGTCACTATTCATTAGTTTGTCTATTTTGTTATTCTATCACTTTTAATCATCATTTGCTCTTATTCTTATTGTGATCATCTTCTTGAGTTCTATTGAGTTTGCCTTGATTATTTTATCATTGACCATTTGGCATTACTTACTTGATCGATTTCATTATCTAATTTTGGTTTCTTTAATTTTTGGTGGACTTTGATACTATTATCTCATTATGCTATCCATAATCATTGTCTTTGTTTGCTCATAGGCCATCATTGACTTATAGGCAATTATGCCTATAATGATTGTTTGAATGTTAATAACCAAGCGCAGGACCACTAATCGATAGCTTAAGTAAGCATGCCTTAACATTTAATAAGAATCATAAGAGTTGGTATTGCCATGGCATGCATAATAAAGGATGTTTTGATTTATCTTATATCCTTAATGACTTAGGCGAAGTGGTAAAAAGGTTAATGTTATATTTTTTTAACCCTTGATAGGGCCACAAATTGTCTTGGCATGGTATTAAATTTCAAATCAAAGATTTGATTTTGTGAAATGATAACATTTGGATGGGGGTTGTGGGGTTTTGACCCCCAAAAAAATGCCATCATGACCAAAATCTTTTTATCTTAGGGTTAATTATTTTCATTTTGGAGCTTGATGCATTTGAGGAGATGGGATACAACTACCAATACATTTTTTTGGTTTAGAAGGTAGTTGAGGAGATTCAAAAAAAATGAAAGAAGATTTGGGAGAGAAGGGGGAAAGACAAGCTTAGGCCGTGGATACAAAAGTTTGGGCATGGCACTTGGGGAAAAAACAAGGGGTTTTTTAGCAAGTAAGCAAGATTTAATTTTTGTTTCCTCTCCTGTGTGGGTAGTGAACAAGTAAGTCTTGTTTATTTTTCTTTTGTGGAAGAATGAAGGGGTTGATTCTTTTTTTAAGCTGCAAACAATAAAAGATAGTTTTCAAGCTCATAAGGAAGTCAATAGACTTCCTTATGAGCCTAAAAAGGTTCTATACCAATATAAAATGGATATTTAGCTTTCATTTTATCATGGGTCAATTAGATTTGTTTTATAGTCAATGTAATTTCTAGGTTTTAAATTTAAAAATGATTTTTTTTTAATTTCTAAAAACTCTTAAAGCTATTTTATTCATGCTCTTCTCTGGCCATAGTAAAATGATCATATAAATAATTATTTTACTTCCATTTGTCTAGTTGTAGGGTTTGATTTAGGGTTTAATGATTTTTTTTTGCATTTTTCCTTTTGGGTATTTCGACCCTATAGAGGAGGTCACCTCATTTAGGTGGCTAGGTTTTTATTTTTATTACCTGTAGAGGCAGCCAGCTAGAATGACATTTTTGAAAAAAAAAATTAATTGAATAAAATAGTGCTTTTATGGTTGGGATTTTATTCATCATCAACAAAACGTTTTGAATTATTTTCTTTATTTGATAAGTGGTTGGGTTGAATCTATTTGGGGTTTTATTAACCTGCTAATTCATCATTTTTGGGCATAGTTCATTTGCAATTTAATGTATAAACCTTACTTGGTGTTTATGATTTTAAAATGAGTTTACAGTTATAACATTGATTCTTGTTATCAAACCCTTAAGATCTCATTAATATTATTACAATAGTATTATTTTTTTAGAGTCAACCTAACCATAGAAAAGGGTCAGATATAGTGATTTCATCACCTTTTATAGATGATGAAAATGAATATAACTGACAAATTGGCAAAAGGGAAAAATATCTAAAAATTGTGATGTTGTGTTATATGTTTTCTAGTACATGCATCATGTCAATATTTATTATTGATTGTAACAAATGTTTTTGTATCGCTTGATGTGATGGATTTTTATGGTGGTACACCTTGAACCTAAGATGAAGGTTCATGAGGTTCAATTGAATATATAGTTGAAACCTATAAACCTTCAGATGACAAATAGAGGTTGTCAATCCTTGTATGTTTCCTGGTGTTTGTACTTGTTTTTTAATTATGGAATGATTGATTGGTTGAAGTAACTACTACAAAATTAGTGATGGATTTTATCCCTTATTGCTCACACTCTTGTCCCAAAGACTCGAAAACCAGACTCCACCTCCTAGTTGATGGTTGGGGGTGGTAAGGGCCACCGATTGGGGGGCTCATAAGATGGATTAGGTTAGGATGGATCATGTGGAGGAATTATATTACTCAGCTGAATATTGGTGTAATTAGATGACTTATAATTATATTATTTAATTATTTTACCAATTATTGTTGTATTATAACATGTTTAGAAATGAACAATAATAACTTAGATTGAGGTAAAAGATAGAAACATGTTATTTTTATACTATTATTCATTTATTTCTTTCAGTACTATTATGTTGTTGATTAAGTGATTCAATTGCTTAAGTTTGGGTGGAAGGTTGTACACCTCCAAGTAGATGAAATGTTAATTGTTTACAAGTTGAGTTGTTATTTACATTCCAATGAATGTAGTTGTTTATAGTATTAACAGTTCATTAGTGATTATCAATTAACAATTTGATTTTATATTTTATGAACTAGTTCTTAAGACTATGTTATCGCTTACATACAAGTATACAACTTAAATATCTACACTTGTATACTAATTTCAAGTTGTTATTCTTGAATATTTGTGAATTCTTATTGTTGTACCATAACTCTTACAATATAAATTATGATTTCCTTTGAGTTCCAAAAATACACTAAGTATGTGAGTAATTTCCAACCATTAAAATCACTTTATGTTATGTTAAGAAATTGTTGTTTGAGCTAATGTTTTTTATCTTTTTGGGCACCTTATAACCATACAAGAAGTTTACAAATTAATATTTATGACAACCAGTTCAGTGAAATTAATTGCATAAGTGTTGTTTATTCTAATCTTCATCATTCCAAGATATTAAATACATCTATTACTCCACTTGTTGAACATGTTTTATTCAAGTTCAAAGAATTGAGAATTATTATTTAAATATGAAGATTGAATTAATTCCTAAGTTAGGTTATCTTTGATTGGTATTTTACTTGTCAAAACAAGGATGTAAGAATACTTAGAATTTTTTTAGTTTGCATAATCTTTTTTATATGTTGCAATTTTAGTTCTTGATCTTCTAAAGAGGAGAAAGAAGGGATGATATTAAGATGGAATTAGAAGAGATAAATAAAATTAAATGAAATAGGTAATATTAATGTCAACTAATAGTAATATTAGTGACAATAAATGAAGCAAATAAGTTTAGATGTATATGTTTTTCCCCTCTTTGAAAGGGAATTGCGAGTGGATGAAGTGGAAGGAGTAATGGTATTTCAAATTAAAACCCTTTCATGGATAAGTCTTAGTAAATGATGTTAGTGGATATGATTCCCCCTTGAGGGAACATGTAGAGAAGAAGGAGCTAGATGATCACTCAAAAAGATGAAACGAGGGGAAGGATGCAATGAATAGACAAGGGTATAGGGTGTTGGATGTGAAATAGATGATGAAGAAGAATAACTTAACCTAAGAAATAAACTACAAATGGATGATGCCCCTGGTAAAGATATATGTACAATAAATGGAAATGACTGTGTCACAATTATCGACACATCCTAAGGGGGAATCAACTATAACATGATGATGATAAGATGAAAGGTCATAAGCCTTCGATGTATCCTAAGCAAGGATGCATGCCAAAGAGAGCTACAGACCAAGATGAGACTGATTTGATAAGTTTAATGATGATTGTTGTTCAAAGCTAAGGTTGAGTGATATGATGATGAAGAGAATAAATAATATGATTGAATGACCAAACAATGAAAGGGACAAGAAAATGGTGGTCGATCAATCCTTGAGCACTAAAGAGTGGCCAAGTGTTGCCTACATAGCCTAAAAAGACCTCAAGCCAATGTAGTTTTGACTCAGGGATAAATGATAAGATAGACTAGAGGATAATGATGATGATGGATGTTAGACATGTTAGTTGTTAAATAGAGAATGTGACTTAGATGGAGATAAATAGATTAGGAGAAATTATTTTATATTGGACGAGGGGATAAAGAAGATCATTTTGATGATAGGATAAAGATGATTAGATAATTATGGAAATGATAGAGGAGAGGATAAATGATGCATGTGTTTATTACCAAACCATCAATTTTGTAATAAGACCCATCATATCCTAATCAATCTGATAGATATGGCACTTGGCAGGATGCCCCATGATATAAGTGTGACCAAGAGGATGTTGTGATAAAGTGTGTAAAAGGGTAAAATAGAGAAATGTGCATCATTGAGGGCACCTAAAAGCATCATTGTAGTTTTTTTGTGTCATCATAGCATCCTCATTCATTTCCCAATAGACAAAAATAGACATGATGCAAGACTAAAAATAAATATAGACAAACCATAAGATAATCAGATATAAACATGATAAAAGACATACAAATAATTCAAACAACACATATTAGACAAATAACACACACAATTATCTATATGCAGTGCCATTGTGTCTTGTCTAATTGTCCTGGTGAGATTCTATGGGATCATTGATTAGATGATGAGTTGGGCTAAGTTTGTCATGATGATCATGATGTGAAAGTGGATTAAGGATATGGGTTTAGATAGGGGTATATATTTGGTATTTATTAGGGATAAAAAATATGGGCTAGCCGACTTGAGGATTGACCATGTTGTGATCTTAGAGGAGAGATTAAGAATTATGAGGATAAATGAGGCTAGGTTAATGCTAGCTTGATATAGACTATATTTTCCCTGATTTAAAATAGGGAATGAGAGACAATGGTGGGATGGATGATTATGATCTGGGTTATGGAGGATGAAAGACATGGAGATGGATGAAAAGAGGAGAATAAGAATAAGACAAGACATCTTGGAATATTTTTGGTTTTATCTAGATTTTATGATTTTTAGGGTTTTTAGAATATTTCAATTTTTAGGATTTTTTTGGAACATTTATGTACACTATAAAAAGGGGGTTACTAGCAAAGGGAATACCAAGCCCATCAACTAAGATAAGGATGGATTCAATGATGGATGTGATGATAAAAGGAGGAGGGTGATGCAAAAAAGGGGGTGAGGACCAAGGAAGAGTGGACTAGGGATCTACAATGACCACATTATGAAAGAACAAGATATTTAGTCGCTTGAGTGTGAATTGAAGTATATGCCAAGATGGTTCCAAAGCATTTCTTAAGACATATTCCATGTCCTTAAAAGGTCAAGATGGGAAGAAAAATATTCAAGATGATAGATAACAGGCAAGAAATTTTGGAAAGAGAAATAGGAGAGATAAGGATGACATGAAATGGATTTTCCCCCAAGTGTTGAGGTACAATGCGGATAATATGTTATTTTATCATGATGTCGAAAACCAGTATTCATCATGGTACATGCCAAAGGTGCCAAAAGACTAGTTTTCACCATTAGACAAATGAGTTTATATTTTATTTTATTTTATTTATTTATTATTATTTTATATTATATATATATATATATATACACACATAACTTTTTTGACTTTTTGGGGTTTCTCAGTTTATTAGAGGCAGGTGAGATGTAGAATTGTAAATGTTTTCTTGATATTTCAATCGACACCCAGTCTGGATATGTGTGATGTGAGGATCATGTTGTCGATGTTGTATGTATTGATGTCCTTGTGACCTTCATTGATTTTTGATTTAACATCCTCTAGACATCTAGACCAGGTGTCTTCATAACCCTTATGAGAGATGATGCTACCCATGAATTTGAGGTATGAAATGGATGGGATTATGTCTTGATTTATATGGTAGGTTATAGGATGTGAATGAGTAATATGGTTATGATGGATAATGTGACTAGAAGGGGAGCAAAAATGGGGTTCGATAGTTGCATACACTGTTGGATATGGTGGAGGGGACATTTTTTATTAGTGTTGTGAGGTTAAGGGATCCAAGACCCTTTGACCTGTTTGCTCTTTGATCCAAATATTAGGAGGATTATCAACCATATGACTTTTAACATGATTTTTATTTGGTGATTGGATTTGAATTAGATTTTTATTGCCCCTCAGTGCCTATAACTGGGCTTCACCAGAGGGATTTGAATTTAGACTTGATGGATGATGTGGATTTTGGCTTTGTAATCTCTTAGCATCTCAAGGGTACTTATATTAGGAGATGACACTTTTTGAATTGACCAATTATGAAGCTCTTCTTGACTTTGATTGATGAATTTTGGATCTTAGTTGACTTGAATTTTTGGCTTGATTAATTGAATATTGGATTGGATTCTTATATATTCGACATACAATATTACATGATGAAGGGAGTCCAATGATGCATGTTCCTATTTGTCCCATTTTAGGAGTGGGATGGAGTGATTGTTAATAAGAGGTGGATGATTGGGGATGTATGGTGAAAGGGGTGGATTAAGGGGATAATATGAAGTATAGTCCTTATAAGAGCTACTAAGAAACCCAACATCAATGTCAGAGGAAGTGTCCTCAAGAATCTCAAAAGGATCACTAAGACTCTTTGTATAATTAGCTTCTAAAGTCAATTTACATCCATCTTGATGATCTTTGACTAATAAAGCATCCAATAATTGTGTTATAATTTCATCATCTTGAGATGGATCAAGAGTCATGCCTTGAGAATGGTTAAAATTCAAATTAGATATGTCATCAAAGATATAGGTGTGAGAATGACTTTCATTATCTGAAAGGGATGATGATACTGAAAGGGATGATGCTTCTAACATGTGTTTTGATTCATATGCTAGTGTTAAACATGATCCTGACCATTTTGATGCTGACTCTAATAGGGATGTTGATGAGTTGATGTCCCTGATAAATTATTTTCTAATAATAGCCGTAGAGAGGGTCTGTTGGATAACATCATTATCCTCAAGTATCTCTTTCGCATTGGGTTTGTGATTGGGTGCAATAATGGATTTGTGAAAATGAGGGATTTGATGTGAATGGGATATAGAGCTGGTTCAATCGGGTATGATTGTGATATGCTAAATATTAGGGTCATGAATTTTTTGAGGAAGGAAGAAGCTTGATCGTGATTAAGAAGTGCCTCTTGTCATACCCCTTTTTGCACACTCCTAGGTGTAGATGTATTGGATTCACCCTTAAATTTCAATGTTGCCATTATCAATTAAGTTTTGGATATAATCTCTAAAAGGGTGACATTTATTAATAGAATGCCTAGGGACTTTATGGTATATACAAAATTATTCTGATCGATACCATAAGGGCATATTTTTAGACAAATTTAGAGGTCTTGTTTTTGGTTGAACAATCATGCCTATGGATCTCATTTTCCAAATAGTGATTCCACGAATATCAAGAGAGGGGTTTATTGCTTGTATATCATGTTTGATGTGGAAGTGTTTTATTTAGAAGTGGAAGAATGTGGAAGTGATGTAAGGAGATGATGAGATTGACAAGCTAGGATTCCCTTTGCTAGTAAGATAGGGGATTTATGATGGACTATGACTGGCAAATGGAGGATTCAACTATGGATGAGTGCAAATTGGGGGTAATATTGGTTGAATGGGGTCAAGTCCTTTGGGAAGTTGGGCACCAATTTCAAGGAGTTGCAAGAGGAATTCATCCTTATTGGTGACAATATAATTATTAAACAAGGTGATTGTTAGACTATGAGGCCATGACTATGGCTAAGACTAGTGAATGATGGAATAGAATGTAAATGGTTGTCATGATAATTAGATGGGGATGGGGGTTGTTGAGGCACTTATTTAGTAGGTGATATTAGGTTTAGGGGTTCAAAATCATCGAGAAGGTGGGCACCCATCTCCATTAGTCGTAAAAGGCATTCATCCTTGTTGGCCAAGATATACTTATGAAACAATGTGATCTCATCACTTGTATATTGAGGGGAATTATGACTATGGTTATGATGAATTGATAATGGGACTAACCATGCTGGGCTAGTATGTAGGCTAGGTGTAGATGGGTATCATTAAGGAAGGACATGGGACATTGGTTTAGGCTTGATAGGATCAAGGTATGTAGGTAGGTGGTCCCCATTTTGAGGGCCCATAAAAGGATCTCATTCTTATTAGAAAATAGGTATTGTTCTACAAGAATTGGGTCCAAATCCATGTGGGAAGATGATAAATAGGTAATGGATAAAATGTGGATAAAAGGGGGTTAATTTGTAGGTATATTAGGTTTTGGCTAATAAGATGGTCCTTGGACAAAGTAAATTTGAATCATTGAGCTTGTATGATAAATGATGGAGTATGATAAAAGACTAGGAGCAAATTTCAAATCGATAGTAGGATAGGTGCTAGAAATCTATCGATAATGCATAGTTTTCAAGCTAGAAAAAGGATTAGGATTCAACTAGTGTCTGGATTCAAACTAGCAAGATGATTATTGGATGGGTGCTAGTTATGAACATGAAGATGACTGGATTAGATACGCCTAGATTGATGATGATTTGAATGCTAGATTGAACCTAACAAAGTGAAAGGTTATTAATGTGGTATTGACTAAGTGTGAAATTTAAAAAAGTGATAGTAGATTGGAGTGATAGGATGATATGTAAGAAAAACAAAAGGACTATCTCAAGTCTTAGGCTCATTTGCTCAAAATTAGATAGATATAAGCTTGTGTGATGAAGGATAAATGGCATTAAGGGTAGTGATGATGATTGGGGGTAAGATTAATGATGTAGATATGGTTTGGACAAATGTATGACCTAGAAATCTAACTAGATGTGTTGGTTTAGATGAGGTAAGATTAGATTGAGGGTGATAAGATAAGGATTTTATAGATAGGAGAATGCCAAGACAAACCCATATTAGGATATGTATAAGATTAAGGATGCACACAATATGATGAAGGATGAAGTAGATAAGGATGTATAATATGATTAGGAATGTACAAGGTAGTATGATATGGACAAGAACTTACAAGATGATGATATAGAAAGCCTAGGTATTTGTGTGTAGATTTGGGTTAAAGGCTAACTCAACTCAAAAATAACACTAGTCTAGCACAACACACATCAAAGCAAGCAAATCATAAAATTATGGTTAGTAAACCCATGGGTGTGTAACTTGATTATTACACCATCCAATAGCTTTGCAGGTGAGTGTATAGGCTGGTGACCTATTATAGAATCTCTCTAACCCTCTCAACCCTGTCTACTCATGATAGTCACTTAGGAGCTACTACTAACTTTGGCAGCAAGTTGCATGTTACGACTGATGATCCTATGTTAGGTTATATAGGATCTCTAGGGGCATCCCTGATATACGTGAGGTATGTAGGGCCCAACTCTGTATATGGTGTTGTATGATGTTTGGTTTAGATAATTAACTCTTTCCCTTCATGGAAGACCTATATGGGGCCAATCGCTTAGTCTAACGATAATTGTCCCTGATATTTATACTTTGCCAAAACATGGAGTGTGTAATTATATGTGTTGATGAAATCCATGATCACAATCCCCATAAAAATATTACAAGTGCATGGGAATCACTTCCATGTCACATTGCCCCTAAAAAATAAAAATGGGAAGGTTTATTAGTGGTTTTTGATCCTCTGAGACTCACTGCTAGGACATAAGGAGGAGAGCATACACCATTGTATCCCTTGGATAACACTCAAACAAGTAAAAAAGTTTTATTAACCAATTAATTTAGATGTGATATATACAAAGATATATATAAAATGATTTTTTTGAAATGCCAAAATCTTTGATAGGTGTCTTGCAAAGCAAGTGATTAGTAATTTCAATTGGCAATCTTGAGGGACAACCTACAAGACAAGAAATTAGACAAAAATATGACTTGCAAGATAATATTTTAGACAAAGACAAAATATGACCTGCAAGACAAGATGTTAGCAATCCAAAGTTTCCACCAAACTCATCACTGTAAAAATGTTAGTCCAATAATCCTTAATAAAGACAATGAAAAAAATCATGATTTTGCACTATAACTTCTTTTTATAGATTAGGGACCACACCCCTAGAAGTGTCAAGGGGCAGTGCCTCTCGCAGGGATAAGGGGTAGAGCCCCTTGTGGGGTTTGGGGGAAATGCCCTAGGTGCGCTTTATGTAATGGTATAGGGAAAGGTTGATGGGCAACATCCTCAATGCCAAAATTAGTTTAGGACATGAGGGATGCTTGGAATGACTCAAAATTCACTTAAAATGATCTTAAAGAATTCACTCAAAAGAGACATTTTTTGAAGAAAAACACATAGCAAAATCACTATTGATTTGATCAAAATTGTAGACACATAGTCAATTATTAATCAAAATCACTTCCATAGATTGTAATACCACAACTGCAAGATCAAAATTTTTGTAGACATTTAATTTGACTATAGCTATGTGCTTAGGCAAAACTGTTTGTGGTTAGTGCAAAAGTATGGGAATCAAAACCATCGATGTTGAGATGTAGTTTTGTAATTGATAGAAAAAACACTATATTTTAAAAAAAATGTTATAAGATGCACAAAATACCCACATAGGTTTTATCTTATTGGAAATAAGTTTAAACCAAATAGTATAAAGTAGATGTATTGTAAAACTACCTTAAGTCAAAACCACATGTGTGTTTGCAAGACTGACTTTGGGAATCAATAACGCCTATTTCAAGATGTGGTTTTGCTTCAATAAGATTAAAATAAATGTATACAAATTGATGTTAAACATCTAAGATGTTGCCTTAAACTATTTAGATTATTTACAAATCTAAACACTACTGATAAAAGGATAAATTGCTAAAGACAAACAACAACACTTAGTTTTCAAGTATATTTGAAACCTCCTGTCTAACTTAAAAATTGTAGCTAAAATTTAAAACTGCTTTTGTCAATAGGTGATATTGTACAATGTAGTTAAAAGGGTGATTTTAGGGATTAAGTTTGTTTGGGAAAATCCGTCTTCCCCTGCAAGTAGATAACAACCCTATAGAAGAAACAAAATTATCCGATAGCAAAATCACAAGATTAGGTTAGTGATTTCATGTCTAAGTAAAAAATGCACTTCTCATAGGCAAAATCGTAACTAGGAATCAAAACCACATTTATCAAAAGGCAAATTTACAAGAGGTCATAAAACTACCAAAAAAGGTCATGGTTATAAGGTTAGGTTGGCAGTTTGTTTAAAACCACAACTGCCAAGGTTAAAATTGCTTGTGCAAAATTACCTTTTGTCGATAAATATCATCTTTCACCTAGAACATGATATTTTTGAAAATTTGAGCCACAATTTATCCTCAATCCAACCTGCAAGGCAAATGTCAAGCACTTCAATCACACAAGGTTATTCTAAATAGAGGGTTCATACTGTGGTCTCCAAAATGTAGAATGATAAATTTGGGCAATAGGATCTGATTATGTAAATTATATCAAATATTCTCAAATCTATAATCTACCATTTAGAATCTAGATCCAGTTAGGATAACAATGCAAAGATAAATGAAACATTCATACAAACATTAGATCCTAAAATTTGATTGCTCTAAATAAAGATCAAAATAAAAGCAAGACTAAATGATTATGGATTGTGGTTTATGGAGATTGCTTACAAGTAGACTCAGATTTTTAGCATGATGTTGACTTGATCAAGGACTTGGATTGCATGGTTTAGTTTGATTCAAGACTAGGATGATAGCATGGAAGCTCATATATTTTTTAGTTAGTTTTGGCCATGAAGGGATGGTTCATTTAAATAGAGAAGAGAGGGAGAATTTTAAAATGAATTAAAAATACTTTGAGAATAGAGGCTTCTAGAGAGGAAGGGCTAATATAGAGAGGATTCTAGAATTGGAGAATTCTAGAATCCATTAGGGGGATAAGCAAGATTAATAAATGATTAAGATGGGTGATTAGATGGGTGATTAAATAGGTAATTAGGGACTAGAGATGTAGGAGAGCCTAGGAATAGGTTATGGTAGGTGGGATTGGAATTCAAAATTCCAATATAATGGATAAGTGGGATTAGTTAGTGGGTAATAGGGGATTAGGTGGATTAATTAATTTGTGGGTATTAATAAGGTTAGTGGATGAATAATAATGAAGGGGGATGTTAGATAAATAACTAGGAGTGATATTAGGACATAATTAGAAGAGATAAATTATATTAAATGAAATAGGTGAAATTAATGTTGACTAATAGTAATATTAGTGACCGTAAATGAAGTGAGAAACTTTAGATGTATACATGAAGTACAACCTTTGTCATCAGGATCTCTAACCCATTTCCTTATTGAGTGTCTAAATGATCTAGTTAATCCTTCACTCTGAAGTCTGCTTCTAGTCAAACTTCACCTATCGGCTTTCCCATCCATCTTCAAAACACAAGAATAGAATATAATATTTTAATTTAAATCCCCAAGAAGATCTATGGAACAAAGTAAGTTACAATAGTTTTTAGATGAGATTTCTACATCATGTGTGGCATTTACATCATTGCCATAAGAAACTTATAATAATCATTGCTTAACAATTCCAATATTTTTTTTGTAATTTTTTTTGTTAACTAGTGACATATCACATTACAAAAATAAATATTCACATCCCTTTTGGGATACTATGCAACATCAAGAGCAACTACTAACCAGTGATTAAATGCATCCTACCAATAAATCAATTGTTAGGAATAAATCCTTGATATTACAAGTTATATCAATGAGCTATATCCTATAGTACAAGTAATTAAATGTAGGAAACAAGCTACAAAAAACATAGACAAGAAAGAGGACACATTACACAAGAGATTAGATGAAAACCTTGTAATCTGCAAAGAACAACCATGGGTAACATGGTAGCTTTCAAAATTCATTACTTCAGCATCAACTCTCTTCTATAATCGTTCATCCAACAACTCATTCAGTGCTTACAACCAAGCACTTAATGCTTCCACTTGAAACATTGATCTGGAGTTCAATTCAAAAAAAGGTTCCAAGTCATGGAAAAACCAATTGCACAATGTAGAGCTCATTGAGAGCTTTTTGGCACTTCTTTTGGATCGCAAAACGGAGTCCAAATACCCAAGTTATAGGCTACTGAAGTTATTTTAAGACAGGGAAAATAAGGAGGTGTCGCAATGCGAATGCGACAAGTGTACCAATCACCCGTTGACACGTGGTAGCCAATTTTGTACATTCATGCAAAAAAATTGGTTAGTGTTTTAGTTTTAGCCTCCGGTCTTTGATAGGGGATTGTATGGAGAACTATGGGCCCCGTTATTAGCTCACTGGGGGCCCTCAGCGAGGGTCGACACACTTGATTAAGGTGGGGTGCCTTGGCCTCCATCTCACAATGCATTGTATTTGCATTTGCTTTTAAATCATAATTTTGTACCCACCAAATGCATGTGGGACAAATCAATTGTAAGTTTTTAAATCTGTGTAATAGCTTGGTAATATTTTACTTACCATTCCCCATTATGCCACATGGGAGAACCCACACTTTCCATGCCTTCCAACCACCTTACCAAGTCAGGCTTGAGATTACATGCCAGGTTGGAGACCATGAGAAATACATGCTTCAAGGTAGAAGGCAGTCGAGTCATAGGAGCTCGAGAATGGGATATGCCAAGATTGAATGCTGAGTTAATCCTTCCACATGCCTCGAGATTGGAGACAAGACCGAGCCATATGCCTATCTATGTTGGCATTCAAAGTTAGCATATATTCTAAAGTTGGTACTTGAACCAATGAACCAATGCTAAATGTGGTGCCTTAAGCCCACCAAAAGGGCGGTCAGCGCTTGATAAGGTAAACGCTAACCTTATTAAAGCTATCAAACTGATTTAAATTTCCCAATGTGGGACAAAAGATAGCCCAAGCACCCAAAAAGGGAGGCTAAAGACTTGAACCGTGGATCTCCCATGCAAAAGGGATAAGTCTTGACAAACTAAGCTATGGGATTCCAAGTGTTTTAAAAGGAGCAAACTTTTATTTGAATGTAAGCTTCGCAGGACTATGCATTTTTTATTAAGAGGCCGAGAGCTTAGAAATAGCTAGCTAATGGATTGTTATCCATTATCCGACCTTATACACAGAGGGTAAGCCTTTTTAATTATGTTTTGTAATTAAAAAGAGAATGTTTTTGTTGTTATTATTATTATTATTAGTTGGATAGACCAATAGTTTGAGTGAAGGGACCAAAGCAACTTCGAAAAAGGACTGAAGATTGAGGAAGGATTCTGTGTTGTCGAGCTTGAGTTTATCAGCATAGGTGGAATTCTTGGATATAGATCAGACCTAAGGGGAGTTGTGCAGCATTTCAAAGAATTTGTAATTTATTTGTTGCACAAATTTAATAGAAATGGTCCTCACTATTGGGTAGACTCGGAGATGTAGGAAAGAGATGCCAAACTCTGTTATCAATGTTGTGTGGTAATTTGTCTTTTATTTGCATGATTTTAATTCAGTTTTTCTAATTTTTAAATTAACCAAGAATACATGCAATTTTTAAAATTGACAATTTACAACATTTGATTTGAAACAAAAAACTAGTTTTATGGGTGAAAAGAAGTTAAAAGTCTAGTGACAGTTCCAATCCAATTCGATAACTGAGAACACATAAATGCAAAAAAAATTTCAAGTTCTTTTGAGTATTTCAATAATTTGTTAAGTTTTAGAAGTTCAGTATTCATAGTTTAAACTTCACTTTGAGTTTATCAGTGTAGTTTATGGATCATAATTTAGGTTGTGAACCTAGCTAAACTAGCCTACAAGATCCAACCTCCAAGCATGTAAGCCCAAGGCTTGCATGGATCCACTAATTAGATAAATTACAATGATAGAGCTAATGCATATTTATGAATTTTACAACATGAGAGAGAGAGGGGAGAGAGAATGAATAATGGCACCAAATAATTTTGACCCACACTTGGTGTGCATGTGATCCTCAATAGTGGTGATGTTGTCTTCATATGCAAAAGTCTTCAAGGCATCTTCACTTTATACAAGAACATGTGCCACATCCACATGGCCCCAAAAACATTGTCTCCCACACATGTGAGGTCAATCTACTATAGTAACTTTCGTGTCTTCATTCTTCATGTGACTACATGACTCCAAAATATTCTAGCAATCACCTTTTGACTCTTTCCACACATGGGAATCATGGGGTTTATTATAAATTCAACCCACACTAATATTTTTATCTTTTGTACCATATGACACCACCCATGTGACTACCAAGGACAAACCCATGTGCCTTGGTGGAGTGATATGCCCCACTCCCATCACATCAACCTGATCACTCATGGGATACTCTCCATGGACCCCTGTCACATCATCAATCAGCCACATCACTCATAAGCCACATCACTAACCATCCACATCACCATCATGCCACATCATCATGAATAGTGCCTATGAATAGAGATTGTGAATAGTGACTTCACATCCTAACATTCTCCTACTTGAAGTCAATATACATAGGATTTTACCACACCTGAGTATACTACAATTGACTGCTCACCAATGCCCTTTATTGCCCTGACTCAAACCTAAAATAAGTTTTGTTTCACTACTAAAACTTCTTTGCCCTAATCAACTTTGTCAACATCTACTCCTCCATAGCAGATTGTAACACTGAAGTGATAATTGACTTCTCCACACCACACACCAATCCTCTAATTAGGATTTTGCCATGAATCGTTCACAACTCCCACTACTTGGGAATATTTGGTCTAGTTCTCACCATGGAATTACAAGGCTTCCTACTACTGATGAATCCAATACACAAGACAATAACATGTCTTAACCTCCTTTGAGACACTCCTAGGAAGATAAATAAAAAAATGTAAGAAGTGGGGTACTTCCTTGCTCTCCCATCTTTGTGCATCTCCATCCTTAGTTTACTCCTCCTATCACCTTCATTTCATGTGTCTCTACTAAGACATCAAAACAATGATCATATTGGGGTATGCTTCCAGCATGTCATAAAACATAGGCTCCCATGAAGGTATTGAAATTCATGTACTACATGTATGGTATTAGTACCAACCCATACAATGATTTCAATGCAAACCAATAACTTTTGTCTCATCTATTTTTTTCCTTTAACTCTCTGTAAGAGATATCACCATGTAGGAATCATGCTACTTCAACTCCTTGAACATCAACTAGTGTACATAACACTCTTGATAGTAGTGAAGAAAGAAGATGACATAGAAGTCAATACCAAACTTATCCACATAGTCTCGAAGATATCTTCATGATACCAATGGACCAATCATAACTCCAAAGAAGTCATTATGCTACTCAATGCATCACTACACCTACTAAGTTTTTGAGCCTCAAGAATGCATTCAAAATGTATCATGCTCTACCAAATGTTGCCAAAAACACCAACTCATGTGCCTATAGTTTTAGTCCATGCATCAGTTTACTTGGGCAATCACCACAACTATATACACATCACTCTATCACCCTAAGTTAAATAGTCAACACCGGCCTTCTCCTTTTAGGAAAACCAGATCTCACTTGTTTATTTGCATCATCATCTTCATCTTCATCTTTTTCAACCACTTCAAATAGGTACAACTTTAGGTTTCTCTGTACCTCTTTCCTTTGCATGGATTTTTCTTCTTTTCTATATCTTAGCTAACAACATGTGGTCATTAGGATACCACATCAAAACCCCTTTTGTTTGTTACCAATAACTACAACAAGGTCATGCTTGGTCTTCCACCTCCTCCAAAGGAGTCCATCTTGCTCCTCAAGCTATATATTTACTCCATCTTCAACACGAATATTATGTAGGTTGTTGAATTTCTTGGAAAAGATTTTTCATATTTATCTTAAACTCTCTTATGGGCTTCTCCTCATCAACATGAAGATAACATGATCTTCACCAAGAGATCCTCCACCTTGCCCCACAGAGAGATACCTACCAAAATAAACTTTTTTCTTCTTCTTTAATCTCCACATATCTCCTCCTATCACAGTACCTTCACCTTGCACAAACCAACCAACAACCATGACTCTAATACCAGATGTTAGGAATAAATCCCTAATACTACATGTTAAGTCAATGAGTTATATCCTACAATGCAAGTAAATAAATGCAAAAAAACAAGCTACAAAAAACATAGAAAAGATAGAGGATACATTATAGAAGATATTACATGGAAACCTTATAATGTGCAAGGAAAAACCACAGGTTAAATGGTATCTTTTAGACTTCATTAATTCAACATCAACTCTCTTCTACAATAGCTTGTCCAACAAATCCTTCAGTCCTTACAACCAAGTACTCAATGCTTCCACTTGAAACATTCAGGTTGTGAACCAATCTAAACTAACCTATAAGATCTAACCTTTGAGCATGCAAGCCCAAGGCTTGCATGAATCTACTAATTAGATAAATTAAAATGAGAGAGCTTATGCATTTTTATGTATTTTATAACATAAGAGATGGGAGAGAGAATGAATAGTGGCACTAAAAATTTAGACCCACACTTGGTGTGCATGTGTTCCTCAATAGTGGTGGTGTTATATTCATGTGCAAAAGTCTTCAAGGCATCTTAACTTTAGACAAGAACATGTGCCACCTCCACATGGCTCCAAAAACATTGTCTCCCACACATGTGAGGTCAATATGCTATAGTAACTTTCTTGTATTCATTTTCCATGTGACCACATGAGTCCAAAAGATTATTATAATCACCTTTTGACTCTTTCCATACATGGGAATCCTGAGGTCTATTAGAAATTTGATCCACACTAACTTTTTTGTCTTTTGCACCATGTAGCACCATCCATGTGACTACCAAGGACAAACCCATGTGCCTTGGTGGAGTGTTATGCCCCAATCCCATCACATCAACCTGATCACTCATGGGATACCCTCCATGGGCCCCTACCACATCACCAATCAACCACATCACTCATAAGCCACATCACTAACCATCTACATCACCATCAGGCCATGCCATCATGAACAATGACCATGAATAGTGCTTGTGATTAGTGATTCATGAATAGTGACTTCACATCCTAACATCAACAAAGTTCCACATTTGTTGTAAGTGACATAAGAAGTTTTCTTCATCATTTAGCTTTCTAAGATTATTAACAAGATTTCCCTTCTTCTCCAATGGACACTAATTGGATAATGGTGGTTTTTATTTATATATACATTTTTTGGAATATTTTAGCATGTCTCTGGATCAAAAACTTATTGCAACTATTTGCAAGATCAAGAACATTTGTAAGCTTGTACATAACCATGTCTAACATGTTTTGAATACTTGAACTCTATTTTTTAGACAAATGTGGGTATACAATAAATTGTGCTTGAAAATTATCAATCTAGGTGGCTAAACACTTGAATGGTGGTATTTATTTTTCCATATTTGGATTGGCCTTGCCACCAAAATTAGAATTTGTGTAGGCCCTTTGTGTCACTAGCCAAGAGATGTTTGATGCAAAGTAATTCTCTACTGGAGGCATTACTAGTACTTCAAAGATTGTCTCTTCAAATGCATGTCATTTTTGGATTGAGTTTATCCTAAATTTGTCTCTTGTTCCTTTATCCCCTTGACCCTTGCTGCTTGTGCCTATGTATGCCCAATTCTGAAATTCAACTAATGTTTTTTTGGTTCACTTGTTTTAGATTCAACCTCAAGTCATTTTTTGTTTTAGCATCTTGATACTTTTTAAAACCTAAAGCTCTTTTCACCAACTTTACTATTGGAATGCTTCACATTATATTAACAAAAAATAATAATTATAGAAGGTTACAAATTAAAGCAGTCAAACACATGGTGGCTCAAACTCCTTGTTATAGGAAAAATCTGCCTCCAAAACAACAAAATTAACTAATAAATGTAGGGCCCAAACAACTACAAATAACCATAAATCATAATTTTATGCATGATCTGTCACCCTAAGAGGCAGAGGTAGATGATCACCCTTGGGAAGCATTGAACAAACAAGTGATTCTATGTCAGGAATATTTGGAGTATTCTAGTCATCATGAATACTGATAGTCCAAATATTAGTTGGCTATATAAGAACAACAATACTTGTCAAAGACCATTATGAAGGATTAACATTAGACTTGCCATGAGAACTCTAATCACCCCTTGGGGAAGGGCAAGGAGAAAAATGGCCCCTACTTCTGGACTAACTTCTGCTTTGATACATCATGGGAGGAGAAGGTGGTGAACTATAGGGCAAGTCATCAGGTAGAACTCTACTCATGGTGCAAGGGGCACTCCCCTAATGGTTAAGGAGACCCTACATGCGGTAGATGTCTAGATCCATCTTTTCCACTTAGGTTTGAATCTAAAAATAAATTGAAGAAATAACAACAACCTTTTCATTAACAAAAAATGACATTCCATAGGTCTCATGATTAAAAATAGCATTGTTCTTGTCTTTTTGTATCTAAAAGAGAATAATAACACAAAATAATTGCAAGATAAATTCAATAGATTCTGACCAACTATAAAAATACCCAAAGAACATATGTCACCAAGAGAAAGGCTCAAGGTGATAAGGCTAAAATAATGAATGGATCTAATTTTAGACAGACTGGGATTCCAAACAAAACCAAAATAGATTCTTAAAGGATTCAAGATGCCTATAAGCTAAACAAAAGGGCCAGGGAATGTGGCAGTGGAGTAGCCTCTCATCGAGTGGGATTCTTTGGTAAATTAAACACCATAATAAATGAGCTAGTTTGGGCTCTAGGCCAGGGCACCACATACTATCTAAATGGGCGAACCAAGACTTAGGAGAGGATTGAAGTCCCCAACACCTATTAAGATTGTCCAAAGTTTTATAGAACAAACTCATCACCTGATAAAGAATCCTAGGAGAGTAGTTTTTGAAGTGCATATCATAGTTCCACCTCTAGTCTTTCCACCAGGCCCTAGGATGCTGCAAGCCAAGTTTATGTAGCATAACATTAGGTAGTAATTCCTAAATGCAAAGAATAGATGGTAAGTCCACACTATGTAACTGAAACTTTATTTTTAGTCTAGGCTAGAGAACCCAATCTCTAGAGGTAACCAAAAGATAGATAGTGTGAATCCATTTTTAGAATAATCATAGAGTTTTCATACCAAGTAATTCAGTAGGGGAATGGAAGAAGTACTAACTATAGGGGACCACCATAATCTATGGTCATTAAAACATAAACCTATGAAAAAACCATCCCCCACCCACTTCAATTGGGTTTTAACTGCTTTAAAATCCTTCCATATGCTTTTAAACACAAAAAATCTAGTAATCTTGACAGGAACAATAGTGATGAGAAGTGATTAGAATCCAATATTCTACCAATTGGTTTCACCATAGGGAGAGATCATAGAGATATAATTTTGTAGAATAATTCTCCAACATTTATTTCCCTCAATTTCCCAAAAAACCCACTTTTCACATAAGGCCATACTCTATCAATAGGTGTCAATGATGCCCATGCCACCTTTATCATGAGGGAGGCAACAAATATCCCATACCACTTGATGAAAATCCTAAGCTTGGTTATAATTGTCCTAGAGGAAATATCTAAGGATCTTGGCTAGAGTATCACAAGACGCCTTAGAGGGATCCCAATAGGAGGCATAGTAGACATGTGTAGTGTCTAGGATCTTGGTGAAAACATGGAACTTGCCAACTAGAGATAGGAGTTTAGTGATCCAATACACAATCTTATTTTTAATCCTATTGAGGACATATTGTCAAAGCTCGACTAATGAACTATCAAAATCAAAGGGAATGCCCAAGAACTTGAATTATTCCCCCTGAGTAATCCATTGTAAATTATAATTGTGAAGCCACTCAGGCATAGGCATCATACTTTGACAAAAAACACTAGGTTTTCCTCCATTGTAGGTTGGAGCCAAAAGCTAGACAAAAAGTGTCAAGGCATTGGATAGATTTATTAAAAGTGGCTTATTATTATTCAATCATGAGGAAGGTATCATATTTAAAGTTCCCATTGATGAGATGGGAGGTGCGAGCAGGTAAGACAATGCCATAAACAAGCCCTTGAGATGCTCTGGAACCCAAGAGATAACCTAGGGTTTTAGTGACCAACACATAAAATACCAAAGCAAGGGGACAACCTTGGTGAATAAATTTTTGGAGCTCAATCCCCTCAATTTTATGCCCATTAATAGTGAGGTAGGCTGAGGAATCATGAATCAAAGTCTACACCACATAAATGAAGTAGGGGCCAAAGCTGAGAACTTTAAACATGGCAAGAATAAATTGCCACTCAATCTTATCATAAATTTTTTCAAAGTCTAATTTAAGAAAAAATAGACCTCTAAAGAGAGGAACAAGCCCAAGTCATGCCTTCCTAGACTGAAATAATATTATCCAAAATATAATTACCTCTAATGATTCTTATTTACTTTGGTTTAACTATGGTAGGTAAGATGATCTAGACATGGTTGGCTAGGGTTTTGGCAAGAATCTTGTAAAAAACATTGAGAAAGGTTATCAGCCTCTAACTGATAAGAAGCTTGGGATCTCCAGATTTAGGAATGAATTTGAGATTATCTTAGCTGATCATGGGTCTAATAGACTAATTCCATAAGGCTTCTTTGTAGACTTACAATAAATTAGGTTTGATAAACTCCCAAGTGGTTTTATATAATTACCATGGGAAGCCATCAAGGTTGAGGGATTTATCATTACACATGTAGTGCAGATCCTTTGTGAAATCCTACAAGGTGAGAAGGGCATCATAAAGTCATTGATCGATTAGTTTGAGCTTACAAGGCACCACATTGAGGCATTTCTAAAGTGCCTGAGATCACTCAGTTGTGAAAGGCTAAGCTTGAAAAATTAGCTTGTAATGTTCAAGGAAAGTTGAGGAGATATCAGACTGAGAGGTAAGTCAGGATTGATCCACTTAAATGGCTTTGATTTTCTCATGATCTTATTTGGATTTCAATTTGTTAATTAAATCCTTGAAGGCTTTATCACCAATTTTTATCTAGTGTAATCAAGTGCAGATCTGAGTGTTTCTAGCTACATTGTTATCCACCACCTTAAGGTGGTGTATGAGAAAGGCTACAAGTCATTACAAATGCATATTGAAAGGATCAATCTTGAGGGAGACAAATACCCATCAAAACTCATTGAGTATGGCCTCTTCTGAGCACTTTCAGAATCAATTAACATGTTTGCCATGGTGGTGAAGGAAGGAGGTGGTGCACAGAATGGTCTCATTTCACTACTCAATCCAACTGGAGGCATATGGGAGTCATGGGGTGAGGTTCCAAATCTGCTCAATGAGTCAGATCATTCCAACATGACTCAAGATAAAAGTATTAAGGATAAATTGATTACATGGCACATTATACTACCTTGAGGTCCATTCCACTTTTTAGGAAATAGGGGAGTTGTCTGATAAAATAATACTTGAGTGGACACCGATAGACTAGCCATCAATGTTGAAAAAGGAAAAAATATTTATCTTTGATAACATAAAGTAGTCAAGCCATTCAAACACACAATGATCCCCAAATTAGTAGTCAAACCATGTAAACCAAGATGTGGGGCCAAACATCTACCGTCGAAGGAGTGGGTTGGCCAAACCCCATTTATTTTTTAAATAATACCAAGCCTCCTATTTACCAATGCGTCAATGCATGGGGAGGGCCCTAGACTTGACTTGAGGGTGTTGAATCATATTGAAATCTCCACATATTATCCATGTGGTATCATGTAACCCATTTGCCAAAAATTACCAAAGCAAGGAATGATCAGGGACATCATTGGGTGTATAGATGTTGAGAATGCCAAATGGATGACCATCAATGTCAAGAATAATCCAAATTTCTTGATGTGATGGGTTCTCCCCCATGGCAATAATGTTGAGGAAACCTCAAGGGCAACTAAAAAATAATTTCCACTATGTCTTGCCTCATGCAAGGTGGTGATCTGGGTGGTGTCATGCCAAAAGCTTTGCAAAGATGTCTAAAGGAGAAACCCACTCAATTTAACTTCATACAGACAAATAATATCTAGAAAACCAATTTGCTTATAATGAGCATGCATAGAGTAGTTGTGAGTAGACTCTCTAAGACCCCTAACATTCCATGATAATACATTCATAGGGAAGGGTCATCCATCTGAAGCTCTCCCTATCCATCTTCAAAATATTTCAATGCCATAAAGTTGTGTTGGTGAGGGCACCAATTTTTGTCGATCATAATGAAGCAATGTTTGGCTTTGTGTTCCTCTCGAGGAGAATCTGCACCCCCATGAGGTGGGCTATGAGATCGCTGGGAGGAGATGCTGGTTGAGATAACCTCAGCCATGGGCATCATATTAATTTGGGAAATTAGAAAAATTATCTATGGGTTGGAAGTACCTAGGATGGTAAGGGATGGTGAAGAAGTCCCCTAAGAGGGTTTGATATCTAGAGAAGAATCATCTTAAGGTGGCATCTGGGGTGGGATTTGTGGCTTAGGGATCGATGACCTTTTATGGGGCACTGTGGTCCAACCATCACCTTGGTCTCAGTTTGGGCTTCTCAGTCTAAGGAGGTGACCAAGGAAGCTTGAGATGACCCATGCGAAGACAATCCTTGAAATGATGGTCTAAAGACTGACAGTGGAAATAAGTGTTAAGAAGGATTAAGTAAACAACTTTTTATGACCATTGGGTCTCCCCAACTTGGGTTTCTATGAACTCCTTTAGCTCCTTAGAGAGGTCAACCTCTGCACAAACTTGCTTATCAAGGTAATGGGAAAACCACCTATCTAGATCAGTGATAATATGTCCAATGGGGGCAATGATTTGGGGTATGAAATACCAAATGTGAATTGGTAGACTGGGAAGCTCAACCAAGACAAAGACAACAAAGGTAACACTATTAGAAACTTTAAAATCATGGGACTAGGAAGACAAAATCATAAACTAATTACGAAGGAACTAGACATTGGACTTCACAAGGATAGGTTGTGTTGTGGAGGGATCCTTGAAGGTAAATAATAAAAAGCCTTTGGTAAGGTTATAGATTATGGAGACATGGATGCCCTGAGGCTCCTTGTGGTTGCAGAGCCAGTTGTGGAGGTAATCCTTTGAGGGGATACAACCAACAAAGTAAGCAATAATAGAATATTTTTCATACCATTTACAACATTGTTCAATTCCTGCAACAAGAATGCTTACCTCCTAAGTGGAGGGGCCTAAGGGATTACCTTGTCACAGACATTCGAAACAAACTTTCGAGCTTACTTGGGCACCATTTGATTTAAATCCTACATCAACAAATGCAATAGAGCACAAAAAGCTTTAAATAAAGGCCTAATTGCCTGAAGGGCAACATGCCAAGCATAATTATGTATAGTAGCGCTAGAAAATCCCATAAGACAAGTAGTTTAGGCAAGGTGAGCCAAGAAAGCAAATAGGAAAATGTAAACCATGAAACCCTAGCAAAGCGATTCTTCTCCCCACATAAAATTTAAATTTTGGACTCTTAGACACTCCACATCTGCACTCATCTTGTGTCTAACAAATGATGATCACCACTGAAGTGTTGCAGTGTTTTACCAACTTTCTTATTGTAATTGCATGTATTTTCAAGTCACACTAATATACTTTGGTCATTATAGATATTAAGTGTGCTTTTTTTTGAAGAGATTTTTTATCGTTTGTTGAGTTATTGTATTGTTGGGACTCACTCTAATAAGGGTCATATAACGATTAGTTCCTACCATAATTCTTGAATAATATTTATATTTATTGTTATAAAAAAAGAATTGAAAGTTGTACAATATATTATGGGTAGTTCTTACTTGTTCAAAAATTTATGGTGATTATATGGTATGTCTTTGTATTATAAATTATATTATAAGTAATAATTTGTATATAAATCAAAAACACACACACACACACACACACACACACACACACACACACACACACATACTATATATATAGTTGTACCATTGTAAATTGACATGAAAAAAATATAAAATATATTGCACTTAGTTAAAATATCAATAGGCTGAATGGAAATATTCAATACAAGCATAACTAGTTACTAGTTTGGAATGGTCCTCATGATGCAAACTTGAAAAAAATATTGAAGTAATAAATATACAACAAAGACTACACTTTTTCTAGGATTAGGAATATAGACAAAGAGGTGGTGTGTAATCAATTTTTAAGCGTGCAAGAAAGAAGATGCGAGGATAAGTTTTGGGGGGAAAGTAATTGTATTTGAAGTGATATATATTGTGCAAAAACCATAGTAAAACCAATAATAATGAAAATCACAGATCTTGACAGAAAGTAATGTCATAGAGCAGTTAAAGCTAATAATTCAGGGCAATACATCCCCTGAGGAGTTGCAACATCACTTTCACAATGTCCAACTATTAATATTAAATATTATTAGTTAATATGGTTGTATAATACCGTATTTGCTATTTGAGTTTTAAAAAATAAAAAAAACTATACCAAAATAACACTTAAAATTTGTCAAATCATTGTTCATTATTGAATGGAAAGGCAAATATATAAATAAATTTTGTTCATTATTCAATGGAAAGGTAAATATATAAATAAATTAGATTAATTAAATCTAGTTTTTAGACATGTACTTTGCACGACATGTATCCCTTTCATAATTTTGTAGTAGTTGTCTTACTCATATCGTGTGATTAACTAACATTGGTAATATTTATTTATAACCAGTAACTAAATTAGGATAGTTGTCTTACCTAGAGCATGTGGTTAAGTTACCAAGTGTTGGTAATATTTATTCGTAACTTGTGAATTGTAATGGTCTCCAAAGCGAAATGTGTGTAATTCATAAAAATGTTCTTGACCCTAGAGTTCTTAATTTTTAATTCATGTGCAAAGGTTATTTTAGGTAAATAAAGCTCTTCGCTACTAAGCTTGATGATGATTTAAACATTATCCAAGAAACTGTCTTTTTATGTCAATCACACTTGCCCCTTGAATTAGTACATGTCAATATTCTTAGTGGCCGCAACATATAAACGTAGAATGTACTTTCTTAGATTTCACTTGAACAAGATTTTCTGAGTGATGTAGATTTCACTGTCAATCATTTGTATTAGAATGACAATCCTCTTACTTATATTTTTACGATCTCAATAAATGTCAAGAATTTCTAATTAATTTATGTAAAATAAAAACTTTGATTAAATTTTTAATTTAACTTATAAATTTTGTTAATCAAGATTAGATAAAAATATTGTGAACAACGCAAATTCAATAATAAACTAACACAATATTTAATTTAGATAAATATATTCTTTTCGCAAGTACATTAGATTCTTTTAATCAAATCAATATATTTCAAGTACATTGAATTCTTTTAATCAAATCAATATATTGTCGATTCTTTTAATCAAATTTGTGTACTCAAATCAATGTATGACAATATGGAATTATGAATCATTTTTACAGCTATATAATTTGGCATCCAATTAAAAAATAATAATAATGACATATCTAGTTGAACAGTAGCTTGAACATCAAAATCCATTATGTAGCCTTTCTCTTTCTTTGTTTTAAAGTAAGTGTGCCTACATTTCACATCACTTAAATTTTAGGCCAATTAATCATGAATGTTAAAAAAAATTTAAATTTTTTTAAAACTTGTGATTCATCAGATTAAATGAAGAGAGAGTGCTCTTAACTGTAAAATAACTATTGGGAAAAATGGCGGACCCATTAATGGCAATGTTTGATATGGACAATGGAGGATTATGTGAAATTTTTATTGGGTGAAGTTAAAGTAAATTTTAGAATGTTTTGGAAATTTTTGATATGAAATTGTTTGTTTGGTCGATGTTTTTTAAGGATGATTTTCTGTTTCCGTCTTTTGAAGTGGTGGTGTATGCTAGTTATTTGTAATTGCTTTCATCATGTTTTGATCAACTATTTTTAAATATTTTGAGTTGATTTATTCTTCGACATAAAGTTTGAACTAGGATATATCCGACTACATTACTTTATAACCTTTTATAATTATATTTTTTATTTAATATAATGTGAAATATTTCAATAATAAATTAAAGTAAATTCGAAAGCATTTGTGATGATGCATTTGTTACTCTGTTAGTTAGATTTAATTATAAATTGCTAATTTAAACAAAATTGTATAAATATTTTTTAAAAATTTCAATAACATCTCAATTTTATAATAATATATATACTTTTTTTCCATAAGTTATCTTCGTATAATGACAATTTATTACACAACATAATTTATTATAAAAATTTCGATAATTTTTTTTTAATATATATTTCATATAACTTATATCAATTTCTTACAAATAATTTATATAAATAATTATTTAATAAATATTTTAAATTCTAAAACTTAATTATTTATTAAATATGTAAAAATCTAAAACTATCTCTCTTAATATCATGTATTATGTTTATGAAATTATTCAGTTTTTGTACATATATTTTATCTAATCATTGCACATTCTTATAAATGTATTAGTTTTAATACTTTATACTTTAAACAACAATAATAAAACTTTAGATATTTATTATATTTTACAAAGAAAGTGTATTTGGAAGCAGTCATCAAATTTGAAGGGCTAGTCTTCATTTCAAGTTGAAGAGTATTTATGCATTCAATCTTTTGGTGATGAAAAGTTGTAAAAAATAGTTACATTTCGATTGACACATGTGAATTTAGTTGTCTTTCGATTGACAAGAGTAAATTTAGTTACCCTTTAATTGATAAGAGTAAACTTAATACACATGTCACTAAAAATATGAACTATAGAAACTTTGATTTCAATTTGTTGGGGAACGATTCAAACACAAATAAAATACCTAATAAAATTTTGAAAATGCAACCTACTAAATTTATTCAATGAAATTATAGCATTCACCCAAAAGGGTACAACAATCATAATTCATAACATCTTACTTTATACAAATCAAATGTACTTTTATTTTCCAACAATGAGTTAAAAGAAAATATTTAAATCATGGAATTGGGTTGAATAAAATCTAACTATGCAATATTACACTTACAATACCAACTCAAATATTCATAACTTTCATATCTAGTTAGTTCATTTCATGATAATTCCTCTGTATGCCAAGACCTAGTCCATGCACCTACTGAACCCATCTATTAGTGGGTATCCCTACCCACACCAACCATCAGTTGGAGATGGAAGTAGGAATGCAAGCAATAATCAACTTGGAGCATACAAATAAAACCAAAAATATGATGCATAATAACATCATGCTTTTGTTTGTACCTATATACACCACCTTTTCTAGTGCACAACAAACTTCCAAGACCAACCTAGCTCATTATTGTTATATTTGCACCCAATCCATCAAGGACATTAGCAATACATGTTTATAACCCAGTAATAAAATAAATATAAATGTAAATACTGTATTAATGATTATAAATAGTTTAAAATAACATTTAAATATTCAATGTCAAAAATAAATTAAATATTTTGAAAGTCTTAGTCTTATAAATATATATAAAAATAAAACAATCTATATATTTAAAGTGAGATTGGTCTCATAAAACTATTTATATTTAAATATATATAGACAAGTTACAACTACAAGTTTTGGAGGAATGCATTAGCCGATTTTTTTTAAACAACTTAGAGTTTTAACAAAAATGTGGGACTGGGAGTGGGAATTTCATGAGACATAAATGCCATTAATGGAATTTCATGGAACTGGGAGACTGGGAGTTGACTGTGGGTAGTTGTTAACTTGTTTGTCCACAGTTTGTTCACATTCCTGAGTGTAAATTACCAAATTACCAATCTCGATTCTCACTGTAAATTATTATTATAAATATATAAATCCAATCTCATAGTTCACTATAATTACCAAATTACCAACATCACGGTTCATTATAATTATCAAATTAAAATTATTTATAATCATTAATACAATGTTTACATTTATATGTTTTATTACTAGACTATGAACATATATTGTTAATTCCCTTCTTGTTGAATTAGTATTATAAACATATAAAACCAATCTTATTGTAATTATCAATTTTAATCTCACTTTCAATTAGTCTTTTATATATATATATATATATATATATAAAATTTAAAATTATTTATAATCATTAATACAATGTTTATAATTATATATGTTTTAATATTAGACTATGAATAGGTATTGCTAATACCCTTCTTGTTGAAATAGTATTATAAATATATAAAACCAATCTCACTGTAATTACCAATCTCACAGTAAATTAGTATTATTATTTTATATATATAGTTTTATGAGACCAAAAGGATACAAGTCCCAACAATCATAATTTATAACATCTTATGTTATACAAATTAAATGTACTGCTATTTTTCAAGGATGAGCTAAAAGAAAACATTTAAATCACAGAACTAGGTTGACTAAAATCTAACTATGCAATGTTACACTTACAATATCAATTCGAATATTCATAACTTCCATATCCCGTTGGTTCATTTCATGGTAATTCTAATGTATGTTAAGACCTAGTCCATACACCTACTGAGCCCATCTATTAGTGGATATCCCTACCCACCCCAACCATCGGTTGAAGATGAAAGTAGAAATGTAGTATCCAACTTGGTGCATACAACTAAAACGAAAAATGTGATGTAGAATAGCCTTTAGGAAGAGGCTTTCACTAATAGATCTATTGGTATAGAAGAAGAGGCCTTCACACTTTTATATTCTTCCATTCATCATAAATAGCATTCCAATCTACCTCATTTAGAGCATGAGAAGCACAAAGGGAAAGAAACATTAACATATCCAATTGGAAAGTCTAGATCGATTATCATTTTTTATCCTATTTAACTTTGAGAAACCTCTTTCACATACTATCGTGCTCACTAAAATAATAAGAATAGCTTGCCATAGCTGCATTAAATATGTAAACTATTCAAGTGCGCTTCCACAAAGATCCCATGCTCCAAACATATGTTTTTTTTGGGTATGATTTATAAATAGTACAAATAAATTCATCCATCTCACCTAAATATTTTTTAGTGTCTATAATAAGTGAGTTACCAACACTATATTTTTCACATAAATATGTTAACCATCTTTTTGTTTGATGGCCTCTATTATCCACCTCATCATAATAATTATGAGGACTGAAAAACTTAACAACATTAAATATAGGTAAATCTGTGAACTTTGCATCTAAAGAGTCAATAAACCTTCACTATAAAAATTTTTCAAGTCACAAATTCAAATATATATATATATATATATATATATATGAGACAAAATTTTAATCTCACTTTAACTTGGTCTTATAAATATATATAAAAATAAAACTATATATACAATTTAATATTATCATATATATTTAAAATACGAATTCAAAGGGAGATTGGTCTCATAAAAATGAAATAATACAACTCATTTATTATTTTTGTAAATTTTTAAGGCAAAGTGTATACTCATTACATCAACTTAAACGAGGTAGGATGGGTTCAAATTTGATCACTGATATATATATATATATATATATATATATATATATATATATATATATATATATATATATATATATATATATATATATATATATATATATATATATATATAAAATACCAATTTATCACGAGATTGGTAATTATGGAGTGGTGTTATATATTTATGATATGAATTTATAGTGAGAATCATGATTGGTAATTTACACTTAGATTTTAAAATGACAAAACAAAGATGAGATTTAAAAAATGCCTAGTCAGCTTAGTGTCCTACGTGACAGATCAACTCTTTGAGTCCCTATTCCTTGACGGAGTCCCAAATTCCGAGTGGTGTTGGTGGTCGAATGGACTTACAACTACCCACTCTCTATTCCACTACTCATGAATTATGAAATTCTATTAATGGTATTTATGTGACACAAAATTCCTAGTCCCATTGTCCCACATTTTGCTAAAACTTTAATTTATTTTAAAAAAATCAAATAATGCATTCCGATAAAAATTTTATTTATAACTTGTCATTTGTCAATGTTAATTTGCTAATGCATTCCATTTCCACTTTGCTAGATGGTGCCGATGGGAGTCGGTCTACCACGTAAGACTAGGCTAGCCAGGGTTGCAGCCATAGGACCTACACATTTTTAAACCTCACCTTTATTTTGTCATTATAACATTGACTATGCCCTTTTTATTTGTCATGCAATTTTTGGATTTCACTTTTTTTTTTGCAATGATTTTTTTTGGGACTTCTTGGACGAGTGTGGAGCCCTTTATTAGGCTGTGATGGGTTCAAATTTGACCACTATTTGGAAGTTTATTACATAGCCATCAAAGTAGAAGACAACATTAATATTTTATAATTGGGAAAGATGTCTGGGTGTGAATTTCAAAGGTGAAGTTTGAAGGTCCAATCGTGTAGGGAAAAAGTGTAATTGACTCTACCCTTAAAAAGGATTAAAAGGGATACATTTTACCATCATCTATAAGAAGGTCATGTAATTTTTATTATTGTAAAGTATATGACATTTTTTTTAGGTATAATTATGAGTTATTTTGTCTTGAGAATATTTTTGTGCAATAAATCTTTTATTGTTATAATCACAATGACGATATTTAAGATTTATTAAGATATTTTTGATAAGTCCATTTAATATCCACATCTACTTATTAATAAAAAAGTTGAGAAAATATGAAAAAATATTTATATTTAATTAGAAATATCCTATTAAGAGTATAACAAAGTTTATATTTTTATATATTAAATAATTTTTCATATATTTATTTGAACAACATTGTAAAGTAATTGATATTTTTAATTAATTTAAACTGGTTAGGAAAATCTCAAACTTCCCTCTAAATATAAAAAGTAAATCATATTTTAAATAAATTTTATTAAAAAATAAACAAATTTAGTCATTTAAATATAATAAATATTTCTATATAAAATAATATAACAAATTGATTGGTTCACTTATAAACAATTTAATAGTTATTTTAATATTGATTCCTATAATACCCTGCCATGACATAAACTATAAATTTTATTATCTTATACATTCTAAATCATATATTAGAAAAGCAAAAAATGCTTATTAATTTATTTCTAAAACTATAAAAATTGAACTACATAGCACGTTAATTGATATGGAGAATGAAACATAGAAAACACAATCCTTTTTTTTACTCTTTTCTTGTATTTGAAGCTTTCATCATTATTTAATTGTTTCTACTATAGAATCCTAATCTAATAAATTATGCTAGTTATATTCTATCCCATCTCACTAATTATTCATGATTGCTTGCGAAGTGCTCTGATTCCAAAGGTAACAAAGTACTCTTAATGTTATGTAGCAGAATCCCAAGTAGTTAAAATATAGAAAAATGAGATATAAGAGGTAAAATAAAAAAAAAGAGAAGACACTGAGCTAAAGAAGTCTCAGGAGAAACAAAAGTCTAATTAAGGCCATGAAGTGTTCTTCAATACCAAACAAAATATAGTAATGAATGCAGAGCAGGAGATTAAAATAATTGTACAACTAAAATACTTGAAAATTTTTTAAATAATCCATTAGATAATAATTATGAACTTGATATTACTGATTGTGTCCTTTGGTCTTCCAACAAACATACACCTAACTCAAGGGTTCTGCATAAAAAATGTAGTATAGATTTTTTTTAAGCTCCTTGTCAAACTATAAATTATTAAATGTAAATTATTATTTAAATAATTTATATATTAAATTACTCATGGGTGGGAGCCCACCAACATATATAATTAAATGTAAATTATTCTCCAAAAATAAAAATCATCATAAGTCAAACTATTCACTACAAGATTAACTAAATTACAATTATAAAACTAAATATTTTGAATGTAAATATTATTGAACTAAATACATCCATATACATTCTTAATAGAACATTATTTTATTTTTAAATATAAAATAAACGTCTAATCAGCACTAACTCTAACTCAAATTTCTTGATGCATGTAGATTTTACATAGTCGTATTTATTTTCTCATTCCATGAGAAACAAAATTTATCAACAATAAGATTTCAGAATTTTCAATATTTTTAATTGTGTGAACAAGTAAAAAAAATAAACCAAATTATTTACTTGCTTAAAAATGAAATTAAAATTTAAATATTAAATATTTCCTCCATATTAATGCTCTCACAATAATACCAACAAGTTTGTGTATACCCAAGTATAAAAAAAACTAAATGAAAATCAAAACAATCAAATGTTAGTAACTCATTTTGCCCTCATATATAGAAGCCAAATTCACCAATGGAATGCCAATATTAGTATTATATTTGGTGTACTCCATAGGAGTAACTAGGATTTCAATTCTCACAAGTTCACCAGATTCATCACTTACCTTCAATTTTATCTTCTTTTTCATATGGGTGACCACTGGTGGGATTAAAGGTCTTTTTTAATGTTTATGGATTGAAGAATCCAAGTGATGAGGTAAATCAAAGATATTTGAGGCATTACATGATATTTTTTTATCATGTACATAAAATTTATTGACAGGTTGATTAATCTCTATATTGGCCACTAGATCATATTTCTGGGAAGAAACACTTGGTGAACCATGCATTAAGGGGCAAGCTAACTAGTTTTTTATTTCAATGGCCCACCAAATAGGAGCACTTTGAAATTGAAAGTTTGTGCATATAAAATCATCATGAGTGTAGCATTAAAAATATCCAAATAAAGGGTCATTAGCATCAAAATGGAGATAAACCCTTGTTCCACGGACAAACCCTCTTATAAATGTGACAAGGGTTTTTAGAACCTTAAATGGTTTGTCACAAGGTGCATCACATTTGAGTTGAGGATTTTCATCTTGTTAAACATGTTTCCCCTGATACATTACTCCTTCATGAGTTATTAGAACCCCTGATCCAACCAAACATTCTATCTCAAAACTAAAAGGTTAAACTTTGATAGTGAAAGTGTTCAAACAACCAAGCCAAAATTCCAAAGAGTTTCTTTGTCTCAACAAAACTATAGAAGGTACTGAAATTTACTTATTAAAAAATAAATGGTAGGCAAATTTATATACTAACATATATTATTAGACACTTGATAATGTAATTATGACCCACATTCATCACACATGACTTGTGCGCACATATATTCCTTTTATTTTCCATTCTCTTACATCCACATGCTTGTTACGAGTCTGACACTCCATTTTTTAGTCATATATAAGAACCTCTCAAGTTGTGTCAAAAAAAATAAATACTTTACTCAGACATATCTAGAACATCATATATGCATTCGTGTCTCCTGATCACTAATTTTAGGCGCAAATAGTTTCGACGATGAAATTGTCCTAAGAGTGGCATTAATGTCCCTCACCTATCAATGGCTATTTTTTCAAAATTAAACCACTCCTATGGGTTAGCCTTTTCCTAGCATGCATGTGGCATGAGAAATTACCTAAATTGACTTATATAAATATAAATAAAAACCATACTTGTTACTTATTTAACACTTATCTATCAAGAATTTATACACTACTGCACATTGAACAAATCTACCCTATTCTTTCCCAAATGTCAATCAATCAATAAGAGTATTTATCATCCAAGTCTAAAGCACACAACCAAGTCGACAGTTTTTTTTAATGAGTATTAAGATTCAAATTTTAGGTGCCTTCATATACCAAAGGAGAAAAATTGTACATTCACATTAAAGGAAAAAACTACATGTGGCTTGACTTCCCTCTTCAAATTATTTTATATGTATGTAAAGGTAAATCATCAGTGAGGGTGATTAAAATCAACATAACCCATTACACTTAAGCATGTTTTTATAGGTTTTATCCCCACATGAGTGGATGTAAGGTTTCAAGGATAAGGAGACCAATTTTTGTATTTGCACACACTATCAAGCATCAATATTGCACATATAGGTGTATAACAAGCAGGTGAAGCCAACATTATAGTCATAGAGAGCGTGAACATCATGAGACAAAAACTATAGCCTACACTCACTTTCATTGACCATATTATCTTAGCTTGATATTAGTTACCCTACTTATATAGGTACCCAATTCTAGATCCAAGTGACTCTTAGGCCTACTTCCAATCCCTTTCTACTATCACAATTTAGTCACAATCAAACAATGAACCATAAAAGCTAAATATATTGATATCTTTAGTACTTTCTATATTTAATATTTTACATTCAAATTCATGTTTAACTATCATACTTTATAATTCGAATTATATTCAAAAGTCTATATTAATTAGGGGTTTACAATCCTAATTAGCGTAACACATATTGGTGAACCTGAATATTGTTCAAATAATGATAAATTCTAAGTATCCCTTAGGATTTCATCCTTCTTTTTAGGTTTTTTATATTTATGTCTTAGGGTTACATTTTAAAACTTAATTTTTTATTTTCTAAAATATTATAAATTACACAGGGCTATAATGGATTAACCTTTATTTATTTTTGACTCAAGCCATGATGTTAACAATTGCATGTTTTTGAAATTCACCATGCATAATCTATAACAACTATGGAATCAAATGGATAAAATATTTGCACATTAATAATGAATAATATTTAACAGTATGCAATCCATATTTTTGGAGCATCCAATCTGCATCAATCCCTATGATGACTCCACATCCCATTGATGGAGTTATTATGAATGTTGAATTTTTAAATACTCACACAAAAGAAATAACAAATGTGAATAGATTTGATGAGGCTAATGAAAGAGAATTGAGTAAGTATACGGACATAAATCAATAAATGCTTGATGTAAAGTTATATTTAGTGAGAGATGAACATAAAATGTTGGCACAAACTAGTACATATGGGAAATAATATGACCCCTTCTATGATATTAACCAACCCTTTTAATTTACTAATCTGACCATTGGTGTTCAAGTTTCTATTATGGGTACTAATCCTACATCTACACCTTCAGTCACATACATGATGTCCACCCAAGGTGTGAGGGTAAAACAAGGTTTCCCACAAATTTTTATTCATATACCTACACAAATGACCTATTTACATCCTGTGATGGCTACACATATTACATCATCAATCTTTCCCACTACATATTCCCTCAAGTAGACTATTTTTGATATGTTGGCTAAGGTGTTGTATTTAGAACAAGGTACATCTAGAGCTATTCATTGCATCAATTCATATGCCTTGCTTCATAACCTATTACTGATTAATATAATATCTTATCACTTACCTATATGCTTTGTAGCACCTAAGCTTCTAACTTACAATGTTAAAGTTGATCCTGAACAATACCTTCGATCCTTCCATGCAACATGTTTGGATTATGCATCTAATGATATATTTTTAACCAATTTATTCCCAAGAAGTATAAAATACTAATTTTTAGTGGTTATATTACCTCCCTTCTAATAAGTTTGAGCATTTAACCCTTTAACAAATCAATTTCTAGCATGTTTTTCCATTAACATTGATGAAAATTTATCTTTTGTGCAAATTTCCAAACTCAATCAAGGGTGAAATGAGATAATTAGTGATTATGTACTATGGTATAAAATTGTGCTATCTAAGATGACCAATTTTATGGTATATAATGAGTTATAAGACATTTTACGGAAAATTCTCTTGGACCACTACATGAGTTAATAGTATTCCATATATTCAAGTCTTTTGATGAGTTATGCCATATAGTGAGAGAGCAAGAATTAAGACTCATAGGTTTAAACCAATTCAAATAAGAAAAAAATACCCAAGTACTTTAACAACTAAATTTTAAAGTAAGATAAGCATAGGGTTAAATCAAATGATAAAAAAATGAGGCAAATACAATAATTATGATAGTATCAATGCCTACATATAGGATCTATTATCAATCAAATTTTCACCCTAAATAGGTATACTCCAACATCCTTAAATTTCATGTAACATGGAAACATCGCTCAAGTTGTGGGTGACCTATGGGAGAGATGAGTCTCTAGATTGAAGGGCTAGCTCCCTTGTACCACACCTAAAACTAACCACTAATATACTTGCTTTGAAATAAAATGGATAGAATGAGATTAACACTGACCTAACAGATGTGATGCCCAAATATTAACTCCACAAGACTACCTAGACTTGTACTATGAAAGGTAATTTGTAAAACTGGTCTCAACACCCAAGGTTCTCCTAACAAAAGTGTTTCAACATGAAGGTAAGATGCAATGTATTTATCCAAGTAGATGATTAATAAGTCTGATCATAGACACTAGTACTCTTCCTTACACTTAAAGACACATAAAAAAACTAACTACATGTCATTTGACATCCTATAATGCATATTACTTGCACAAAGCATGAGAGGGTGAGATGGACACAAGGAGAGATAACTATCACTTGTCATTCAACCATGAACTACTTAACACACTTAAACAAGAAGTTGAGAACTAAAAACCATATTTAAATCTTTTATTCAAAGGCAAAATTAGTATTCAAACTAGTAAGGCTTTGACATACCATATGTGGATTTATTACAAGGCCAAAAGTGTCTACTTATATAGAGAATTGGGAAGAGAGAGAGACATGCATAGAAGAAGGAGATTGCCAAGTGTCCATGTGAGAGTTATAAATAAAGAGGAACTATAAATAGTCTAAACATACTTCCAAATCCATGTTTATATCCTCTAAATATGCTCCATCCTCCAAGTCACATAGGAGTTAGAATTCAGCTTGACACCTTGACCACCTTCTTAAAAACCACCCTTCTTTGCATAAGAAGCATGAAAAATGGGCTTATCAATCATAAATTAAGCATGAGTGACTTTATAAATTCTCATTTGACACCTTACCTACATTTATAAACTCCTCTAGTCTAACATTTCAATGGCACTCATCATGCATATGCCTAGGTGTCTTAAAACTCTTCATTTCCCACACCTAGCTTTATCCAAGTGGCTTAAAACTTGAGTTCATCTTATCCAAGGCACTCTATCTCCATGAAATCTATTAAAATACCTTATTATACCTGAATTAATCCATTTTATCTCTTATAATAATTCCTAAAATTCCATTTTTCTCCTCAAGCTCTCATTAGCCCTATTTTCCTTGTAGCCCTAAAAACCTATAAACCTCCTTGTGTAGGACAATTGATGTAGGAACATCAATCCTTGGCCTAGATTCTTGATTTTTTTTATTTTATTATCATTTTGGTTTTTTTTTGGTCTAAGTGGTCTTATGATTCTTAGATCATCTTTAGGTTTCATTTCTAGTTGTTGGTTTTAGTTTTAGTTCTTCAAAAATTGAAATTTAGCTTTTCCCACCAAAACTGAATTGTTTAATTTGTAAGGCCTAATTTAGGAGTTTCATGTGTGTTTAAGGAATGTTTCATTCATGATATTTTAATGGATCATTCTTGAAAACCATGTGTTTATAACATGAGACTTAAATCATGTATGTAAGGAATATCAAACTTTGATGTATGTTTCATACTTTTGTTTTGTCCTCTAATGACCATTGGAAGGTCCAAAATCAGTTAAAGAGTTTATAGGATAGATAAAACATATTGGATCCTTGGTAATGGGATTAATTATAAGTTTTAAGAGATTGATCTCCAATAAATCAAGAGGAAGTTCCACATTTTGAAAACAAAACCGTTGTAGACCTTGTTTTCTTGTGTTAGCATGAAAAGATGATTGTGTATGATTGGGCATTGGAGAAAGAATCAATAAAGATACATTAATAATTCTCCTTGTGTGTTGGTAAGTGTATTACATATTATTAAATGTTATTTATATATTTTTTAATATTGTTTTGCATACTTATTTATAAGAAAAGCAACACAGACCTATAGATGACTGTGAATATACACAGTCAAAATCAAAATCTTATAAAAGTGATAAAAAGGGGTTTCAAGGAGATAAATAAGGATTTTATAAGTATTATAGTGTCATTAAAGACATTTTTAAACTTTAACAAAAGTTTAAAAATCATTTTGAAGTCTAAAACAACAAAAATTTCCTCTGGGGTCTCCACAGACAGTGATAGCCTTATGTTAGGGCTTCAAGTAATATTTATTGTACAAGATTTTCCATCAACAAAATTTCAAAAACTTTGTGATTTTATAGGATTGAATGTGTTTTAAAATGTTTTTAAGGTCTCAGACTTGTACAGATATTTTGTGTATGGGAAAATAGGATTGAGGATAAATTAGGCCTTGGGAAACCTAATTGGGGCTTGACAGAGGCTAGAAAAATGGTTTATGAGTGGAGTTGGATCAATAAATTTATTAGAGGCAAGGAAATAAATATAGGGTATGAAAAAGGTACCATATATTTTGAATATCAATCCTCAATTGTTCATACCATCAAAAAAGGTGAAAAAAATACTACTAGGAAGTGAGATAGGTTGTGGTAAGTGACAACAAATTGAAAGGTTGAAATTTTAGTAGCTTTCCCTCTACATCATTTTGGTATCAAGGCCATAAAAATACACTTGAAATTGTTTGGAAAATGTGAGATTATCTGAGAGGAAGAGAAGTTAATATTGTTTGGTAATTTTCCTAAGAAGAGACAAGATTCCACCTAGGAGAAATGTAGCAGGTGAGAGGGCAAAAACCATACAAACAGGAGATGCAATATTTTAGGAGCTAAGGAATCTTAGAATAAAATTTTATGCAAGAATCAAATAAATTGAGGTCAATCAAAGAAGAGGAGTAGTCACGAGTGATTTGAGTGACCAAGAGGAAGAAGAGCCACAAGCACCAGAGTTGGAAGATGAAGTAGAGAGAGAAACTGAAGAATAAGAGTTTGAGAGATTGTTAAAGGTAGTAAAATGGAAAGGATCCAAGCCCAAACTAGATCTTCAAGTGTATGTAGGAATAATAAATGGAGAAGAATTGTTTGATTTGATAGGATATTTAGACAAATACTTTGACTTTGAAGATGTACTAGAAGAATAACAAGTGAAGTTCGTCAGAACCAAGCTAAAGGGTCATGCATCCCTATGGTGGGACTACATACAAGATGAGAGGAGTAAAAAAGGAAAATCCAAGACTAAGTCTTGGGATAGAATGGATGCCAAGTTGAAAATCAAGTTCCTGCATAGTGACTACATCACAAACTTGTATAAGAAGCTTCAAAACTTGAAATAGAAAGAAATGGGAGTAAAAGAGTATATTGATGAGTTTTACAAGCTGAGTACTAGATCAGGTCACATAGAGGATGATAATGATAAGGTGGCCAAGTATTTAAATGGTTTGACATAAAACTTGCAGGATGAATTGAGCCTTGTTAGTCTAAAGACATTGTAAGAGTTTTACTAGTTGGCCTTAAAAGTAGAGAAAAAGCTCAATAGGAAAAAAAATAGAGGTAGAGGCAGAATTTTTTAAGGTAGAAGTTAACAAAGAGACAGAACTAATTCACAAATAAATCAAGGGGAGTCTATTACTTCACATGAACAACCATCTAGTTCAAGAGGAGAATTTAGAGGAAGAAGGCCATATTTTAGGGGTGATTATGCATTAAGAGATAGAGGATTCGGTGGTTTTATAGGTAGGTGTTTCATATGCAACAAGATTTTTGGACATAGATCTTGTTAATGTCCAGAGGATCAACTAGTAGGAAGTTAAAGAGCAGGAGGTATAAATTAGATTACTCAAGTAGTAGAGGAAGAGAGTGTTTTCTCTCCATCACTTATGGAGGAACCTGAGGTAGGATAATCTTTGATAATGAGGAGAGTATTGATCAAGACACCCAAGGAGAAGGATCCACCACAAAGAAAAAAAAATAGATCTTCAAGTAAGTGCCAAGGTAATTATTGCAAAATGGTTATAGATTCAGGAAGTAAAAATAATTTAGTCTCTACTAAAATTTAAAAAAAATTGGATTAAATAAGTTGCCTCACCTCACACCATATAAAGTCTCATGGTTGAATAAAGGACAAATTTTTTTGGTTAGAAAACAAATTTGGGTGGAGTTTTAAGATGGAAGGTACAAGGACAAGGTCCTTTGTGACATGATCCCTATGGATGTTTGTCATGTGTTTCTTGGGAAGCCTTGGCAATGTGATAGGAAAATCAGTCATGATGGTATAAAAAACATGTATACCTTGCTTAAAGATGGAGTTATTCACACCTTGCTGCCTATGAAAGATGAAGATAATGACCAAAAATTTGGGTCATATGTGATGTTGGTTAGTGGTAAAGAGTTCCTAAATGTTGTGAATAAATAGGTGTTAGGATTTGCTTTGGTAGTCAAGCCTAGGACTATTATGACAGCCACTAAAGTGAATGGATTGCCTCAATAAATCCAAGACATGTTGGAAAAGTATGCAAAAATTTTAGTTGATGAGCTACCAAGTACATTGCCACCTATGAGGAACATTACTCATCACATAGACTTTGTTCCAGGGAAAAGTTTGTCTAACAAGGTAGCCTATAAGATGACTCCTAAGGAGAATGTAAAAAGAAAGAGATAGTTACAAGAACTCCTAGACAATGGTCTAATCAAATAGAGTCTTAGTCCATGTGCAATCCCTATAGTGTTGGTGCATAAGAAGAAAGGTGAGTGGAGAATGTGTATAGACTCTAGGGCTATCAACAAGATCACACTTAAATATAGGTTTCCTTTCCCTAGGATGGAAGACGTGATGGATTTCTTGAGTGGAGAAAGATACTTCTCAAAAATTAATCTTGAAAGTGGGTACTATCAGTGTTGAGAAGTGTTGTCATTGATGTCAAGGTTGAGGTTGATGTTATTGATGTCAAGGTACATCTTGTGAAGATGCAAAGTGAATGGTCTGTGAGATATGAACCATGTGACAATAGAGAATTTGAAGCCAACCTAATGTATCTCCATTGAGAGATAATTTGAAGGCAACCTAATGATTCATTTAAGGTTGATGTCAAGATTTAGGTTAAGGTAAGCATGTTTTGGGTACTAGTCCTTGAGTACAAGGCGTCTTGAGAAGCCTAGTCATAACAAACATAATCATATCATGAGAATATCCATGATGAGAATGAAAATGTATGTGCAAAGGTATGATACTATCTAAGGACCATGAAAGACATGAGAAAGATGTATCATCTTAAAGGAGTGTTTCAATATCAATTGTCAAGCTTCAAGTGCTTGAGAATCCTAGTCATGACACTAGTCACAACATTAATAGACCTAGTGATAAATATTGGACATGATGGGTTAGTGAGATGTATGAAAAGAGGAATAAGATTATATATAATTTTTTTGAGCATGCATATGAGCCACTAGAGAACTCATAAGAGTTTCAAGGTAAGTCTACAGGGGTAAGACCTTAAGTTTAACTCTATAACTAGACTAGTTCTAGACCCTGCCTAACGTAATGAGGTATTATGAGGAGTTTTCAAGGATCATGAATGATTTAAATTAGTGTTTTAAGATGATATAAGTTTCTTGATTTTGTATATGAGATCTTGAGAGCTTAGACATTGGTTAGAAGGTCAGTTTCAAGACCTAATGTGACTTGTAGGTTAAGGCCTAGAGAGCAAACAAAGACAACATGGATTAATGGGTTATGAGGCTCTATTTCCAAGATTAATATGGACATATGAGAATTTATAGAAGTTTTTCATGTTTTTTTACCAAGTTTTAGGTCAAAATTTGAAGGTTAAGGCAAGAAAATGTGTTTTGAGGTCTCTCATGTGCACAAAATGAAGGGTTCTCAACCTAAGAAGGACTTTCAAGTGTTCATGGCACATGTAACCTCTACATGGTAACCTAATCCATTCATGGTATATGGGTAAGGGTCTTATCTCAATTTTATAAGCATTTTTTTCTATAATTAGGTGCTAAGCTTTATAAATGATCGCTAAGATTTGAAGATGGTTTAAACCCCTAAAAAACCCTAATAGTGACTCGATATGAAATAAGTTGATCTAAAGTGATTAGAATGGATTTGTATGGATATTTAAGTGATTTTATTTTTTATTCAACTCTCACAAGAATCTCTAGATGTGATTGGTTTAACAATTGAGTGAGTGAAACCTACAAGAAAGACCTTATTTCTCAAAGATGTGTTATAACATTCAGAGTTGACCAAGTCAAAATTGATAAATGGATGGAGAAAAAATATTGAGACTTTTATTTTATTACCATAGTGTTTTATAATCATGTTATATACCTTATGTGTGCTAAATTGATCATCCAATTTGACCAGTCGCTAATAGATCTAATGGTGCAAATAGTGAGAAAACCAAGTAGAAGTGAGAAGTTGATTAGGGATGTGTTATCATGAATTAGGGATGAATCCAAGTGCATGGATAATTTTTTCAATAATTTTAATATATTTTGGTGTTGGATATATTTTTTAGATGTCTATGGATATGATGAAAATGTGGCTTATAAGTTGACGTATCTAGTTCAGATGAGACAATGAGATACAAGGTTGCGAGATTGGTCTGCAAGACCTATATTGTCATATGACCATGTTATATTTATATATTTATCTCATAATATCATCCAAATTCATTTAAATTTTTTAAATTGGTCATACATGTGTTAAATTTCAGTTTCACCATGACCATTCTTTAAGACAAACTGGCAGTTTTGGGAAAGCAAGTTGCAGCGATGAGTTTGAGGCTATATGCCCTAAGAGGAAGAATATAATTAAAATGATGATTTTTTTTTAGAATTGAATAAAATATCCATGCTTTTAATAATATTTAAATTCATTTTAATAATTTTAAACATTAAATCCAGAATGGGTTGACTGGTTCAGGTTTGACTATGTGTACTAAAGACAACAAATTGGTCTGCAAGACCAATAATTTTCATTAGAGCCTATGATATTTTTATTGTATATTTTTATAAGTATGTTTTATAATCATATGAATTCATTAAAATTAATTTATTTTTTTCTTTCATGTGTCATAAGTTCAGGTTCCATGACTGTGTTTTGAAACTAGTTGGTAGTTCTAAGTGAGTTATCTGCAGAGAAGGGTTTGAGTCCTTTTGCCTTGAATTATGAAGTATAAATCACATGGTGATGAACATAATTTCATGTCTATTATATATATGTGATTTTATCCCATGATTTTTTTTAAAAAATGTGTTTATGCTTTAGTTTTTCAAGATAGACTTTTTGGGTATGCATAGGCCTAATTGTGAATAATATTAATGGCATGCTTCAAGTGGTGATTGAAGCTAAAAAGTTGAATGTACCTAAGATGATATTATAATTTATCTATTTAGGTGACATATTATATTTCCTACCATGTTAATTCTTTGAAATTTCTCCAAGGAAGGAAAAATTAAACGTGTCCTAAATAGACCTAACAGGATTAGGTCTTCATAAGACCTAAAGGTGAGAAAAGGATTAATTAAGGTAGGTCAGAAATAAAGGGACTCAAATAACATTTGATCCATTTATAAAATATTTCATAAGATAAATTTAATTTCCAAATTAATAGGTTAAGGGTGTTTGGCTGACTAAGAAGTATATGAATAAGAGACTTGTATAAATACTAGGCAATTTTAAGACTATTATGTAGTGTAGTGTGCAAACAAACAAAAAAGTATATTTTATAATAGAATGATGTCTTGTAGACCATAAAAAGAGGATAAAGGATTAGTTATGAACATTTTAAAAAGGTTATATTTATGAGTATCAATTCCATATGACCTAATCAAGTCAAGAAGAGGGCCAATTGAGCAAAGAAGGCTAGAGGCTGGTCTGAGAGGAATAGAAGTGTGTGAAGAGCTAAAGAAGGAGATAATCATCTATTATATGAGAAATAAAGTTTTATGAATTTGATAAAGGGTTTTAGGTGGCTAAGTTGGTTTTGAATAATTTAGGGGGTTGGTGCCTCCTTGTAAATGGGTGCTTGCTAAAGCCTAGATGAGTTGGTGATTAGCTAGTTGGGGTTGGTGCTCCATGTGAAGTGGGTGATTCAATAAATTTGGTGTTTGAATTATAGGATTATATTCCATTTTCATATATTAATATTTTTTCATTCCCTTGAGGTTTTCCCACATATAAGTTATGTTATCTTATGTTCTTATGTTTCATGCATATGTGGATGGTTACTTAGCCATTTTTTGGTCTACATGCTTGAATGAGTGTTCATAAATGCTTAACTAGAATTGAAAGAAAAGACTTGAATACTAATTCACCCCCCTCTCTTAGTCATTGTGATTCCAAGGATTGGTATTAGACCCTGGTCCTTTGAATTAGGTCTAAAATCTTGAAGGAGATCCTAGAAGCAAGGATGGCTAGTTAGCAAGCTCAAAGTGATTTCTCTACCATTAAGGATTAATTATTCAATGGATCTAATTATGCCTTTTGGAATGTTAGGATGAAGATATATTTTATTTCTAAAGGTCATGATATTTGGTAGACAGTTTTGGATGGCTATAGTGTTCCTCCTATTCCACCAACTAATGCATCAGGTAAGAAGGCTAGTGAAAATAACTCCAAGGCAATGAATGTCATTCTGTGTGGCCTATCAGAGGTAGAGCTTGTGAAGGTAATGCATAGTGTATCATCTAAAGAGATATGGGACAAATTGAAGACCATCTATGAAGGATACACCAAGGTTAAGAAGGCCAATTTATAGACCCACCAGAGATAGTTTAAAAGTCTGAAGATGAGTGAAGATGAAAGAATTTCATCTTACCTATTGAAGGTTGATTAGGTTGTTAATATCATTAGAGGATTAGGAGAATAAGTGAAATAATTTACAATTTTTCAAAGGTATTAAGATCACTAACTCCTAAGTTTTATTCTAAAGTGTCTATAGTAGAAGAGATGAAAGACTTGGACAAGCTTAAAATGGATGGGTTTCATATCATCTTGACTGCTTATGAGATGAGAACAAATGAAGGAAGACCTCCTAAGAAGGAATCATATTTAAAAGTTTAAAAGAAGACAAAATCCAAGAATATCAAGGATGAGGAATGTTCAGATTTTTATGATGATCAATTGATATCCATGTTTGCAAGGAAGTTGAGGTTTGGATCTAGTAAGTATACGGGTAAGTTGCCTTTCAAATGTTTCAACTTTGGTAAGATTGGTCACTTTGCATCCAAATATCCTAACAAAGATAAGATTGAGCATAATGAAGAACATGATGAACATCATGGAGATGACAAGAAAGCCTATAAGCCTGACAAGAAAAAGGAGTTCAGGAACTTTCAAGAAGAAGAGAAGATTATATACTAAAGAAGATAACTCTTCTGATGTAAGTGACTCAAGTGCATTTGATAGTGATGATAATAGTAATGAACCTGAACATGACAATAATAAAACTTTATTCATGGCCATAGAATCATATAATGAGGGTTGTTCAAATGGGAAAAGCCTTATGGTTGATATAGAATAAGATGAAGAAGAATCTAAAGTGAACCTTAAGTCAGAATTAGTGAGTTACCTATAGAAATTAAAGTTCCAAAGAATAAAAATCACAAACTAAGATCATTGGTTAAGGACTATGTAGAGAAGATTGGCTTGTTTGAGGAGAGATTGAGTAACACTTCCAAGGAGTATGATGAGATCATCAATCAAATAGAAGCATAGATAGAGATAGTCAATGTAAACCTAATACTAAAGAGGAAGAGTACATCAGGTATGAAACTGAAGTGAAATCCTTGAAATCTAAGTTGGATCAATAATCTATCAAGGTGAAGACCTTTGTAAAGTTTGAAAAGAGCATTGAGGTTCCAGATGACATCCTGAGTATCCAAAAGTCTATAAGTGATAAGATAGGCCTTGATTTCAAAGAAGAGCAAAAGGAGGTAGCTCAAGTTAAGAAGATTTTTGAAGACAAGGCCAACATGAAAAGACCTATCAAACAACTTAATACTATGAGGTATGCTAGTTCATTCAATGATTACTATTTTGTATGCAGTTAGTTTGATAATAGATCAAGAGAGTGTAGAATATCCTCCAAGAATGAGTACTCATGGGAATATGGAAGGAGTCATAGTTCACATAGTCAAATGGTATGTATAAGGTGGTTTGATGCAATTGTAATAATGTAGGACACATTGAAATATTTTGTCCTAACAAAGTTAGAAGGCCATCAAGTCAAAACAAGAGGTTTGAAAACCCTAGAGTGAAATAAAGAAGGCAAGTGAATGTATGGAAACCAAAGATAGTGAAGATGAGTCATTATCAATCTACAAACTCAAGTGGATTATTTGTTGTGAGAGAGCATGTTTTAGATGTGAATTCAAGTCAAGAATATTTATTGTCATTCCATATTAATGATCAAATGGTTGATGAAGAGATCAAGCCTAAAAGAGTACTAAAGGATATTCAATCTTGTGAGAGCAAAAATATCTGGGAATATTATAGAATTGTGATTTTTTAGTGGTCTATGGAAAGAGGTGACTCCATTAGGCTTCATGGAGACACTATTTAGCTAGCAAAAGCATGGTAGATGCTTGGTTTGAGGGGGAGATATTTGGGTTGTTGACTGAGATTGATCTATGTTTTGAGTTCATTTGAAGGAGATCTGCATGGTTTAAGGGGTAAAATGTTTCCTTAATTCTTCATATTTTGTATGTTGAACTCTTTTTTCAAAGAAGGTGTGATTCTAGATGACAGTTGTGGAAGAACTTTGTCATTAATGTTAAAGGGGGGAAAGGTCCAAGAAGGGAGATTGACTAGACTAAGGGATATGAGAGTGATCAAATTAAATAATTTTTTGACATCAATGATAAATGGGGATTTTGTTGAGAATTTTTGTCATTGATGTCAAGGTCGAGGTTAATTTCAAGGTTGATGTCATTGATGTAAGGGTACATCCTGTGAAGATGCATGGTGAGTGGTTTATGAGATATGAACCATGTAACAAGAGAGAATTTAAAGAAAATATAATGTCTCTATATTTAGATATAATTTGAATACAACCTAATTATTCTTTTGAGTCTGATGTCAAGATTCAGGTCAAGGTAAGCATTTTTTGATTACTAGTCCTTGAGTACAAGGTGTCTTGAGAATCCTAGTCATAACAAGCATAGTCATATTATGAGCATGTGCATGAAAAGGTATGTGTAGACGTATGATACTATTTGAGGAGAATGAAATACATATGAGAAATATGTAAAAGCTTCAAGGAGTGTTTCAAGATTAATTTTTAAGCTTTAAGTGCTTGAGAAGCCTAGTCATGAGACTAGTCACATCATGAATAGACCTAATAAGAAGGCGTGAGCCAAGATGGCCTAGTGAGATGGATGCACAAAGGAATAAGAGGATATATAAGGTTTTTTTAGCATGAATATGAGTCACTAGATCAATTATAAGTGTTTCAAGGTAAGTCTACATAGGTAAGTCTACATAGGTAAGACCTTAAGTCTAAGTCTGCAATTGACTAGTTTTAGACCCTACTTGACCTAATGAGGTGTCATGAGGAGTTTTCAAGGCACATAAAGGATTTAAATTAGTTTTTTATCATGAGATAGGTTTATTGAGTTTGTATATGAGATGTTGATATATTGGATAGTGGTTAGAAGGTTATTTTCAAGACCTAATGTGACTTATAGGACAAAGCCTAGAGAGCAAAGAGAGAGAACATGGCCTAATGGGGTATGAGATTTTGTTTCCAAGACTAATATGGACATGTGAACATTGATATAAGTGTTTAATGTTGTTTTAAGTATTTTTACCAAGTTTTATGTCAAAATTTGAAGGTTAAGGCAAGAAAAAGTGTTTTGAGGTCTTTTGTGTGCACAAAATGAAGGGTTTTCAACCCAAGAAAGACTTTCAAGTGTTCATTGGCACATCCAACCTATAAGTGGGAACATAATCCATGAATGGTAGATGGGTAATGGTCCTATCTCAAATTTATAGGCATTTGTTTATGGAATGAGGGGATAATCTTTATGAATGATCATTAAGACTGGAAGATGGTTTAAACCCTCAAAGAACACTAATAGTGACTCAATATGAAATAAGTTTGTTTAAAGTGCTCAAAAGGATTGGTATGGATATTTTAGTGATTTTATGTTGTATTCAACTCTCCCAGGCATCTCTAGGTGTGATTATTTTAATGGGTGAATGAGTTGAACCTACAGGAAAGGCCTTATTTCTCAAAGATATGCTATAATAGTTGGAGTTGACCAAGTCAAAGTTGATAAATGGATGGAGGAAAAATATTGAGACTTGTATTTGATGACCATGGTTTTTTACAATTAGGTTCTAGACCTCAGGTGTGTTAAATTGGTCATCTAAGTTGACTAGTTGCTAACAAACTTAATGGTGCAAATAGTGAGAAAACCAAGTAGAAGTGAGAAGTTGATTAGGGATGTGTTATCACGGATTAGGGATGAATCCAAGTGCATAGATAATTTTTTAAATAATTTTAATACATTTTCATGTTGGATATATGTTTTGTATGTCTATGAATATGATCAAAATTTTGCTCATAAGTTGACCTATCTAGTTTAGATGAGTTAGTGAGATACAAGGTTGGTCTGAAAGACCAATATTGTCATATGACCATGTTATCTTTCTGTCTAATATTTGTCTAATGATATCATAAGATCATCCAAATTCATTGAAAGTCTATGAAGGTGGTCATATATGTGTTGAAGGTCAGTTTCACCATGTCAATTGTGCTTTAAGACAAACTAACAATTTTGGGTAAACAAGTTGAAGTGATGAGTTTGAGGCTCTATGCCCTAAGAGGAATCATATAATGCACATGATTTTTTTTGGGACTTGAATAACCTATCCATTATTTTTAAAATCTTGAAAGTCAGTATAAGAGGTTGAAACATTAAATCCAAAAATGGGTTGACTGGTTTAGGTTTAACTATGTGTATTGAATCATATGATATTTTTGTTGGATATTGTTCTAAGGATATTATAGAATAATATTCATGCATTAAAAGTCCTTGAGTGTGTTCTTTCAGGTGTCATAGGTTCAAGTTTCTATGACTATGTTTTGAAACTAGTTAGTAGGTCTGAGTGAGCTATCTATAGAAAAGGGTTTGAGTCCTTTTGCATTGAATTATGAATTATAAATCACATAATGATCTAAAAACTAAAAATTCAAGTGTCACAAAATTGAATAACACATTGTCACATTTAAAATATCTACTAATTTCTCAACTTTTTCATTTAATTTTTACTAATGAAATAAAAACTAGAATTAAAATGAAGATCAAAATTATAAAATAGTAGATAAAAATTAGAAGAAATCACCAGCAAATTGATAATGGAGTTGAACTTCAATAGCCTACATCTCTGGGTCTGTTTGAAGTGAGGACTGTTTCCATTAATTTGTGCAACAAATGGCTTACAAATTGAATACAAGTCTTCAATTCTCTTTCTCTGGTCTCTGCCTACTTGTAAAAATATCTCTTAGACTTGTCATTAATGGCCCAAGGCCGTACAAGGCATAATCAATTTTCTAACCTTATTAATTTTTTTTGCATAGTCAGCTGAATGCTCCCCTTCAAATGAAATTTTGCTCCCTTTATAGCACTTCGAAGCCCATGGCTCAAGTGGTCAAGGCTTATCCTTTTTACTTGGTAGGTGTAGGGTTCAAGGTGTCAGCCTTCTCTTTTGGCACTTTGGACTTATCTTTATCCCACATTTGTAAATGGGAAATGGCATCAAGTCTTTTTAAAGGTTGGCGGCCTCCTTAAAAAATGTTGACATCCCTTTTGGAGGAGACTTAAGCACTTAGCTTAGCATGATTCCTAACTTAGGCCATTATTGGAGATTCCTTGGTTAGGACTTGGTCTTTACACAATGTATGTGGTGAAGGTGGATGGTGTGTCATCTTAGCTTGATGGTTTGTGGCTTTGCCACGTGTTGGTTTGAGGATCCTTATTACAAAGCTTAAAACAATGATCGCACATGGTGGGGTTTAAGCAGACTTTGTGACTTAAATATAATTTCACAAATAATAATATATAAAGATTAGGAGGCCAAGGTACCACTCCACAAGAGTGTGTTGGCCCTCACTGAGGGTCCCCAGTGAGCAAATAACAAGGCCCATAGATCCTCATATGACTGTCTATCAAAGATCAGAGGCTATCAATAAACCAAACACCGAACCAATTTTTTTGCACAAATTCATATTGCCATGTGTCAAATGATTACTGGACCACTTGGTGCATTTAAATAATGCCACATCACTTTTCGACACTCGTTATTTGCCTATCGCAAGAATACTTTAGCAAGCTATATCTCGAGCATCTAAACTCTGTTTTACGTTCCAAAAGAAGCTTCAAAAAGCTCTCGATGAATTCTTTGATGTGAAAGTGGTTCGACTAGAAATTGAAGACTTTCAAAATGGAATGGTACATGGATCCACTTGGATCACTCCTCCCCATTGGGAACTTTTGGACCTCTAAAAATTGAAATTAATTGGTAATGAGGTGAGGATATTTCTCCCTCACCCTTCTGGCTTCCATCCATTTGGCCTTGTTTGGGTGCATCCCTTTTAGACCAACATGAAGATACTCAACATCACCTCTTCATGAAGTCCACACATTCCTTTCAAGAATAGTATCTTCTTGCAATTCTATTAGATATTCAGGAACAAAATCATCAACAAAAGGAATGGATACACTTTCATCATGATCAATTATCATTAGAGGCTCATACAATTTTAGATTTTCCACATTTACAACTGAATAAATCTGCATATAAGATGGTAAATCTAACTGGAAAGCATTTGTGCCAATTTTTTCTGTAATGTGAAAAGGACCATACCATATTGGCTTCAACTTTTTACCTTCACCTGTCAGTCTTTCCTTACTGATGTGAAGCCATACCATATCACCTACAACAAATTGGTGATCAATACGATGTTTGTCATGTCTAGGTTTATACTTGGCTTGAATTTTCTCCAATTGAATATGGATAGTCTGATGTATGAGATATATTTGTTTAATGAACTTCTTAGATTGAATGGCTTCTTTTGGTTCACCAACAGCTATATCTTGTCCATCACAAACATCGAGAGGATATTTAGGCAAGTATCCATAACAAAATTCAAATGGAGATTTCATAGTAGAAGAATGAAGTGCCTGGTTATATGCATGTTTTATGTAACATAATTATTCATCCCATAACTTTGGATGTTTATTGTTGTAACCCCTAAGCAAATGTACCATAGTGTGGTTCACAACCTCTATTTGCCCATCAATTTGAGGATGAAATGGAGTGCTCTTTTTTAATTTAGTGTCCATAGTCCCCACAAAGTTGACCAAAAGTCCCCAATAAACCAAGAATCTTGATCAAAAATAATTGAAGTAGGCAACCCAAAATGAACCCATACATGTTTAAAGAAAAAGTGTGCAGTGCCTTCCCTAGTAATTTGCTTAGTGCAATAAATCAAAACACATATCTTGCTAAATCTATCCATAACCACATATAAATAGTCATGTTTTCTTTGTGTCATAGGCAAACCCCCCATAAAATCCATGGAGATACTTTCCCATGGGCGAGGAGGAATAGGTAAAGGAGTGTAAAGTCCCAGTTTCGTGTTACTAGGTTTGCTTATGGCACAAAGCATACATCCCTTAATATATTTGGCAACATGTTCCTGCATACGAGGCTGGTAACAATACATTTTCAAATGTGCAACCGTTTTAGCAACTCCAAAATGACCAAAAATAAGAGAAGTATGTGCTTCTCTAATCATGCACCCTCTCATTTTGAGGAATGCAAAGTTTACCTAAATGATACAAAATATCATTATGTGCATGATAGTCCAATTCTTCTACTTGTCTACTACTCATCAAGTCTTTATATACATCATGAAGATCAAGATCATTAACATACTGTTCTTTATAGATTTCATGAGATAAAGAACCATGTTGTAAAAGAATAGATGAAACAACAATAAGAGGCCTAGATAACACATCTACAACCTTATTTTGAATACCTTTTTTATACTTAATCACAAGATGAAATTGTTGTAAGAAACCCATCCAATGAAAATGTCTAGACTATTGTAGCTTATTTTGTGATTGGAGATTTTTTAAGCACTGATGATCTGTATGTATTATTGTTTCTTTGCCCAGTAAATAATGTTTCCTTTTTTCAACACTTTGAACCAATGCATATAATTCCTTATCATAAGTTGGATATTTTCTTACTGCACTTGTGAAGATTTCAAAATGATAACAAATTGGTTTCTTACCTTGCATTAAAATAGCTCCCATATCATATTCACTTGCATATGTCTTGATCTCAAATGGTTGTTATATATTAGGAAGTGCCAAGACCAGAGTAGTACTTATCTTTTCTTTCAAAGTGTCGAAGGCCTTTTGATGTTTGCCTCCCCACTGAAAGACTTGTTTTACACTTGTCAAAGAATATAAAGGTGATGCAATATATGAAAAGTGAGTAGTAAACTTCCTCCAAAACTATACTGCACCAAGAAAACTTCTAACCTCAATTGTATTAGTGGATGTAGGCCAGTTAACAATGACTGCCACTTTTACAGGATCAATTTTCAATTTACCATGTCCTACAATGTAACCCAAGTATATCAAAGAGGTTTTGCCAGATTCACATTTTGACATTTTTAAATAAAGTTTTTCCCTTCGTAATGCATCAATGACTTTATTAATGTGGATCACATGCTCTTCCCAAGAATTGTTGAAAATCAATATATCATCTAAGCAAACTATGACAAAATCATCAAGGAACTATTTAAAAACATCATTCATCAATCTCATGAATGTATTTAGGGCATTACATAACCCAAAAGACATAACAAGCCATTCAAATAATCCCTATTTTATTTTGAAGGCAATTTTTCACACATCACCTTCATTAATTATCACTTGATGATATCCACTTCTCAAATCTAGCTTAGTGAAATAAATAACATGTTTTAATTGATCCAATAAATCATCAATACAAGGAAGAGGGTAATGATTCTTAATAGTAATTTTGTTTAAAGCATGAAAATCAACACACATTCACCAAATTCCATCTTTCTTTGGCACCAAAATGATTGGCAAACCAATAGGAGATGAACTTGGATGAATAACACCTCTATCCAATAGATCCATTACCTATTTTTTGATTTCCTCATTTTCCACCATTGATAACTTGTACATGCCAATGTTAGGGAGAGGAGAATCCTACAATAGCTGAATTTCATGTTGAACTCCCCTTTTAGGGGGCAAACCCTTAGGATCCTGAAACACATCATCATAAGTAGAAATGATTTCAACCAATTCATTCTTGTGTTTAGGATCACAATTTTCCAAAGCCTAAGACTATTCTTTTTCCTTAGACTTAATCAGCATGAGACAAAAATTCTTGCTTGAATTAACTAGTCTTTTCGTTTGCCCTATTGTAACCAAGGAAAGACTTGTTTTAATGTGATGTGCTTTGACTATATATTCAATGCCATCCTTAACAAGCAAGTACGTATTCTCCTCTCTATTAAATATTGCTTTTCTATCATAAAGATATGGGCTTCCTAAAATAATCCCACAAATGTCTGAAGGGACAACATCCAACTCAACCTCATCTACGAACTTGGATGTGATGGCAAACCTCAGTCTACAAGCTTGTGAGACTTGTAGCTTCACATTGTCATACACGTCCAACCTAGTGGATAAGGCTTCAGATAGGGATTGGTTTGTAAGCCTAACTTCTTAACAACCTCTTCAAAAATTAAATTTGCTTGTGAACCACTATCAAATAGAGTGTCAATCTTAGTATGTTTTGAAACAACTCTAATGTGGAACAATTCAATTATTTTCTTATCAACATGCACATAATTCTGTTTAGAAGAAGATGCATTATTTGATGACTTAGTGCTATAAACTGAAAGAGAAGAATCATTATGTAATCTTAGTTTCATCACCTAAATTTTGAACCATAGCATTAGTCTTCTTTTCCTTCTTTTGAAACCTTTTAGGCCTTAACTCAGGGTGTAGTTTCCAACACTTAGACTCATCATGATTTTTCTTACAATGATTACAAAATGATTTTCCTTGTTCTTTTTTAACAGTAAAAGTGGATTTTTGTTTACCCTTTTCTGATGAACTTTCCCCTTTAGATTGCTTAAGATTAGATTGATTACTTTTAACTTTAGGAAAAGATTCTTTTGATTGTTTTCCTCTAGCCTCTAAATGAGTGGCTTAAACACACACTGCATCTAAATTAGTGGGATTGAACATAAGAGTCATATGTCTTAAGTAACTATGTATCCCACCTTTATATTTTAGCAGTGTTTCTTGTGTGTAAAGAGGAACATTCAAAAGTAAATATTTTCTCCTAAATTCTTGTGTATAATCTTAAACATTTTGGATTTTTCCTTGTCTGAAACTTTGCCAATCCATTATGGCTTGTTGCATATAGCCTAAAGGATAAAATTACTTTCTGAGTTATTCAACAAATTCATTCCAAGTAGAAATCAAGTTACCTTTTCTAAGCTTGGCTTCTTTTAACTTACTCTCCCACCATATGAGAGTTGTGTCTCCCATACGAAGAGTAGACAAATGAATTTTTGACTCATCCCTTGCAATCTTTTGGACCCTGCAATAAAATTCAATCTGCTTGACCCAATTATCCAAGTTTTTTGCATTAACTTCACCATTAAAATATTGGTAATTCAAACTTAATATCCAATTTTAGTGAAGGGAGAGATTCCACAATTTTTTTACCGTCATCCGATGAAGAAGGCTTTTTGGTTTTTTTACCTTTCAATTCTTGGGGATCACCTTTCTCCTTCTTGGATTTCCTTTGTTTATCATGGTAAAGTTCCTCAACCATGCTTCTCATCTCCATGAAGGCTCGATGAAAATCTTGTTCAGATTCCATCTCTTCTTCAACCATCCCTGAAACATGCCTTGAGCCAATCTCTGGATTATACTCAACCAGTTTTCCTTCACCCTTTTTGGATTTTGACCTTGTCAACATATACTAGCAATCACTGTTAAATAACAACTGCTCTGATACCAAAAATTTGATCTGAGAATTGAAAATGCAAGTGTCACAAAATCGAATAACACACTGTCGCATTTAAAAGATCTACTAATTTCTTGACTTTTCCATTTAATTTGTAATAATGAAATAAAAACTAGAATTAAAATGAAGATAATAATTATAAAATAGTAGATAAAAATCAAAAGAGATCACCAATGAATTAATAATAGAGTTTGGCTTCAATAGCCTACGTCTCTGGGTCCGTTCGAAGTGAGGATCATTTCCATTAATTTGTGCAACAAATAGCTTACAAATTGAATACAAGTCTTCAATTCTCCTTCTCTAGTCTCTACCTTCCTATAAAAATATCTCTTAAACCTATCATTAATGGCCCAAGGCCATTCAAGGCATAATCAAGTTTCTAACGTTCTTAATTCTTTTTACACAGTCAGCTAAATGCTCCCTTAAAATGGAATTTCGCTCCCTTTATAACACTTCGAAGCCCGTGGCTCAAGCGGTCAAGGGTTATCCTTTTTTACTTGGCAAGTGCAGGGTTCAAGGCATCAGACTTCTCTTTTGGTGCTTTGGACTTATCTTTATCCCAAATTTTTAAATGGGAAATGACATCAAGTCTTTTTTAGGGTTGGCAGCCTCCTTACAAAATGTCGATGTCCCTTTTGGAGGAGACTTAAGCACTTAGCTTAGCATGATTCCTAACCTAGGCCACCATTGGATATTCCTTGTTTAGGACTTGGTCTTTACATGGTGTATGTGGTGAAGGTGGATGGCATGGTAGCTTAACTTGATGGTTTTTGTATCTACCATGTGTTGGTTTGAGGATCCTTATTACAAAGCTTAAAATAATTATCCCACATTGGTGGGGTTTAAGCAGACTTTGTGACTTAAATACAATTTCACAAACAATAATATATGAAGATTAGGAGGCCAAGGCACCCCTCTATAAGAGTGTGTCAACTCTCAATGAGGGCCCCTAGAGTGTAAATAACAGGGCTCATGGATCCTCATATGACTGCTTATCAAAGACCAGAGGTTATCAATAAACCAAACACCAAACCAATTTTTTTTGCACAAATTCATATTGCCATGTTTCAAATGATTATTGGACCACTTGGTGTATTTGAACAATGCCACATCTCTTTGACACTTATTATTCGCCTATCACAAGAATACTTCAGCAAGCTATATCTCAAGCATCCAGACTTTGTTTTGTGTTCCAAAAGAAGCATCAGAAAGCTCTCGACAAATTCTTCAATGTGCAAGTGGTTTGACCAAAAATTGAAAAATTGAAAAATGGAATGGTACATGGATCCACTGGGATCACATAATGATGACCATAAGGTCATATATCTTATGTATATGTGATTTTCTACCATGTTTATTTTTCAAAATTGTGTTTATGCTTCAATTGTGCAAGACATAGTTTTTGGGTATGCACAGGCCTAATTGTAAACAATGTTAGTGGCAAGCTTTATATGGTGATTCGAGTAGAAGGTGTCATAGACTTGAGATGATATTATAAGGGGTATATGTAGATGACATATGATATTTTTATGTCATGTGAAGTGTTTTAAAGTGATCCAAGGAAGGCAAAGTGTAACGTGTCCTAAGTAGACCTAATAGGATTAGGTCTCCATGAGACCTAAAGGTGAGATAAGGCCTAATTGAGGTAGGTCAAACCTAAAAGGACTCAAAGCACATTTTATCCATGTATATGAGATGTCCTATGATCTATTTGAAGTCTGAACTAAGAGGGTAAGGTTGTTTGGTTGACTAAGAAGGATATGAACAAGAGACTTGTATAAATACTAGGCAGTTTTATGCCTATTATGTAGTGTAGAGTGCAAGTGAACAAAAAAGTATATTGCAGAGAAAAAGGAGGTCTTATAGACCATCATAATAGGATATATTATTAGTGATGAAAATTTCATATAGGTTATATTTATGAGGATCAAGGCCATGTGACCTAATCAAGTCAAGAAGAGGGCTAGTTGAGCAAAGAAGGCTAGAGGCATGTTTGAGAGGAATAGAAGTATGTGAAGAGCTGAAGAAGGAGATAATCATCTATTGTATGAGAAATAAATTGTTATAAAAGTGATAAAGGGTTTCAGGTGGATAAGTTTATTTTGAGTAATCTAGGGAGTTGGTGCCTCCTTGCAAATGGGTGCTTGTCAAAGCCTCGATGAGTTGGTGCTTAGCTAATTAGGGTTAGTGCTCCATGTGAAATGGGTGCTTCACTAAAGTTGGTGTTTGTCTTATAGGATTATATTCCATTTGTATATATTAGTGTTTTTTCATACCCTTGAGGTTTTCCCACAAATAAGTTGTGTTATCTTGTGTTATTATGTTTTATGCATATGTGGATGGTTACTTAGTCATTTTTTGGTCTACATGCTTGAATGAATGTTCATAAATACTTAATTGGAATTGAAATAAAAGTTTTCAAGATTGATTCACCCCCCCACCATCTTATTCATTGTGATTTCAAGGATTCGTATCAGACCCTGGTCCTTTGAATCAAGTCTAAAAGCCTAAAGGATATCCTAGAAGCAAGGATGACTAGTCAGCAAGCTCAAGGTGGTTTCTCTACCATTGAGGATTCATTATTCAATGGATCTAATTATGACTTTTAGAATGTCAAGATGAAGATATATTTGATTGCTCAAGGTCATGATATTTGGCAATTAGTTGTGGATGGCTATAGTGCTCCTCCGATTCCACTAACTAATGCAACAGGTAAGAAGGCTAGTGAAAACAACTCCAAGGCAATTAATGTGATGCAAGTAGAGTGGCAATAGGGGTTATTATAAGCTAAGAGAGCAGGCCAATAACTTATTTTAGTGAAAATATCAATGATTCCAAGATAAAGTATTCATCATATGACTTGGAATTATATGCAATGGTGCGAGCCTTGAAGAAGTGGAGGCATTACCTAATGCCAAAAGAGTTTATCATCTATACAGACAATCATGCACTTCAAATCATCACTAATAAACCTAATTTAAATTAGAGGCACATGAAATGGGTGGAGTATATGCAAAATTTTACCTTCACTAGCAATCATAAGCAAGGACAAAGTAATAGGGTAGTAGATACATTGAGTATAAGAGTCTTGTTAGTGCACGCGATACAAATTCAGAGTGTTGGTAGTGAGTCACTCAAGGATATGTATGAGGATGATGAAGACTTCAAAGAAGCATATTATGCATGTAAGCACACAACTACAGTAAATAAGGAACCATGGATAGATTATATCATACAAGATGGGTTATTATTCAAAGGTGTGCAACTATTTGTACCAAAAAGCTCAATAAGAGATAATTTGATCCAAGATAAGCACAATAGAAGTATGATAGGACATTTTGGGCTTGATAAGACTTTGGAACAAGTCACTAGAAACTATTTTTAGCCTACGATGCAAATAGGAGTGAGGAGATATGTTGAGAGGTGTAAAACTTATCAAATGACCAAAGGGAAGAACACCAATGCAGGTTTATATCAACCTTTACCAGTCCCAAATAGACCTTGAGAATCCATAAGCATGGACTTTATGATAGGACTGCCTAAAACACAAAGATGTTTTGACTCTATATATGTAGTTGTGGATAGATTTTGAAAAATGGCACATTTTATTCTTTGTAGGACCACCAATGATGCCACATGTGTGGTAAATACATTATTTAAAGATGTAGTAAGTCTTCATGGACTGCTACTAAACATTGTATATGATAGAGATAATAAATTCCCAAGCTATTTTTAGAGGACACTATGGAGAAAGCTAAGAACCAATCTGAATTTTAGTATAGCTTACCACCCTCAGACAGATGGTCAAATTGAGGTGGTTAATAGGAGTTTAGGGAACCTATTGAGGTGTTTATCTAAGGATAATCACAAGTAGTGGGATCTTATATTACCTTAGGCATAATTTGCTTATAATGACTCCTTGTATAAGAGCATTGGCATGATTCATTTTCAAGTGATATATGGCATGTAGCCTAGAGGAGTGTTTGAACTCAAAAATCTCAATCAGATGGATAATAGGAGTGTTGAAGGGGAATATTTTGTAATGGTCCATGAAAGAGGTTCATCAACAAGTAAGGAAGCATCAAGAATCTAGTGTGGAGAAATACAAAAATCAAGCAGGAGAGAGGTAAGTTTTCATATGGGATATTTGGTTTTCGATCATCTTAGGAAGGAGGTATTTCCAAGAGGTAAGTACAACAAGCTTAAGATGAAAAAAACTAGTCCTTGTAAGGTGCTTAAAAAGTTTGCTAACAATGTATATGAGTTGGAATTGCTTAGTGGTGTAATAATATCACCAATTTTCAATGTTTCAGACTTATACCCTTACAAAGAAGGAGTAATATGTGAAGACACAATAGAGTTAGAAGCTAAAATATGTATATATTGGGAAAAACTATTGACTCAAATCAAACCACATGAATTAGAATGTATCTTAGACAAGTAAGTGTTCAAAAAAACTAGGGATAAGCAATATTTCAAGTATTTGGTCAAGTGGAATTAATATCCTATTAAATATTCTACATGTATGATAGAGCATGACATCAATAAGCATGGGAGTACTCTAGGAGAACTCATGGACAATAGTCCCTAAGTCTTTTTCTCTTTCTCCTGGGAGTATGATGCAAGAACATCACTCCTAGGCCTAGATTCTTGAAAATTTTGGTTTTTATTATAATTTTGGTTTTTTTGTGGTCTAAGTGGTCTTAGGATGCTTATATCATATTTAGGTTTCATTTATCGTTGTTGGTTTTAGTTTTAGTTCTTCAAAAATTTAAATTTGGCTTTTCCCACCAAAATTTATTTTTTTAATTTGTGAGGCCTAATTTAGGAGTTCCATGTGTGTCTAAGGAATGTTTCAATCATGATATTTTTAGGGGTCATTCTTAAAATCACCATGTGTTTACAACATGATTCTTAAATTGTGTATGTAAGGAATATCAAACTTTGATGTATGTTTCATACTTTTGTTTTATCCTCTAATGACAGATAAAACGAATTAGATCCTTAGTAAAGGGATTCATAAAAAGTTGTAAGAGATCAATATCCAATAAATCAAGAGGAATTTCCACATTTTGAAGATTAAACCATTGCATACCTTGTTTTCATGTGTGTTAGCATTAAAAGATGACTGTGTATGATTAGGTATTGGAGAAAGAATCAATAAAGATACATTCTTAATGCTCCCTATGTGTTGGAAAGTTTATTACATATTATTGAAGGTTATTTTTTTGTTTATTAATATTGTTTTTCATACTTATTTATAAGAAAAGCAACATAAATTTGTATATGATTGTGAATATACACAGTCAAAATAAAAATCTTGAAAAAGTGATAAACAGGGGTGTCAAGGGGGTAATTAAGGATTATATAAGGTGTATAATGTTATTAAATACCTTTTTAAACTTTCCAAAAAAATTAAAACTCATTTTGAATCCTAAAACAACAAAATCTTCCTTCTCGGGTCTGCACAGATAGTGATAACCCATGTTAGGATTTCCAAAGTAAATTTTACTTTGTAGGAGTTTCCACCCACCAAATTTCACAAAAATTTGTGATTTGATAGGAGTGAATTTTTTATAAAATATTTTAAATTTATTATACTTTTATGGATCTTCTGTGTATGTAAAAATATGACTAAGGATAAATTAGGCCTTAGAAGACCTAATTGGGGCTTGACAGAAGCTATAAAAGTGGTTTCCGAGTGAGTTAGATCAATAAATTTATTGGAGGAAAGGAATTAAATATAAGGTATTCAAAAAGTACCATATATTCTAAATATCAATCCTCAATTGTATGTATCATCAGAAAAGGTGAAAAATAAAGGTTACGAGGAAGTGAAAGTTGTGGCAAGTGACAACAAATTGGAAGGTTGAACTTTTGGTAGCTTACCATATGTATCAATAGTGTACAAATAGTATTGATAAAATAATGGAATATTTGAGGATCCATTATGGTTTTACAACTCCATGCCAAGTTTCAAGTACAAACTCCAAGTAAAAGTGCCTTTTTCTACCTTTCTCTCTCTTCAATTATGCCTCCTTGCCTAAAAATTTAATTTTCTGATCTGGATCTCTCCCACCCATGTAAAACCACACAAAATAATTTGATTCACTTTACCTAGGATATCACCAACACTCATGCCAAATTTGAGGCCCTAAGACCTCGTGGAAGTGTGAGAACCATGAAATGGCCTTGAAACCTAGTCTCATTTTAGGATTGTTTGAGACTGCTTTGAAAAATAGAGTTTGTTTTATCATTTATAGTATGTCCTATGTAGTGTTTTTTGATTTAATATATTAAATAAATCTCATGTGAATTCTTCCAATATTTTTCAATTTCTCCATTGCTTAAAACCCTACAAAACACCAAAAACCATACAAATAGTGCATTTATTTTAGTCTATACAACTGCAGGTACAGAAAAAGTAAGCTTGAGGAATATAATTAGAGTATTAAATAATTTTTAGGAGGTTTTGGGAGTAAATCAGGTTATTTCATGTGATTTAGGAGTCTATCTCTCTCAACTGGTCACTATTAGGGTTTTAAGAGGCTTTGAAGTGATTTATGTTCTTAACGATTGTTCATAAAACTTAGCCCCTTAAATTATAAACCAATGCCAAAATTTTCAATTTTAATATCCCCCTAAAATATCCCCAAGATATTAGGTCACCATTCATCTTAACTGTATATTTTTGTGTGTGAGAATTTGACTTTTAGTCTGCAATCAGGGCATTAGAGATGGGTTGATGGTCTTAGCTTTCATGAAGGTGATGGGCTTAATAAGACAATTTATGCCACAAGAATTAACTATGGATACATCACTACCATCCCTAAAATCCACTTATCTTTGTTAATTAGGCTAAGGTTACAATAGGTGAAAGAAAATTGGTCTTGGATGACAATCACCCATTGGAGGAGCTTGAGATGGTCTTGAGAGCCTAAATGACACTTTTCTTGCTTTTCCCCTATTCATGATGATTATTTGAGGTTTTTACTATGTATATAAACTTATCAACACATTGAAACCGTCACCTTACCTCCAATATGCCACTTTGTTCATGATTTTACTTTATGGTCTGTGTGTTTGGTCTTAAGTCCATTAGGCCTAGACAGGGCTTGCCTTCATTATATTCCTTATTATTAGGTCTAGGGATATAAATGAGATGTTTATGTAATTATGAAACCATTTTAAAATGGATTTCATTTTCTTAGACTTACTATATTTACTTTGGACAATAGACCTTCACTCAACTAGGCAAGTAGGCCTGTAACTCACATTAGCTTATATATGTAAGGTTTAAATCCCTATTTTGGCTAATCTCTTTAGTCGATATTTCATATCTATTTTGATCCTGAAATTATATATGCACTATCTATATCTTCCCTAAAATTCCTTCTCATATAAATTTAACTCCCTCATTTAAGAAATCACCTCTCATGAACTTAGGTCGGCTTGAAGACACTATTTGACTGTGTAGGCAAGGGTTTGAAATGGGTCCTATGTACAATCATTTCTTATCTAAATCTATTTGTGTTTTATTTGACTTAAATTAAACTCAAACATTGTCTATCACTTCACCCAATCTCCCATATCACTGACTCTAGGCAACATACTCTTCTCAAACCTTGCAAATAGCTTGTGATGCCTAGATTAGCTTGTAGGTTTCAATTTGGTGTTTGAATGCATCTTTGGGTTGTAGGACATTAATTATAAATAAATTATCATCTCAATGAATTTTATACACTATTATGATTTTGGAACCTCCTCAAATTATCCAAAACATTACGTTCACAAACATGCACTGTTCAAGACTACTTTCTAAAAAGGTGGTTGTAGGTGATCATTAGGAAAGGTCTAAATGCATCTTGTGTTTCAAGGTCTTTAATGTAGAATAATGAGCAAAAGATAACTTTCTAAAATAGGTTTAAAATATAGTTAACTTCCTTCACACCCTCTAATCTCTTTCAAGACATCATACCCCATAAACCTACAATTTTTTTCTTGCACTTGTCTAGACTAGCTGTAGGTGACTATTTAGGGAAGAGTTGGCATGAACTTGAAGGTTGGTCTTCTCAACTACACCATGTCACCTTGAAGGTAGTAAAATTTAATTGGAGGTACATCTTCACTATCTCACAAATTCTATTGGATCTTTATGACATTTTTAGACCTCTGCATTCTTGTCTTCAACTCAAACTTATGTATGCATGCTAAGTTTGTGAACTCCCCTAGTGAATATGACATTGGTCACCTAAGCCTTTCACGAATATAAAATGGTCTATATGTATTCATCAGTTTTTGCAATAATTTTCATTTTATGGAGTCATGTTTCTTGACAATTGTCCTATCCAAATGAAGACCTACAAGTTTGTCCCCTATAGGTCTTCATTTTGCCTACATGGATTGCTAGAGAACAACCAATTTCTAAATTTTGAAGTATAAATATTGAATCAAATATTCTCAATTCATTATCATCCTCTAAAAATTCATGTATATCTTTTACCAAACATTGTATCATCTCAATATTTAATCCTTTGGTCTATACAGGCCTATGTAAGGCCAGTTTATATGTAGGGTTTGTATATGAGTTAGAGCTTAGCACAAGGTTCATGTATTTTTATGAATCCATAAAGTTTTTAAAGTTTATATGAGTTCTTAGGAGTATATTCCACATTTATTAATTTCTTGAACACCTCAATATCAATCTTAGGCTTCATGAATATTCATCAGTAAGTTTACAAACCTATGGGTGAATGAAACTTGTCCAAAGCCCTTATTGGAGAGTAAATTGAGTCCAATCCACTTGTATTGATTTTACAACATGTTATAAAATTTTATTATCATGTTTTATCATTTTTATTCATTATCAATTGATCAAATATTACATTCAAACCTATAACAAACCATTTGTGATAGAGACCATGCTTCCAAAGATCAAGACACAACAATTCTTGAAGGATTATCTACAAAGGGCCATTTTCAGAGAGAGAGCACATGAATTTTATAATAATTAAATATATTCTATGAAAAATGGAATACTTGAAACCTCTAAAAGTGATAATCCTTCAAAACAACCAAAACACACTTGTAGCAAGGTGGTATGATCACACACTTGAGGCACCTTTCCTCTTATTAAAGACACTTAATAGAGTTGAACTGGCTAATTAAACTAAAATTTAAAGGATATATTTGACCTCTAAAAACATCCCTCAAAATTATTATTTTTCATATAATTTTGAAGTGGATAAATAAGAGTAAAATCAAACCCTGTTTGCATGGACAAGGCATAGTGACTTGCTGTCACTCTTAGTGATTATTCATAAATCAGGGGCCATGAATCTAAAAAAAAATGAAACTAAATTGAATATTATTAAGATCCCTAACAATGGCCAAATTTTTATCTCCCAACTTTCTCTCTCCTAGTTGTACCATGCAATTAATTTTGGCCTTTTTAAGCTTATGAAGGTAGCGATGGAGGAGAGAGAGTGTAAGAATCATTTATATGACTTGAAAATTTATAATAAGCTTGAAAATAACTTTTGAAATCCTAAGGGATACTCTAAAACCATTTTCATCTAAAAAATGATCTTATGAGGCCATACAAGAGCCCAAAAGTGCTTGTAGAGGGGTATTTTGCTTAGTTTAGGTGTTGATCCTGCAAGTTTTTTAGTCTATGTCCATCTATGAAAATTATATGACATAAGTTACATTGGATAAATTATTGAAATGTTTAACTTTGAAGGTGGTACGTACAACTCATCTAAATTAGCCAAAAAGGTGACTAAAATGATAATTTAGCACATAAAAACATAATAAAAAGTTAATACATGAAATTATGACCTTAAAGATAGATTAATAACCTTTTATAATGACTATAAACCATGTCAAACCTTTTATCATAATGGACAACACCAATATCTTATGAATGACCCTTATGACTAGACAAGTACACAATGACTAGTGTGACCATATGGAGACCATTTAGGACCATTTAAAACCTTAACAAGACCATATACAAGTTTTGATAATCCCATGAAAATTTTGAACCTAAAGGTGTTGACCCATTTTGACTTGTGGTCAAAAAATTGGTGATTCATAGGGGTAGCATGCCTACAATGTTAATGGATCAATGTACTTGACCTCCCATTGGGAAATGAAGTCACTCTTATGATTTAATATAAAACTAGCATGCCTTATAAAGACTCAAACTCAAACTGTTGACGTAGAAGATTGCACCCTTGGCAGGAGGCCGAGCTCCTGCCTTCTTCACGCAACTATGGAAACTCCCCTCTCACCTGTGGGACCGGCAAAGCTGGAGGGGAGAGTCTCTAGGTAAGGGCTAGCTCCCTTTGATGCATCATGTTTGTTCCAGTAAGTGCTAACATGTATATATAGATATATAATGGGGGGGATGAAAAGGGAGAAAGAGATGTTGAAAACAAACTACTTTAAAGAGGTGATGCACCAAAATAAAGTTGACCTTCTCACATCCACACTTAAATCAGACAAACACATACATACACTTCAGACTTAGCAGAAGGACTAGGCTACAAGAAAATGGCAGGGAAGCTTTAATGGAAAATATAGAAAATAGATATCACTAAAGGTGCTGTGAAATGCACACTTATGCAGTAATTTCTTCTATTTTTGCACTTCCAAATACATCTCTCCTTGTCAGCTAAAAAAATGGCACCTTATAGACAATAGGTATGTTGGTGTTGAACCTGTGAAAGCATCAAGAAACAATGACTAAGCACAAACTAACACTCAGGACATACACAGAGATATCTAACCAAGAGAGAGGTAAAAACTATGTTTTATTGATTCAGGTGAAATTTTGCCAGGGCTACGACTTACAAATGTGGAAGATAATTCTCAAAATGACAAGTCTTGAATATATAGAAGAGGAAAGGAGGCCTTTTGGCACCCTTTTTTACAAGTGGCCAATTTGCATCCTTCTCCTTGGGAAGAGCAAGCTGCTCAAAACATCAATGAGCTGCGCCCTTTCTTTTTTTGTAAGGTCACTTCTTCAAAGGTGATTACATAGTTTGTCTACTCATTAATGTGAAATGAAGAAAACTAGTTGCATTACTAGCTGTTTGCACCTCCTAATTGTCAATTCATAGGCACTGTATCATCTGCTGAAATAACTTCTTGAGTCGACATCTTATTTCACTACTTGGGCTATCTGACAATTCCTCCACTTGGCATCTCTCTCTTTGTTTCTTAGGATTTTGTCCTTTTCTTACTCCTTCAGCCCTCAAGGGTGATCTTCTGGCAGGTCGCTGCATTTCTGGGCCTTTCCCATGGTTAGTGATCCTTTGGTTCAAAAGCAAACAACTCTTTCACTGTGTTAAAATTGACGTTCACACAGCTGTCATCGCTTTGAAAACCAATGGCTAATTCACTTCCTTATAATTAATGGCTTTCAAGACGTCATCATCCTCAGTAAATTCCTTCAGGCTTTTTTGCTTGTTGAACCAACCCTTTAAACTAATTGCGTTGAACCAAAACATTGAACTGGTTCAACGGTTCAACACTACGCATTGAGCATGATTAAACTAAGCCTTTGAACTTTCCCAATGAACCAAAAGCCATTGACTCATTAAACTGAACTGAAGCATTGAACCTTAAGCCTTGAACCAGTGTGTTGAACCAACTGAATGAACCAATTGGTTGAACCCGTAGGTGAATCTTTTGTTTGAACCAAGCGATCAACCAAGCCTGGAAATTAAAGTGATGGACCTGAAGCGATGAACTAAGGCTTGAACCCAAAATTGGTTGAACTATCGATTGAACTCTGCATTGAACTTAGCTGATTAAACCAAAGCTGAAGAACCTAAAGATTGAACCAAGCACCTGTAGAGTTTGTAGAAATTCTTGGACTTGTACAAAATCAAAAAATGAATTGGCCTTAAACAGCAGGGGAAGAAGGGGACCAATTTTTTTCCCTATTGGGTAAAAATGGTCAACAGATTGGTGCCTCCCAGGGTAAGCATGCCTGTCATGCTTAGAAGCCAGTTGCCTTAAAAATCCATTGGGCACACAGTCAGATTGTAACTTTAAAATAGCAATAGCTCTAATAAATTCTAGAATCAATCACGAAGATTTACCTCAAAGGAAACAAAAACATGCATAAAGCTAAGAAAACTACTTGTGCGAATAACACTTAGGGAAAACAGGGAAAGAAAACTAAAAGCAACCTACTATATACAATTAACCAAGTATTTTTGATTCCCTCTTAGATCAAAGGGAGAACTTCTAAGTCCCCCTTCCTGGAAAGAAGACTTATGGTGCCAGGCAAGTAGCTGAATGAAAAGGAGAGCTGGTGACCTGCTCCTCTTGCCTATCACCTGATTTGGCTTGTACCCGAGTGGAGATTCAAACATGCTTCCAATGTATATGTACTCTATTTGTTCTTGGAAGCTTGCCTCCTATTGGTTCTTCAGGCTGGTGTATCCCATCAAGAAATGAATTATTGTCGGCTCATCACCATAAGCCCCTTGATACACACCCTTGACTGGCTTGCTCTCTTCTGCTTGATGCTTGGGTTCCATGGTATGACCATCTTCCTTGATGATTTCAAAGAATATATCTTCAGACTCACCAACCTCTTGGAAGGATAAATCTGAAGGCCTGTTATCCCTTTGTAAACTTGTTTGAACCCCAATGCTGCCTTCTCCATTCTTAACTAGCTCACAGCCTCTATGAAGGATAGTGCAGCTTGCCCCAATGACCTTAAAAGAATCATTCAAAACATGAACAAGAGATTACCCATGCTCCTCTATGTCACTTATGGTGGTCTCCTCCTCATCCATACTCATGGAGTCTCCCTGGTCAGTCATAAACTGAACATAATCTATATCAGGCAAGGCCTGATAGCTTTCTTGGAGGTGTGTGGATGAAGTATATTCAGACATGGAATCTGTTATTTGGTCTAAAACATCCATCACACATTCACTAAGGAGACCTGCTCTGGACTCCAATTTTGCAATATACCTATCCATATCTTCCTATAAAAGCCTTTCTTAGAAGTCACAATCATCATCAGGAGCAGGAGCAGCCCCATCTTCTTCAAGGTTTTGTGCAAAACCTTTCTCTTCCTCTTCGTTTCTACCCCAAGATTCCACTATTTGCTTCTAGCTCATGATCTTGGGATTGAAATCTTGCTCCTATGAACAGGCAGCAAATTTATCCTCTTCAAGGTCCTGAGCTGGTTCATGATGTTCCTTCTCTCAGCTCAAAATTTGGAGATCATGTTGAAAGACTTGAGGAGGTTGGGGAGGATTTGGGAGGGTCTGCTCATGTACAGGAAGATCTATCTGAAAAGAGGTGCTCTGAAAAGCTAGGCACATAGGATTGAGGGTAGGATCGATTAATGCATCAGATGAGTCAGAATGAGCAAGTGTCATCTGATAAAAAAGATTTGGCATACAAGAGGGAGTTTTCTCTAGAATAGGAGAGGGCAGACCTTGGGCCAAGATTTGTTGATTTTCATTCCCCCACTTTACCAACACTTCATAAATATTGAAATTAGCTTGTGGATTGGTGGAAGGGGTGTCTTTTGGTGTCGGATCCTCTACAAAGTCTAAAAACTCCATCTCTCTTTCGCCCAGCAGTCTCATCTTCTTTTGTAATTCCTCAATCTGCTTAGCTAGATCATCCTCATTTTGTACCTCTTGGGAGTCATCATAGAGATGGGGAGTGCATGAAGATTGCCATGAAATGCAAGGAGCTTCTTGAGGAAGAGTAGTAGGGACTTGAAAAGGACTAACCTCATCTTGTGCCTCACACTCTTAGACAATGTCTTTCACCCCCTTGCTGTTCCATGACTCAACCACTTTATTCCAGCTCAAGATATTCGGACTGGGCATCTCCTTTGGGGGGTGGGGCCACAATGTGAGATGGTAGTGAAGATTTAGATTCCACTTCCCTCACTACCAAAATGGACTGCTGCATCTGAAGATCTACCAATTCAATCTGTCTATCAAGATTAGCCTTAAACACAAGATTTGTTGTTTCGAAACTCTCCTCAACATGATTGGGGAAAGGACTTTGACAGGTTTGACTTGGCTCATAAGCAGGGGCCGTATATGACTGATATGACACTTGGGGCAGCGAGTATGTAGGTTGATAGACTTGGTAAGGCTTCCTCTCATGAACACTCAGCTTCTCCTCCAAAGATGCAATCAAACCACCCACATCTAGAATCTCACTTGTAAACCTGTGCCAATTGGCTCTTTCAATGGGAGTCCATTCCTTCTTAACCTTATTCAGTGCATTTCTCACTTGATGGATGACATGATTAGGAATTTCTTGGTGACATCCCCTTCTGGTGTCAAGATCTATTACATATTTTTCATATCCCAACAGTGCTCGCTTGAAGGTAGAAACAAGTTGATTGGCAAAGAGATTGGGTCGAGTAGGAGCAGTGACATATTGAGAAGACTGGGCATAAGGTTGTTATAGCTTATGGCAGGGTTGAGACTGGCCATATTAAACCTAATAAGGATCAACATAAGGCTAGTAAAGATCATAGCCATGCTGGTTAAGGAAAATAGGGGCAATGGCTCTAAATGATGGGGGGTATACATACCAGAATATTGTTGTTTCTTAATGGTATGGTACCAGAACTACTTAACTAGTTGATTTAACTTGGAGTTACCATTGGTGTTTGATGTAAAAGCCTCCAAAGGCTGGTTGGTCGAAGAACACACCAAAGATTCTTCAACTCTATGGACACAACTTGTCCTAGTTGGTCCCACCAGGCGTGCCAAAACTGTTGACACAGAAGATTGCACCCTTGGCAGGAAGCTGAGCTCTTGCCTTCTTCACACAACTATGGAAACTCCCTTCTCACCTATGGGATCAATGAAGCTAGAGGGGAGAGTCTCTAGGTAGGGGCTATCTCCCTTTGATGCATCATGTTCGTTCCAGTAAGTGCTAACATGTATATATAGATATATAATGGGGGGGATGAAAAGGGAGAAAGAGATGCTGAAAACAAACTACTCTAAAGAGGTGGTGCACCAAAATAAAGTCAACCTTCTCACATCCACACTTAAATTAGACAAACACATACATACACTTCAGAGTTGCCAGAAGGACCAAGCTGCAAGAAACATGGTAGGGAGGCTTTAATGGAAAATATATAAAATAGAGATCACCAAAGGTGTTTTGAAATGCACACTTATGCAGTAATTTCTTCTATTTTTGCACTTCCAAATATAGCTCTCCTTGTCAGCTACAGAAATGGCACCTTATAGACAATATGTATGTTGGTGTCGAACCTATGAAAGCATCAAGAAATAATGACTAAGCACAAACTAACACTTAGGACATACACAAAGATATCTAACCAAGATAGAGGTAAAAATTGAATTTTATTGATTCAAGTGAAATTTTGCCAGGGCTACGCCTTACAAATGTGGAAGATAATTCTCAAAATGACAAGTCTTGAATATATAGAAGAGGAAAGGAGGCCTTTTGTCACCCCTTTTTAAAAGTGGCCAATTTGCGTCCTTCTCATTGGGAATAGCAAGCCGCTCAAAACATCAATGAGTTGCGCCCTTTGTCTGTTTGTAAGGTTGCTTCTTCGAAGGTGATTACACGGTTTATCTACTCATTAATGTGAAATTAATAAAACTAATTGCAATGCTAGTTGTTTGCACCTCCTAATGGTCAATTCACAGGCACTGTATCATTTGCCGAAATAACTTCTTGAGTCGGCATCTTCTTTCGCTACTTGGGCTATCTGACAGTTCCTCCACTTGGCGTCTCTCTCTTTGTTTCTTGGGATTTTGTCCTTTTCCTACTCCTTCAACCCTCAGGATTGATCTTCTGGTGAGTCGCTGCATTTCTGAGCCTTTCCCATGGTTAGCACTCCTTTGGTTCGAAAGCAAACAGCTCTTTCACTATGTTAAAATTGACGTTCACGCAGCCGTCATCACTTTGAAAACCAATGGCTAATTTGCTTCCTTATAATTGATGGCTTTCAGGATGTCATCATCCTCGGAAAATTCCTTTGAGCTTTTTTTCTTATTGAACTGACCCTTTAAACTAATCGCGTTGAACCAAAATGTTGAACTGGTTCAACGCTATGCATCGAACATGATTAAACCAAGCCTTTGAACTTTGATAATGAACCAAAAGCCATTGACCCATTGAACTGAACCAAAGCATTGAACCTTAAGCCTTGAACCAACCCAATGAACCAATTAGTTGAACCCATCGGTGAACCTTTTGTTTGAACCAAACGATGAAGCAATTGATGAACCAAGCCTGGAAATTGAAGTAATGGACCTGAAGCGATGAACTAAGGCTTGAACCCAAAATTGGTTGAACTACCGATTGAACTCTGCATTAAACTTAGCTGATTAAACCAAAGCTAAAGAACCTAAAGATTGAACCAAGCACCTACAGAGTCCATATAAATTCTTAGACTTGTGCAAAATCAAAAAATGAATTGGCCTTAAACAGTAGGGGAAGAAGGGGACAGATTTTTTTGCCCTGTTGGGCAAAAATGGTCAACACAAACCAAACCACACAACAAGAATTAAACACACTATGCCAAAGGAATTTAAGGAAAATACACAAGAAGAGACAGTCAAAACAACACACCTACCCTATTATGTACATACCTCAAAGCAAGTTTGAGGTAATGAAACAACCTCTCTTGATTCAACTAGGGTCAATAAGAATGTTTCTAGAGTCACAACTGCTCCATGAGAAAAAATCATCATATGATGGATGTTTGTCAAATAAAGCTTATTTATGAAGGTAATCAACTGACTTACCACTCATGAGACCTATGCTAACTACAAGTGCATCACTTGAGACTCCTTTGAATGGTCCTTTTATCTCTCTTTGAGGTCTACTTGACATTGCATCCTACTTGGTCTCTTTCATGCTCCTTTGGCACTTCTCAATTTGCTATTTGGGAATCATGAATCTCTTCTCAATTTCACCTTCATCTAGATTATGATGTGCTTGATATTTAGAAGCATCGAACTTGCCTTCTTACTAGCCAAACATATCTATAAGTGATTCAAGAGTAGATTGAGGCTTATGCTTCCCCTTACTCATATAGACTTATGCCTTGAGCATGTTACATTCCTTCAAGATTTTAATCTATTTGACAAGGTTTTCACAATCTTCTTTGTGCTCATTAGGTCCACCATTGACCTTATCATCAAGCTCATGCTTCATTTGAGGAAGAGAAGGCCTACTTATGTGTTTAAATTCTTAAATTATGGCACGGTATTGATGCCATAGGTCATCACCTTTCTCTTAACTATCATAATCAAGAACATCCTCTTCTTTTTTAGGTATAAATTCATCATCTTCTTGACTATCATGCTCTAGTATACTTGGAATATCACCATCAACATCCATATGTAAAAAATAGCTACCCCATACAGTGGTTGAAGGGCATTATCAAGATTTACCTCAAGATACTCATCATCTTCTTCATGTATGATGTATGTGCCAAGGCATGTCTCTTAAATGAGCTTGTATGGATCAAACTCATGTTGATTAGATCCCCACTCATCAAGGTATAGGTCAACTATGCCATCAAGAGGTGTTAAAGGTTATTAGTTATTAGGATAATCTCCATCATCATTGATAGTGAAGTTCACATTTGAATTATTAGGCTCATATAGATTCACATGAAACTTAGCCAAGGGTTTAGACTTGATAGATACCTTAGCACCATACCTGGTCCTAAATTTCATATAGGACCAATCTAAAGTCAAGTACCACCTAATCTTAGCAATTAAGTCCTTTGACAAGCAAAGGGAAAAGTGAGGTGGGACATTTAAAACCACCACATTTTGGGAGATATAAAATTTAGGATAAGAGTGGAGAGTGAGTCACAAACCTTTGATAATGTTGAATGTCTTTGTAGCTAATCCATCTAACTGTAACACCCCCTTGGACTATGACTCATACTTTAACTTTAGCTTGTTTTCTACTTATTTAGGCATGAATGATGTACTTGATCCACTATAAATAAAATAATTATGTACTAATGAGTCTCCAATGATGATGGAAAGATAGAATGGATAAGGTTTATCCTTTCTTTTAGTTTTGATTGGCTTCTCATCCTTGATTTTCACTTCATTTTTTGAAACTACCCCTCTTTCACTAGGCTATCTAAGTGATACATTGAGCTTAGAGAGATCATTTTGGAGTAGGTATCTTTGTCCAAGAATAGATAGTGTTTCCCAAATTGGGATACTTACATGGGAATTCTTCATGTGATCAACAATGTCATAGGAGAGCTACCAACTTTTTCATGCACTCTAGAAGCCATATCACTACCACTAGCTTGTGTCACTTGATTCATAGGAGAAGGCATATAAGGAGCTATAAAATTCTAAGTTTTATAATTTACTTGAGCCATGGGAGCTAAATTTTACATACTTGATCCTTAAGGTGCTTGAGAGTTCATATTTAGACCACTAGTTACCCCTTGGACTTCTTCAACTTCTCTCTTCTTTGACCTTGTATTTTCAGCAATGGAATTTAATCCAATGTTTAGATTACCTTGGTAGTTGACTACACATGAGTCTCCTTGAAGCTAATTCATCAATATAACATTTTATTGGGCATATCCTCCACTAGGCATCTCTTCTTGAGTCATGGAAGCCATTGTTCCCCATTAAGCCACATAGGCTTGATTGAATGCTTTATTTGCATAAGTGGAAGAGTCATGAGGCTAGTCCCATGAAGGTTTCTCTCCATTAGCTTGTATAATTTTATTTTGGAAAGGTATAATTACTTTTTAAGTAAAAGGAGCATTTTGATTTTGTGCATTGTGTTGCTTCACTTGAGTTAGTTGCCCTTGTCCATGGTATCAACCTTGAAAAGGTTGTTTAGGAGATTGATAAGATTGGTAGCGATGGTAAGGGCATTGAAAAGACCTCCATTTCTACTGTTCATTCTCCCTTTTAAGATTTTAAACCTATTCTCTAAGAGCCTTGATCAAATATTCTTCCTTTTTGCTTGTTTGGCTGATTAGAGGTAGATTACTTATTTTTGGGTGTGGAAATAGGAGAAATGGTAGTCATAGGAGATTGCACATAAAAAAAAAGGCATGGGAGGTCTAGGGTATATCTTCCCAACTAAATAGGAAAATTCTCATCTCTTATGACAGTCTTATAGGCATTAGGAAAAGTATCCCCTCCCATGGATTGAATCATCATGGATATATCATAATTGAAAGCTTTGAGGTAGTAAATAAAATCATGATGTACATTAGGCCTTACCAAGATTGGAATCCTATCCTAAGTCTTTTTAAATCTTGTGTTTAAATCTTGAATGACCTCTTGAGGTGCTCTCTTTATTGTAGTCAATTGCTTGTGCAAGGACAAGTGGTCAGATTTGTCTTCAAATCTCCTTCTCAAGGCATCACCCAATTCATCCCATGTAGTGATAGAGTTGGGAGCCAAAGTGCCATACCAATAAAGATATTTTACCTTTAAATAAATAACCAACAATCTGATATTAACATCCTCTTCAATGTTGTTATGTATATTTCAAAAATTTACAATGTTTCTTATTTATTCAATAGGAGCAGTGGCAGCTTCTCCCATGTATGAAGGCACGCTTTTGAGGGCCAACATAAGAATATCATTATACTGATCATGTGCTAAATTAATGTGCCCATTTAAGGCAATGAAAATCAATTTCCTTGGGGCTAACATCTTGCAAGTTAGACCCAAGAAAAGTCTCTTAATAGGTAAGTGAGCAGCCAAAGTTTACTTGGAGTATAGATGAGTGTTAGCAAACCTCTTTGCTCTAAGAGAATAGTAAGGTAACTCTAAAAATTCAAATGGAATGCCTTTAGTAGAAGATATTATAATTTACCTTAAGCATGAAAATGAATCACTAGTTTGCAACCAAGGGCCAATGAGTGTTGGAGTCTCTAGATATTGCATGAAGGAAGCTTTACAACTTCAAATTTGCAAAGGTCAACATCTATATTTGACAACTTCTTGGACTATGAGTCCCATTGGGTGTTCCAAAACTATTATCAATTAAATTTTTACCCTAAGGAGGTCTACTCTAGCCTTCTTTAATTTGATGTAACATGAAATCATCTCTCAAGTTGTGGGTGACCTATGGGAGAGATGAGTCTATAGATTGAAGGGCTAGCTCCCTTACACCATAACTACAAAAAGCCAATAATATACTTGATTTGAAATAAAATGGATATAAATACATTAGCACTAACTTAACATAGGTGATGCATCAATATTAACTCCACAAGACTACTTGGACTTGTATTATGAAAGGCAATTTGCAAAATTGATCTCAACACCCAAGGTTATCCTAACAAAAGTGTTTCAACATGAAGGTAAGATGTACTTCCAGATAGATGAATAGTAGTTCTGATCATAGATATTAATAATCTTCCTTACACTTAAAGACACAAAATAACTAACTACACATCATGTGACCTGCTCGAATGCAGATTACTTGCGCAAAGTATGAGAGAGTGAGATGAACACAAGGAAAGATAACTATCACTAGCCATTCCACAATGAAATACTTCACACACTTAAAAAATAATTCAAGAACTTAAAATCAGCTTGAAATATTTTATTCAAATTCAAAATCAGTTTTCAAACTAGTAGGGCTTTGCCATACCAGATGTGGATTTATTATAAGGCCAAACATGGTTGCTTATATAGAGAATTAGGAAGAGAGAAAAAAAGGGCATAAGAGAAGGAGATTTCCAAGTGTCCATGTGAGTTTTAAAAATAATGAGGAGTTATGAATAGTCTAAATAGACTTCCAAATCCATGTGTCTCTCCTCTAAATATTCTCCATCCTCCAAGTGGCATAGGAGTTAGAATTCAGCTTGACACCTTGATCATCTTCTTGAAAATTACCCTTATTTGCATAATAAGAGTGACAAATGGGATTATCAATCATAAATTTTTCATCAATGCCTAAAAAAATTATCATTTGACACCTTACCTTCATTTATAAACTCTTCTATTTAACATTTCAGTGGCACTCATCATTCATATGCCTATGTGTCTTAAAACTCCTCATTTCCCACACTTAGCTTTGTCCAAGTGGCTCAAAACTTGAGTTCATATTATCCATTAAAGGTATTAAAATACCTTATAAGACTTGAATAAATCCATTTTGGTTCTTGGAACAATTCCCAAAACTCCATTTAGCTCCTCAAGCTCTTATTAGGCCTATTTACCTTATAGCCCTAAAAACCTATAAACCTCTTTGTGTAGGACAGTGTATGGATGGCATTGAAAAAATAATGGAATATTTGAGGACCTAATATGATTTACAACTCCATGCCAAGTTTTAGGTCAATAATCTAAGTGAAAGTGTATTTTTCTAACTTTCTCTCTCTTCAATTAGGCCTCTTTACCTAATCTCTTTAGTCAATCCTTCATATATGTTTTGATTATAATATTATATATACACGTTCTATCTCTTCCCGAAACTTCCTTCTCACATACCTTTAACTCCCTCAGTCAAGCAAATACCTCTCATGAACTTAGGCATGCCTGAAGACACTATTCTAACTATAGGCAGGGGTTTTAAATGGGTCCTATGTACAATCAGTTAATCTCTAACTTTATTTATATTGGATTTGACTTAAAATAACCTAAAACATTATATATCACTTCTCCCATTCTCCCATATCACTGACTCTAGGCAATATTATCTTCTCAAACTTTACAAATAGATTATGATTCCTAGATTAGCCTATAGGTGTCAGTTTGGTGTTTGAATGTATCTTTGGGTTGTAGGACTTACATTTTCAATAAGTGAGAATATAAATTAATTTAATATAATATTAGGATTATGTAACCTCCTCAAACTATCCAAAACATTACCTTCACAAATACACACTGTTTAAGACCACCTTCTTAAAAAGTGGTTGTAGGTGATCATTAGGAAAGGTTTAAGTACATCTTGTGTTTCAAGGTCTTTAATGTAGACTGATGAGAAAAAGATAAATTTATAAAATAGGTTGAGAATATATTTAAATTAATTCATACCCTATGATCTCTTTCTATGCATCATACTCCATAAACCTACAATCTTTTTTATTACACTTATCTAGACTTGTTGTAAGTGACTATTTAGGGAAGAGTTGGCATGAACTTGGAGGTTGGTCTTCTCAAATACACCATGGCACCTTGAAGGAATTAAAATATAATTATAGGTTAATTATCACTATCTCACAATTTTTTTTGGATATTTATGATATTTTCAAACCTTTGCCTTCTTGTCTTGAACTCGGACCTATATATGCATGCTAAATTTGTGAACTCCCCTAGTGAGTATGACTATGGTCACCTCAACATTTCATGACTATAAAATGGTATATAAGTCTTCATAAATTTGTGCATTCATTTTCATTGTATGGATTCATGTTTACTGATAATTATCCTTCTATCCAAATGAGGACCTACAGGTGACAGGTCTTCATTTCACCTACATAGACTGCTAGAGAACAACCAATTTCTGAATTTTAAAGTCTAAAGATTGAATTAAATCCACTAAATTCCTTATAATTATCTAAAAATTCATGTATATATTTTACCAAACATTGTATCATCTCAATATTTTCTCCTTTGGTCTGTACAGGTCTGTGTAAGGTCAGTTTATATGCAGGGTCTGTATATGAGAGTTGGAACTTAGCATAAGGTTCATGTCTTTTGATGATTCCATAAAGTTTTTCAAGGTTATAGGAGTGATTATTATTACATTGCACATTTATTAATTGATTGAACATCTCAATATGAATCCTATGCTTTATGAATTTTCACCTATAGGTCTACAAACTTATGGGTGAATGAAACTTGTCCAAAGCCCTTGTTGTAGAGTACATTGAGTCCAATCCACTTATCTTGAGTTTCCAACATGTTCAACAATATTATTGTCATGTTTTATCATTGATATCAATTACCAATTGGGAAAATATTTAATTCATACCTAAAGCAAACCATTTGTGATAGAGACCATGCTTCCAAAGATCAAGACACAACATTTCTTGAAGGATTTTCTACAAAGGGCCATTTTTAAAGAGATATCACATGAAATATATGATAATTAAGTGAGAATTGGAATAATTTAAACCTTTTAAAGTGAAAATCCTTCAAAACAACCAAAACACACTTGCAACACGGTGGTATGCTCACACACTTGAATCACCTTTTCTCTAATTAAATACACTTCATAGAGTTGAATTGCTTGATGAAACTTCCATTAAAATTATCTATTTTACCTCTTAAAACATCTCTAAAAACCTTTATTTTCCATCTAATTCTAAAGTGGAGAAACATGATCAAAATCATACCCTACTTGGATGGACAAGGCATAGTGACCTATTGTCACTCTTAGTGATTATTCATAAATGAGGGGCCATGAATATACAAAATAATTACACTAAATTAAATATTATTAGGACCCTTAACAATGGCCAAAGTTTCATCTCTCAAATTTCTCTCTCCTAGTTGTACCATGCATTTGATTCTTGCCTTTCAAAGCTTGTGAAGGTAGTGATGGAGGAGAGAGAGTGTCTAAAGCATTTATATAACCTAAAACTTGATCCAAAGCTTGAAACTGACCTATGAAATCCTGAATGACACTTTGAAACTATTTTTAACTAAAAAATGATCTTCCAAGGTCGTACAAGTGCCCAAAAGTACTTGTAAAGGGGTGATTTGCTTAGTTTAGGCATTGATCCTAAAATTTTGTCATTGTTTGACCATATCTAAACATTATATTACATTGATTTTGTTGGGTAACTTCTTTAAATGTTTACCTTTGAAGGTGGTATGTACAACTCCTCTAAATTAGCTAAAAAGGTGACTAAAATGATAATTTAGCACATAAGAACAATAAAAGGTAAATACATGATATTATGACCTTAAAGACACATTAATAAAATTTTATAATGACTCTAAACCATGTCAAACCTTTGACCATACTTGACAATACCAATACTTTATGAATGACCCCTAAGACTAGACAAGTACACATGAACCCAACCCTTGGACAAGGTTAGATAATGACTAATGTGACCATATGGAAACCATTTAGGACTATTGAAAGCCATAAAAATCCCATATACAATTTTTGATAATCCCATGAAAATTTTCAACCTAGAGGGGTTGACCCATTTCTACTTGTGGTCAAAATTTGGTCAATAGGTTAATATTATCATCTCTATAGAAGAGGTAGTTTGCATGATTATCATGACACCCTCATGTAATTTTTAGAATTTATTTTAGTGTTACCTTATCTCTCTTCCTCCACCATAATAATTTGATGCAAACAGGCATACACCTAAGAATTATGACATTAATGCATACTAAGATTACCACAGAACTCCTAGATAGTCTATACAGAAATGTTTCAAGTTAGGGCATAAGATACATGATGTTATTGGCGATAATACTATTGAGTTAAGAAAACCTATAAAAGATTATATACCCTAAAAAAATAAAAATTACAAATTAAAAACCTTCAATGATCCATTTCCCAAACATGAGGCAATAAAAACTAAGGATACTTCTAAAATGCATCATGCATATAATGTGCATCCTCCACCTACGACATATGATCACCCAATAGATGGGATTATTGGTACACTTAAATTAATCTCACCAAAATTCCCTATGATTACATTTGATGATGGTGAGATTATTGATGATCTCCACACACTATTTATATGACCTTAGATTAATAATAAATCCATACATAATATCATGGTTGACTATGGGTCAAGTGAAATCATGTGCACGATGACACTTCTCAACACACTTGGATACTCTAAACATGATTTACAAGATACTATATGATTATTTAAGGTATTTTATGTAAGGAAAACATAACACTCTTGGGCACATTGTGTTACCTCTTCAGATTGCCTATGTTATAGTTGTTACACTATTTCTAGTCTTACCAAGCATAGGGGTCTTTAACATGTTATTAGGATTTCATTAGATAAAAGAGATAGATTTAGTACCATATATAATGCATCAATGTACTAAATATATGCACTATAATAAGGTAGTTATATATCCAAAACTTTAATATGAATACCCTATTTTGTAACATCACCACTAGGATTTACTAGAATAATGTAATTTTTTTTTTAATTTTATATTCCACTCATTATTTCATTAGATTACATCACATAAATTTAATTAGTGATCTTATAATACTAAATAAGTATGTTAAACATAAATTAAACATGTAACATTTAACAGTTACTGATCACTAGCATCACATGTAACAAAACATAACTACATAAAGAAATAATTATATAAAATCTAGCAACAGTTGGTACAATAACATAACCATTGTTGTCAATGTATAGTAATTAATAAATTAAATTTAAATTTTGAATTATGTCTCAATATAATTACAATAATAGATACAATTCTCCATTGATCATAAATCACTCGAACTCCAATATCTCTAATAATCTCAAGTTTAGTCTCTAATAAGTATTATAGTGGGGAGGGAGAGCATCATCAAAGAATTTTTCCATACCAACCAAATATTGGAGAGTTTTCAATGATGTCATGGTAATTTCAAGGAACTGTCTTAGTGAGTAGATGAAGTGCCTTGATAAGCTAAGTGACAATGATAAAGTGTGCAATGTGCTTGTCCTAAGTATGTTTGAAAGATGCTTGGTTGATCTTTAATTTTGGCTTGGTTAGAGATGTTTAGGGATGATTATGGTGATTTGAGGATGTGAAAGAGGTAATTAATATGTTTTTTATGATTTAAATTCTTGGGTGCATGTGTGGGTTTCATTTGGTTGATCATTGTTGTCATCTAGACATTTTGAGTCTAGTGGAAAAAATTTTGAGTAGGCAGTTTGATGATGTCACCATTGCCACATGAAGATGATTCAAGGGGAATTGATCATATAATTATGATAAAATTTGTGCCTAGATATTATGTTATAAATTTTATATCATGCATCTAAGCATTCCAAAATATATGCAAGTGCAAAGTTGGGTTCCCAGGCAGTTTGACAGTATTTTTCCATAGTCAAATTTGTATAAGGCAAGAAAGAGCCAAGTAGTTTGATAATGGAATATCTCACACGTGTGGATGTTTAAATATAATTTTATCATACTATTTTGTTTAATTTTTTTCCTAATTATTTTTTTCTAAATTTTAGATCATTTTCTAAAGCACGTTAAAAGATATGCATGTGCAAAGTTGGCCTTCCAAGCAATTCTTGACATAGTTGGCTTTGTGACAGATAAATCTGAGGAGGCATTTTAATGTCATTATATCTCGCACTTGTGAGGGTTCAAAGAGCATATTGACACATGGTTAGATTATCCTATGTGATGATATCATATGATCCAAATTTTATAACATGCACTTGAGCGAAGCAAAAGATATGGAAGTGCAAAGTTAGCCTTCCAGGGAGATAAGCAACGGTCCTTATGGTTAGTCATTTTTAGAAACGATAAAGACCAAGACCAAATGAAGATCCTATGGCTCATATGTGATCATATATATTTATTTTATGGTGTGTGATACTTGATAAGGACCTAGATAATCAGTAGAGATCGATGGTGCGTAGGAGATTGTACATCTAGATCTATAATGTGCAGCATGTCAAAGAGGTCAAAGTATTCAAAGTTTAACGTCAATTAGAGATAAAGATCAATCTTATTCCAGGATCAAAGATGAGAAGGTGTTATTAATTATTTAGATAAATGATTCACATTAAAGTTAAAATGTCAAAGTGATATTTGTATAGCATGACTAAAACGAGGATAATCTTAAAGAAATCGATGAAGTGTATGAAGTGTATGAGGTCAAAGTTGCTAGATTGCATGAGATGAGGTCAATTGTTTGATGTTTAACATTTGGGAATTGGTAGATTATGCATTAAATTTAAAATAATATCAACTATGTGTGATTAATATAATCATAGAGAGCATAATATGCAAGCATAGTGATCAAAGTTTAACTGTGATCATTTGCATTTGAATATTTGAATTTAACAAAGGAAAAACCAGTGTTCTATATTTTGGCCATATCTTTTGATACATGTAGAATTTGACCTTGGTGTAAAAATTGAATTTGTAGAGGAATATAATATTCATCTATAAATATAAATTTTATGACTTTAAAGTGTTTACAATCAAATATATTAAGGTTTAAATTTGAATGTCTGTTTGATGTTCATCTGTTAAGAACCTGGGAAGGATATTTGAGTTTGTGTTGATGTTATTTTGATGTATCATGTTGAGTTAGATATTTATGAGTGTTTTAAAATACATTTATAATTTTTGTGTTCATTATGAAGGTTTGACCATTCGTATACAATATGAATAAAGCTTAATAAGTTGATTGTGTATTCATTCATGATGTTCCTATGCACTAGGTCAGTGTTTGAGTTGTTTGTGCATACGCAGAGGTAAGAAAAGTTTAATTTGATAATTTAAAGATGTATAAAGGGACATAAGGATTGGACCCATGTAATTTAAAATTATTCTATGTTCTTTTTTTGCTTGATGAACTGCAAAATGGGTGAATAGGTCTCCATAAGACCTATAAGAGTTTTAAGGGCCTAATTGAAAGGTGTAGCTGCTAAAGAGTGACCCATATATTCTATCATTGACCTATGAAGATTCTTTTAAGATGTGTATTAATATGATATATGCCTTAAGGGTTAATTCATACCTAATGACTGACCAAGATGTTGATAATCATGAATGTTCTATATATAATGAAACCAAATGTGATGGTTTCTTGACCTTTATGAGAGACTTGTGTGTGGATTTGTATTTGAGAGAAAATTTTTGTGAAGTGATGGAAAGGGTGGGTACCCTATGGATGATTTTAATATCAGAACAAATTGAGAACTATTTGTGTGCTATGTAGGTCATAATTATATTGGTAGAATAGTGCTCTTGTTATTTGAGTATGAGTGAAGGTGAAGAGTGATAATCATAGGTCCATCATCAGGTGTTGAAAACATTAGTTAAAAGGTGAATGTGTTCATAGGTGTTTTTTTGGTAGCTTAGCATCTATAGGGGTTGCAACCTCCTTGCAAGGTGGAACTTGCTAAAGGTCTAGTTGTTGTTTCAGATCAGCTAGATAGGTGTGGTATCACCTTGTAGGATTGTAGTCTCGCTAAATAAAGGATTGTAGTTCTTTGATCAGTTGTAGTTAGTTTAAATTAGTTATTATTATAGGATAGTAGTCTAATTATAGGTTCTAGTGAGTTTTCTCCCCCAAGAGGGTTTCCCACATATGTCTTGTGTTATGTGATTGATCTTGCATTGTCTCTCTTTTTCATTGTTATGAATGATGTGTATGTTTCATGAATGCTTATGGTAATTTATTAAGAACTTGAAAGGATTGAAATTGAAGTTGGATTTTTTAGGCTCACTAATTCACCCCCCCCTCTTAGTGATTATACCTCTAACACCACGGACCATAGATCTCCTACATAATCCCCCAAATAAAGAATGGCCCTCCCTTCATAGATGGGTAGATAATAATGGTATGATAATCCAAAGAGACATGATAGTACTCGTGTGATATAATATTTTTAATACATGATGTGTACCATAAATAAAATGCATTCTAACATGATATTGCACAAACATGTAAATCATACATATGAAATGACAATGTCTATCTAAACATTAGTTTGGCCAAAGTTTTCAAATAGCTATTGATCTCAAAGATTATTCAAATTCATACAAACCACTTGAGTAGATTACCTTCATCTGGCATTGGTGATGCTAACTAATCTAGTAAAGTCCATCTCACTACTTAGTTAATATGAGCAATACGAGATTTCGTTAACATTAATATAACCAATAGATACATGAAAATTATTTTTACTAGCAAGTACAAAACATGCTAAATACTAAAATAATCACAATACATACATTTAGTCTATCAAATGTATAAATGAATCTCTACTATATTATTCAACACAATAAAAATTTAAATAACAAATAAGTTTATTTCCTAAATGGTTAAAATATAAACTTGGACTGCATTCCCAAAATCTTTGAGTGAATTCAAACGTTTACAACTATCAATATCTTGGTATATTGTTCATATTACTCATTACAAACCAGCAGTCACAATTAATTAAAAGATCAATTAACTCATAAATAAACACCTATTATTTCATTTATGACACTTAATATTCTTTTATTAGGCTTTGGGTGTATAATTATAGTTCTCAATCCTTCATGATTTTATGACTTAAACTAGTCACATTCTATAATTATAGGCATGCTTCCTATTGTATAAATATAAGCTATATACGTATATGAGAACCTAAGTTATCTTATAGGTATATTTTTTATATTGATATATTGGTATAATATATACCCCATAATATATATAATTAAAACATAAATATTGTTCTAACCCATAAACATTGTTTTTCATTATTCTTTTTTAAACTTTAAGGTTTCAACAACTAATAACTTTTCATGAGAAAAGCTTCGAGAATCAAAAAGGGTCTCAAATATTCTATAGAATTTATTTTACTATTTTAACATAAGAGATATAATTTATTTTTAAGGCTCAAATTCATTACAAATCAATTTCCCAACTTTTCTCCCAATTTAAGTCCTTTTGCTGCATATCAAAAGATCAAACTATATTTAATATAAAATCTACAAGCCTTAATACAATTGTGTACGTTTACAATTAAAGTTAAATGTTCAAAAATTATCGATCCATTTTGGCTCAATTGACTTCATGTGTTAATAAGTTTAATACACTATATATTTATTTTTCCCCACACAGTCCATATATCTCTGTTCATACTCACAATTTATAACTAATATGCATAGTTCTTTAAGGTATAAGCTCGTAGTGTTTCTACACATATGAATACAGTCATATATCCACAAAACTCATGAACTCTTGTATTTGATATATATATATATATATATATATATATATATAAAAGCTATACATACACACACACACATATAATTTGAATAAAAATACACAGTCATATGTATATATGTATATACCTTGTACAAATACAATCCATATGTTTAACTCATTCAACTTTATAATCACAGTGTTGTGTATGTATATGTACACAGTCCCTATAACATACTACATTTCAAATGACAAGACACAACTTATATATATATATATATATATATATATATATATATATATATATATATATATATATATATATATTCATTATTCATAAATAGCTTAAACACACACGCAGTCAACATAAGTATATGTATATATATTTTTTATTCAATAAATAACTTAATCGCACAAACAGTTGACATAAGGATATATATACATTCACCATTTCTAATTAAATTAATACACACATAGTCCCCATATGTATGTAAACTAATCAAACGACCATCCATATGTGTGTGTGTGTCGAAAGAATCGATAGAAATCCAAAATTACCTTGCACCCGTTTGAAGTCTTTTTGACTTAGTTTTATCTATATCAAAACTCATGAACTATATGTTGTTTTTCTACAAAATGTATATAAATATATAAAAATATATAAGTGTATACTCAATAGATCGATTTCCTCTATATGAGTATATAAATATATGCATATATTTACTTTGAGTGTACGCCACACATACACATATATAGGAAGTTCCAAAACTTAGTCTATATATGTACATATCACTATTAACTGCCCAGGGTTCTATCTTGAGCTAGGGCATTGTATTGTCAAACAACTAAAATCAATTTACCCTAATGGCTTAATACCAAATCGAATTAGTTTGCAGTCTTAGGGTTCATAGAAATTATATGGCTTAGCTTTGTGCATGGCCGAGCTATCCATAGGGCTAAGCATGTATTCTTAACACAAGATTAATATATTTTATAAACCCTAATAATCCAAATCATTAATAGAAATTATTTAACAAAATGAAAGTAATTACTTCACCCACCTTTTAAATTACTTCCAATCTGAAATAAAATGAACCAATATTCCTTCTCTTACTTATTTTGTACTATCCTTCTCCTCTTTCGTAATGTCCCATTCTCCTCCACAACTCACCTCTTATCATATTCTACTCACCCAACTCTTACCATTCTGAATTTGCATACCTCTGTTCACTCCCAACTCACAGTCCATGCAAACTCCTCATTACATTTGAACATCAACTAATCTTGTAGTTAACTTTTGTTAACCATATCAAAAAAGCCCTAAATTTTTGCCTCGAATCTACCCTAATTCTTTAATTATTATTTTATAAATTTCAAAAACCTTACATGATCAATACTATGTTACATGCCTGAGTAAATGACTCTAAAAGTCCACTTTAAACATTATTAACAATGATAACTATTACTTAAATTTCAACGTAGTCTATGCATGTTAACAAGATTAAGCTTAGATCTTAGGATAGTCTTAGATTATAGGGTAATCTTTGCAAATTTTTGTAGATATAAAAAATATCATGATTTTTAAATAATATTGTAACTAACAATAAATTCGATATCCTTTTATCCAAAATGTAAATTGGATAATTAGTACCTATCCATAATATTATTATAGTAATATATTTGTCACTTTATTACTATTTTATATAAACTATATAAATATTTTGTTATCTTCTTACCTTAAGGCATATATTGGCATTCCTGAATATCAATGATAACAAACTATTGTTCCAAAACATTGCAAAGACATTTTTGGTAGTCTATATCTAACAATAACTAGATATCATCCACATAGATTTATATTCCTGTAATCATAAACAAAATGAGTACGACAGCATAATATAGTTATACACTAACATTATGCACTAAGTCTACGTAAAATATACACAATGTAATCATACACAAGATTTATTTCATATATGTAATAAAACTAAAATAACACTTACTAACATGCAAAATCTAATATCTAAAACAAATAACATAAAACATACTAAGTCTAATAATCCACACAATGCATATAACATGTATTAATGAATGTGGTGTGTGCATAGGTTTTGGCAGTTCCTCTATCATCTCTCAACATCTCCATTTATGTCACCCTCTCTGATGATGCTCTCCCTCTGTCATGCTCTGAGGGATGAACTCTCATTCATCCAACTCACTATAATAAGGTAGTTATCCCGATACATCATGATATATATCATAAAACAATGATGTATCAACAATTTTAACATAATCATTATGTAAATAATTAATAATACAACCAACTCATAACAATGAAGTCATGAAATCAAAGTAACACACAACTGTCTTATATCAACATATGACTTATAGTTTAGTTAAAAAGTAATAAATCAATTTGACAACCATAATAATCCATGGATAATTAGGTAAATCAACTTAGTGAGAAATTGAAATATGACATCCTTCCCTCTTAAAGCCGGTCATCATCTCGATGACACTTATTCAAACAATAATTATGAATAAAAAATATTATTTATTAAATAAATAACATAATATGAAGCATCAAATCAATAAATAAGTGTGGAAATAGCTTGTATAACTTATCATAGTCCTCCCAAGTAGCACTATCTTCAGAGTATTAGTCCTACAAGACCTTACATTGTGACACATATCTATTACATAAATGAATTTTTCAAATGTCAATTACTATGATTGATTCTATCATAACCATCTCGGGACCCAGAACCTGCAAAACATTCCAAACCAACACATGTGAAGGATCATATATATACTTTTTAAGATAAGATACATGGAAGACATTATGTAATAGAGCTAGGGATGGTGAAAATGCAAGTATATACACTATAGGATTGACCACATATAAATCCTCTAAGGATCCCACATATCTCAATGAAAGTTTTACTAACTTCCCAAATTTAATCAAGCTCTTTTATGGCTTAACCCGTAAGAATACTTTATCACCTACTAAAAATTGTCTAGTTGTTCTCTTCAAATCAGCATAGCTCGTATACCTATCACTAGCCTTGGCCAATATTTGCCTAATTATTCTGACTTGATCTTCCATTTCTAAAATCATCTCAGGTCCAAAAACTACCATGTCTTCCAACTTGTCCCAATTGAGTGGTGTCTTACACCTTCTTCCATAAAGTGCTTCAAATGTTACCTTTTTCAAAGTAGATTGGTGTGAGTTATTGTATGAAAAATTAACCAATGGAAATTATTATTCCTATTTGTATTATTAATCCATGTAATATATATAAATAAGATCCTCTAACACTTGATTGACTCGCTCAATTTGACCATCAATCTATGGGTGATATGCAGTATTGAAGTTTAGTTGTGTACCCAAAACTAAATTTAGTGTTAACCAAAACCTATAAGTCATTTTTGGATCATGATCTGATATAATGTTCTGTGTAAATCCATGCAATCAATACACTTCCTTTAAGAATCTCTTCACAATAGTTGGTGTATCATCTCTCAAATTGCCTGGTTTAAAATGTGTTACCTTGGTTATTTTATCAACTAAAACCAAGATCATGTCATGTTTGTTCTATGATAATGGTAATCCTTAGATAAAGTCCATAATGATTACCTACCATTTCCACTTAGGTATGTCATGTGGATATAACAATCTAGCTAGATGCACATATTCAACTTTTACTTGTTGACATTCCAAATAATGTGACACAAAGTCCACTACATCTTTCTTGATTCCCTTCCAAAAATAAAGTGGTCTAAGCTTTGCCATGAGCTTGGTTACTCTTGAATGTTCTGAATATGGGGCATTTTATAGTTACTTTGGCACTGTACTCCTCATATTATCTCATTTTGGCATATGCATCCTTCCATTGCATCACAAAAGACCATCATTTTCTAAGTTGTATCTTTTATACCTAAGATTTTGAGCATTCTTAAACAAAGCTTTCCTGACCTGATCATAAAATTCATTTCTTAGTAAGAATGCAATCACATGATCCCTGAAAGTATTCCTGATACTATCCATCATTATTGTGTACCTTCTATGACTTAAAGTGTCAGCTACGTTATTTTCCTTGCATTCGATGTGATTGATATTGAAGTCATAGTCAAATAAAAACTCTAAACAACATCTCTGGTAAGCATTCAAATTTGGTTGGATGAAGATGTATTTGAGTCCCCAATTATCAATCTTGAACTCAAATGGTTTTTTCAAAAAATAGTGTCTCTAAACTTATAAAGCATGAATAATTGTTGTAAGTTCAAGGTCATGAGGGGCGTAATTCACCTCATAAGTCTTAAACTTCCTTGACTCATAAACTACCATTGAACCATCCTACATAAGGACTCCTCCTAATCCATCCTTAGACACATCTTTGGGATCAAAAACTCTTAATATTGGAGTTAAAGTAAGCCTTCTGTTCAATTCTTGATAAACTACTTCACACTTATCTAACTAGATAAAACTTTGATTTTTACGTTGTAGAGAGTTAATTAGATTAGCTATCTTAGAAAGATTTGAAACAAATTTCCTGTAATAGCCTATTCATCCCATGAAACTCCTTACCTCATGGAAATTTCTTGGTGCCAACCACTCCAAAATGGCTCTTATCTTAGTCAGATCAACTAAAATGTTGATCGTTGAGATAATGTCCCAGATATTGCACTTTCTTTTGGAAAAATGCACACTTGGATATTTTCCATACAACTTGTGATTTCATAAATGTTGCAAAACCAACTCTAGATGTTGAAGATGCTCTTATTCATCCTTATAATATATAATAATTACATCTAAAAATACCAAAACAAAATTGTCTAAATAATCTCTGAACACACTATTCATGAGATTCATGAATGTTGCAGGTGCATTCTGTTGTCCCAAAAAATAGACTTCTCATTTCTGGGACAATATGTGAACTATTTTGGTTCAACAGACCAAAATAATGTCTTCCCTTCTTGAAATTTGTTTTGATCTTTCAAATTCCTCATATTTCAAGCTTTTTTAGTAAAGGGATTAGTGGGTTCAATAGGTCTAAAGGCTTCTACAGGAGAGTCCAATCAAAAGAACCAGTTTCCAACACTTAGTCATTTTCAGGACTGGTTCAGTGCCTTGGTTTGATTAAAAATGTCCATCGACAAACATCTAAGCAAAGATTGAACCGTTGAACCTTGAACCATTTTTGGTTCAACAGGTTCAATGGGTTCAAGGTTCAACATCATCGGCAAGGGCTAAGCGCATATGTCAAACGTTCAAAGTTCAACTGTTTCAAGGTTCCACGGCTCTGAGCACTTAACGAGTTTCAAAAGCTTGAACCGTTAAACCATTGAACCTTGAACCATTTTGGTTCATCGATTCAATGGGTTCAATGTCCAAATAGTTCAACGTGCTTGGTTCAAAGATATCAAAGAGACTCGGCTAAATCAAAAGAATGAATCGACCAAACTGTTGAACCTTGAACTGCTTCATAGGTTCAATGAGTTCACGGGTTCAAAAGGTTCAAAGATAGCCTCAATCAAGGAAAGGAGTGCAAGAAAGAAAAGCCTGAGAGTAGAAAGCACCAAGTGTCTATGGTGAAAGGTTTCAATACGATGCAGCAGAAGATGCCACGTGTCCTTGGTGAGAATTGATAGAAGCTGGCAAGTGTCATCATTTGTGTGATTGCCTGAAAGGAGTCTCGACTATTTCTATGAGTGTTTCTAGAGTTTGACAGAAGTTACCACGTGTCTTCTTCTACCAGACTCTCAAAGGTTTCTAAGAACTCATACAAATTAGGTGGATGCTTCCATGTGTCCTCGCCTATTCTAGTGGAAGATGCCACGTGCCACTGGTTAAAAGCAGTAGAAGGCACCACGTGTCAAAGATAGAGCACTCCAAATGCAGAGATGCAGAGTCAAGGAAAGATTTCCTTCAGACAAATCATCCAAAGGAATCCCTTCGAACATTTTGTCTAAAAGAAATAAAGGGACGATAGTCCTCCAAAGGAATTGAAGCCCGAAGGCCACCCAGATGATCCAAAAGGGTAGGTACCCTTGCAGGGGACACTCAACACTCAAAAATGGACCCTGTTCAAGACCCCGAAGGGCAAGTCCCTTTCAGGAAGGGTCGAGCCTCAAAGTGCAGCACAAGTTGCCAAGTGTCACAAGCTGAGACACAGTCTCTACCAATTTCAAAGCATCAAAACTCGCCACGTGTCCCGTCCCAGTGCAGCAGAAGCTACCAAGTGTCTGCATCTACACTTCCAGCCTCTAACAAGTTTCAAAGCTTATTCTAATAAGCTTATTTCAAAGCCATGGATGCTGCCAAGAAAGAAAGACACAAAGGAGTTGCTAAGGAGAATGATAGGCCCACAAACGTCAAATTTAGGATGATTGACTAATTTGTTAACCTTCAAAAGATTAAAGACCTACGGATGTCAAATTTGAGGCAATAAAGTCTCTAATTAATCTTTGCAGGCTTAGAAGGTGGACCTGAATGCATTTGAAGACCTTAAGGCCAGGGCCAAGAGAAAGAAGAGATAAAGAGGGAAACTCAGCAGGAGTTAATTCTAGTAGGTGAAGTAGTTTGCCAGATGCATATTTGGGGCCTACAAATATTGAAAGCGTAGCGTATTTGTCCCCTTTGGAATAAAGGTAGAGTAGACAGTTGTGTGACTAGCAGGTGATGGAATGAGTGATTCAAGCTCAGGAGTATATACTAGAGATGAACAAACACGTCACAATTAAGGTAGCTGCCTTACTCCAGCATGGCCCTCCTTGATAGAATCAAAAATGCATCCAAGGCATTAATTGCATAACATGGATCGCTCCATAGGATAAAGTGCCAAGTCTCTCCTGGCCTCTATATAATGTAATCTCTCATTTGATGCAAAGGGAGATCTTCCTGTTACTAGAAGCAAAACTCTACCCAAATTGAAAGGCATCACTGAGACTTCGAGCTTAGATTATTTATCATATTTTTTTGTTTGAATCAGAAAGCAAGTTACTTTAAGACTTTGTGTTGTTATAGCTTGTATCATTCTAGGAGATTATTCTTATGTCTATTTCCTAAATATATTCTTGTTTATGCAATTTAACAAGCAGAGCTAGTGGAAGTGATAAGGAAGGTGTCCTGAAACTAGTTACTTTCAGACTTTGTGCTGACATAATTGTTTTCAGTGTGTGTTTTTAGTTTCTTTCTGTGTAAAGGACCTTGGGATGACTTTGTGCCCCCATTGTTCTTCGTATCTCGCTCTTTGGGCAGCTAAGGTGGAGACTTTGCACTACATTTTAGGTTGTTAGTTACTCTACACCTTTGGTTACCAGTTACTTATCCTACCAAAAAGATTCCTATTGTTTGCAAGAACAAGCACTTCTGAAAGAAGAGAAGTGCCTTCTGTAGCTTCACCAAGATTTCTACTATCTAGAAAGAGATCTGGCTCTTGGCTGAATGTTACTTCTAAAATAAGAGAAGTACCTTCACTAATCACCCAAGATTTTTCCTCTATTTGTTAGTATCATCTCTGGAAAAAGAGAGATGGATGGTTTATCCCACCCCTGTGTCTTACTTTATGCTTATATATATAGTATATAGCCTCCGTATATTTAATAGGGAACCTCCCCTTGATGAGAAGAGGGATTTGTCCCTTGTTGATGTAGTAAAACTGCACACCTGGATGACCAATCTCCCTATGCTATGTTGATAGGAACTATTTTGCTTACCACTTAGCTGGTCGACAAAATATTCACCCAATAGTTTTTAGCGACTCTGCTGGGGATGAACGTGTAGTTTGAAGCCTCAAGTTTTAGATTGAAGCAATTCCTTCCCTTATCCATTATATAGACTATGGCGACTCCATTTTGTGTCTCACCCATTATCATTATAGCCTTACCATTTTCTTCCATCTCCATTATTTTATCTGGTCTACAAAACTAGAACTATTGAAAAAGAGTGCACAATTTGAAGCCTCAAGCCTCAAGCTAAAGTAGGGCTAGTTCTTTTCCATTTTTGTTCTGTAATCTTGCCACTCCACCTAGATTTGTTATCCCTATTTTTAATAATTAAATCATGGCAGTTTGAGGCCCCTGGGGTAACTCTTTTCGCCCACTCAACTTGACTCCACCTCTGCATGAACTTCCATGTAGCTCAAGAAAGAACTTCCCCAAATTCTTTGGAGATGGGAGAGTTCACCCTGATGAACACATTGTACCCTTCAACATAGCTTGTGGTGTGATAGGGGTGGAATTTGAAGATGTGAAAGTCAAGCTTTTTGTGGAGACACTATAAGGTGCTGCTATAGAGTGGTTCTACCATCTACAGGCTAGATTAGTGACAGACTAGAATACCCTAAAAGCCAAGTTTGAAGCAATGTTCAAGCCCATAGAGGATGGCCATGCCTTGCTAGCCTAGCTCACCCAGATGAAGAAAGAGCCTCATGAGCCTATGAGAGATTTCATTGCCAAGTTTGAAAAGATGAGAAATATGATTCTTGCAATTGCTTAGCCAACACCTAAAAACCTCAAATGCTTCTTCATCAACTCATAGCTACCTAAAGTGAGTTTTCTACTGAGGCGTGCTGGCCACATAGACCTTACTACTGCTTAGGACTTGGCTACTAAGATTAAAGATGACCTTATCTTGGTAGGAAAGATAAGGAGAGATCCTAACAGAGGTAAACCCTCTTCATCTTTTGAATACTCACCCACAGCCACCACTGATCAAATGGTACAAAAACTAGCAAATAAATTACTAGCCTTGAAAAGGCAAATGGCACAAGGTATGTCTTCTGCTCCTTAATACAGAGATGTACCAAGAAGAACATTCTCCAATCAGCCATACCAAGGCAACGCTGTCAGAAGTCAAGGGAAACCAAATCATCTTCCTCCCCCACAGAGGAACTTTGCCCTAGAAGCACCTCCAACCAACTTGGCAGTTGGATATCTAGAAATAGAACATGTTTTCTCTTTCTAACCTAAGTTTGAGCAATAAAATGACATTGATCTCTTCACAGAGGATCAAGAAGAATCAGCTAGCGACTCCCACATTAGTTTTTTAAATTACCAAGATGAACCTAGAAGTGAAGATGAATCATTCGAAGGATCATATGCAGTACTCACCCGGTCTAAGAATCAGTTAGCCTAGTAGGTCGACAAAGAAAAGATAGAGGAGTGACCCCAACCAACAATTTCAATTGCTAAGCAGAGAACCCCTCTTCCTTTCTAGTCAAAGGACCCACTGATTGCCAAAAAGGTAAGTACATCAAACATTTTTGCACCTTCTACTTCAAATTCACATACCAGTCTTCCCCCTCCCAAAAACCAAAAGGATGAACTCCCATCCCCTCTTCCAAGTCCATTTCAGTCATCTGATATAATTGATCATGTCAAGAAATCCAAAATTCAAATGACTAAATTTGAACTCCTGCAAGCCAATCTTGAGCAGTTAAACATTGGTGGAGAACTAAGTGTGGACTTGGCTGAGGTAAAAATTATGGTCACCCAAACGTCAGCCTCTGAAGCTCAAATTTTATTTAAGCCTTTAGGTAGGGGTAATTACTTCTTGACCACAAAGGATGCTCATGTATTAGCTAATGAAAGTCCCATAGTTGGCAATCCAAGATTTAATCCAAACAAGGCATCAAAAGAATTGGTAGGGCACAGTGCAAATGAAGAAGGATCTTCCATCTCCAATGAAGACAAATCTGATAGAAGATCAACTTCTAATGATGATTGGATCCTAGAATTTGATGGCAGTTATTCTTCCACTAATGTTGGAGCCAGGATTGTGTTGATATTTCCTCAAGGAGATATTTTTCCTTCATGTAAGTTACAGTTCAGCAACACCAACAACATAGTTGGATGCAAATATCTGTTGTTTGGATTGAAGACTACTCAAGATGAAGATATCAAACTCCTTCACATCAAAGGAAATGCTGAAATGATAGTTTGTCAGGGATTTGATGCTGACAATCAAAACATGTGCTAGACTGAACCAACAGAATAACAAGCTATGGTAGTGAACCATATTGTTGTACTCCAAAGTCATCAAAAGAAACTCTTTGCCAAGAGAGCAAGGATTTATGGTTTTCAAATTGAATGTCACGTCTTGTCATTGAGCAAGAAGAGAGAGCCAAAAGGAGTGCACATAAAATGTGATTCCTAGTGGAGAGTTCCATTCACTGATCACCGATTTTGGGGACAAAATGGGTTCCTGCTTATTTATCAAGATGAAATGCCATCTTCATTGTCTCACAATGGGCATCATCTGAAGCACTTCAAATCTTGAGGCATCAGATAAGATCATCTTTACATATATATATTTGTATAGTCTTTAGTTCTATTGTGTGCTTTTCATGTTCATTTTTTAGATCCTTTCTTTTTGGGTAGCATGACTCCATGGCATACGTGTCCTTGGTGAGAATCAATGGAAGCTTGCAAGTGTCATCATCTGCGTGATTGCCTGAAAGAAGTCTCGACTATTTTTATGAGTGTTTTTAGAGTTTGGCAAAAGATGCCATGTGTCTTCTTCCGCTAGACTCCCAAAGGTTTATAAGAGTTCCTATGAATTAGGTGGATGGTTCCACGTGTCCTTGCCTATTCTGGTGGAAGATGCCACGTGCCACTGGTTAAAATCAGCAGAAGGTGCCACATGTCAAAGATAGAGCACTCCCAATGTAGAGATGCAGAGTCAAGGAAAGATTTCCTTCAAACATTTTTTTTGAAATAAATAAAGGGACGATAGTCCTTTGAAGAAATTGAAGCTCGAAGGCCACCCAGATGATCTAAAAGGGTAGGTACCCTTGCGAGGGACACTCAACACTCAAAAATGGACCCTGTTCAAGACCCCGAAGGGCAAGTCCCTTTCAGGAAGGGTCGAGCCTCAAAGTGCAGCACAAGTTGCCAAGTGTCACAAGCTGAGACACAGTCTCTACCAATTTCAAAGCATCAAAACTCGCCACGTGTCCCGTCCCAGTGCAGCAGAAGCTACCAAGTGTCTGCATCTACACTTCCAGCCTCTAACAAGTTTCAAAGCTTATTCTAATAAGCTTATTTCAAAGCCATGGATGCCACCAAGTGATAAAGACACAAAGGAGTTGCTAAGGAGAATGACAGGCCTAAAAATCTCAAATTTAGGATGACTGACTAAGCTGTTAACCTTCAAAACAATAAAGACCCGTGAACGTCAAATTTGAGACAATAAAGTGTCTGATTGATCTTTGCAAGCTTATAAGGTGGACCCAAATGCATTTGAAGACCTTAAGGCCAGAGCCAAGAGAAAGAACAGACAAAGAGGGAAACTCAGCAGGAGTTAATTCTAGTAGGTGAAGCAATTCATTGGGTTGATATTTAGGGCCTACAAACATTGAAAGCGCAGCCTATTTTTTGCCTTTAGAATAAAGGTAGAGTAGATAGTTGTGTGGCTAGCAGGTGATAGAATTAGTGATTCAGGTTTGGGAGTAGATACTAGAGATAAACAAACATGCCACAGTTAAGGCAGCCACCTTGCTCCAGCATGGCCCTCCCTGACAGAATCAAAAATGCATCCAAGGCATTAATTACATAGCATGGGTCGCTCCATAAGCCAAAGTGCCAAGTCTCTCCTAGCCTCTATATAATGTGATCTCTCATTTGATGCAAAGAAAGATCTTCTTGTTACCAAAAGCAAAACTCTGCCTAAATTGAAAAGCATCACTGAGACTTCGAGCTCAGATTGTTTATCATATTTCTTTGTTTGAATAAAAAAGCAAGTTACTTTCAGACTTTGTGTTGTTATAGCTTGTATCATTTTAGGAGATTGTTCTTATGTCTATTTCCTAAATACATTCTTATTTATGCAATTTAACTGTTGATGTTTAAAATTGTGCTTGATTATAATCAACAACAATGGGAAGTTTCAAGATGTGGGACTTACGTCTTGAAACAACCTCCAAATTTTAGAGAAGCTGGTCTCTTATTTATATCAAGTGTGGGGGCAAAAAAGATAGAAATTTAAACAAAAATGCAAATACAAGAAATGAAATCTAACTATGGCGATGCACCTGAGTGTAATTTTGATCCTTAATCCTAAGCACAGTGCAAATATATGTAAGATTCAATTAAATTAAAGAGCAAACGAGGCATGATCAATGTAAAAGATAGAAACAATAGAAACATAGGCTCATAACTTAGACTACTTTCGTAATGACACAGGAAACATCAAAAAAGGCACAAAACTCTCTTTTCTCATTAATTTTCATTCATATAAAAGGCACAGAAACATGCACAATTACATAAACTTTACAACTTAAGAAAATAGAACAAAGGCAAATGATGTTCCTAATCACAACTCTAGCAAGTCTAATAATTTTCTCAAAAAATCCTTCCCTCTTTTTCTGATCTTGCTTATGATTTTGATGATCCCTGCACTCCTCTTTATAGCCTCGGATGTCTCATCCCATCACCACCTTTCCTGCACAATTCTACTCTGCCCTTAACTCATTGGGGACAAATAGATGGTGCTTTCAATGTTTGTCAGCACCAAAAATCTACCTGATGAACTGCTCCATCTATTGGAATTAACTCTAGCTGAGTTTCCCTCCAGATTTATCATGTGTTCCCAAATTTATGGCCCAAACTGAACTCTAACTGAGCTGGAAGTGTCTATACAAGACCCTCTATTCTGTTGAAACAAAAGAGGACACTTAGTCAATTCCCTGAAGATCTTATTTCTTAGGAGATACCAGAGGATAACACTTGGCACTTTCTGCCTGATTTATTGAAGATGCATGACACTTTCTGCTTTCCCTATATCTTACTCAGGAATGCTCTGCCATTGACACCTGTCGCAATCACTTCTTTGATACTTAGCAATTTCAACAAAATAAGACTCACCACATTCCTAAAGGGGAAAGGGTGTATGTGGGAATCTCCACTTGCTCTTTAGCTATGATTGTAGAAATATTTGAGATGCATGTTAGGCTCCAAAAAATGGTGACACTTGGCGGCTTCTGCAGACCTTTGAAATAAAACCAGGAACTCACCCCAATCTTTATTCAGTAATGAAACTCGAAGATGATCTCTCAGATGTTGAAACGCGGAGGCTTCTGTGGCTTTTGGGAAGATACGTGGCATTTTTCACTGCTCTCTCTAAGGGTATGTGGTGGCTTTCACTTTTCCTAGGAATGGAGTAGAAAGGGGCTCGAAAAGTGACACTTGGTAGCCTCCGCTTATCATCAGCACTTAAGCAAAAATGAAATAATGCCTCACTACCTTCCAAAAGGGTGTTTGACCCCTTTGGTTTTTGAGACACTCCTTTGAACTGCCCATTGAACCAAAATTGGTTCAGGGTTTAATGGTTCAACACTGAGCACAGTCTACACATAACTCGAGATCTTGAACCGAAATATTGAACCAAGGCATTGAACTACCCTATTGAACCAAGGCATTGAACTGATTGTCCTGAGATGCTGACATGTGGTGACTTCTGTATTCTTTTAAAAAATCAGCTCAGAGCCTTTTGTGATTACCACTTGGCAATTTTTGCCTGATCCTGATACTTAGCTTGTTGAAACCTTTTGCCAAAAAATAGATGAAATGTAGGTGCTGAAAATGAATGCAAATGCTGACATGTGATGCGTTTCGCTGAGTTTTTATTAGATATGTGGCACGTTCCATGGCCCTCTTGAAAATTATGAAAGGTGCCTCGGATGACGCCACTTGGTCGATTTCGTATCTCAAAAAAGCAACACTTGGCAGCTTCCACTCAAATTCAACACTTGGGCGAAAAATGAAACAAAAGAAACAAAAAGGGAAAAAGAATCCATGTTTGGGTGTTGCAACTTGGTAGCCTTTGCTGATTTTTGACACTTAGACGGAAAATGAATCAAATGAATCAAGCATGTGCTCTATTTCAAAATTTTGTCGTCACAACCAAGGTATGCAGGAACAAAATCTACAGTATGCAATCAAAAATTAGAGTGTAACATAGAGTAAAATTTTACTCTATAGTTACTAGTGACCCCCAGGACTTTTGAGCCTGCTCAAAAAGAAACACAACTCCCACTAGGTCAAAATTGCAAAATTTTACAGCTTTAACAATGTTGTCTGGTAGGTGGACCACTCATGATCAAATAACCCTTGCTTATTTGGCAAGTTAGTGAAGGCCAAATCAAGGTGAATAATATCCTTGTGCGAAAAATTTTGCAAAATTTGAACTGTAGCCTTCAACTTGAATTTGAGCTGGGAAACAGGAACCAGAACAACTTCTACTTTTGAGATTGAAGAATCATCCCGTAAGTTCTAAAAAATTGTTTGATCATTTTGTTTGGCCAGCAGCAATGGTTCAATTTGATCAACCATTATCACCGTGCTATCATCAAGAAATGGAGAAGGAAGGCCCAAACTAACTAGATCTTCGATATGCTACTTCATCTCATTAATGCCTTCTTTCATGATGTTGAGGAGCTCTCTGCAACTGTTGGCTATGAAATTGCAACTAAGGACCTTGTTAACTCTCTTTGCTATGACCATTATGTCAGTGATTCTTACAACTACCAATGTTGCATCCATTGCATCATAGAGATTCTATAGCAATGTTTGAGAGTCCGTTACTCTATCAGAGACTCTAAATAAGGTGTTCTTCATTGAATCCTCCTCCTTCTCACATAATTTTTGTGCATTGAGCAGGAAGGTGAGAGAAGGCCTGAGCTAGATAATCTCTGAGGAGATTCTTTTCCACATATATTCATAGAGCTCCTTTACCAGTTTTATCACTCTAACACCCTTTGGCCTATTAGCCAGCTTTAGTGTCAGTTTTGTCACTCTCTGTTGCTCCGCTTGAAACTGGGCTTGAAAAGCCAAAGTATTGTTTTGTTCACCCAATAACTTCTGCTACAATTGAGTAACTTGTAGCTGATGTTCTTTGTATTTTCCTTACAACACTGCTTTCTCCCACTTAAGGGTCATTGCTATATCCTTTGCATGTGTTAGCTCTGCCTTTAAGGAATCATTTTGGGCCTGGACTACCCGATGAATCTGAAGGGAAACAATATCCTGCAACTATTTATTCAGACTTGTTATTTCATTATTTTTCTTGTTGATTTCTTTAGTCAAAATGTTACAGTGTGCCTTTTCATTGGCCAAATCAGCCTCCATCTTCTGTAGCCTTCTTGACATTTTCAAGTAATCTTCTGTGACTATAGAAGTGGATTCAGTTAACAGCTCAACTCTATCCTAGGGCTTGAAAAGGGACATATTGATGGCTACTACATCCAATGAGTAATCCTCAGGCTGCATCTGCTAAGCTGGCTTGATAACATTTGGTGACAAATGGGTCACCGTCAATTGTTGCTAAATTGGGCCAAATTGTGACCGCAGATGAGGTGTAGCTAGTGCCTTATTTTCTTTTGTCTTATTTTTCTCTCTTCAGGCTTCCCTTGCCATCCATGCAGCATCTACTTGGGTTAAGAAGGTAAAAGGAGAGGCAATGTGCCCACCCGCAAAAGGATGTCCCTATGGCAGACCATATTGAATAGCTAATTGTTGGCTATGGGAAATCTGAGGAGAAAATTTTTTAGGAATAGAGTGGTAAAAATGGGGTAATGTCAAAATTTTGGGAGGCACAGATGGGGTGAAGTGCAAAATGGGGATGGTAGAGGTGATAGGGGGCATCATTTGGCTAGGTGGAGGCATCATGCCGACGGGAGAAGATATAGACTGAGAAGGAGGAGGAATGATACTTAATTGAGGGGCAATTACAACACTCTATAATTGATGCTAATGGGTGTCTGTCTCCTCTTCCATGGCCAACTGAAATTGCACCCTCCTCCATTTTTTGGGTGTCTCCTCTTCTGGTTGTGCTCTCTGACCTTCCACATCAGCTACTGCCATCAGTGATGCTTGTGGAGAACTAGGAACTTCAATGACTTTTGATGATGAGGAAGCTTTTGGTGGTGAATGAACCACACTCTTTTATTTCTTTGAGATGTTGAGAGGTTGAGGCCGATCAGACATAGTTGCTGCAGCTGCAGTTTATTATGAGGCTTGCAGCTCTTGGCCTAACCTGGCTTCCTGCTCTATACCTCGTGTTGGCAAATCAATCGTCTTTGTGCTAGATTTAGGGGAGAGATGGAACTCATCCCATAGTTCTTCCCACCTCTCATCTATGTCTACATTCCCAAAATAATGGGTGGTTTGAGAAATCTCTTGCCTATATTTCCAACAGGCTTCTATCTTTTTTGCATCCCAATTTTTATTCTTCAATGCTCTTCGCAAGCTAGAAGTCATTCTGACTTTGGGATCATAATCCCTTTGCTTAACGTAGAAGGTTTCCCATGGTCTATTTTTTAGAGGAGGTAAATCTGGTAATTCAACATAAAAATTAGGAGCATCTTCCACAAGATTTCTCCTGGTCTCCCAAAAAGGGTGCCCTCATGTGCAATCCTAGTTGCAACCCTGTTAGTCCTTAACCAGGAAGCTATGTAACCAGTCGGGTCATATACCCATTTGTCTTCAACTAATAGGAACCCCAGGAAGGCTAGCTTTCAAAGTAACAAGACTTCAGCGTCCCTGGATTCTAAAATTATGTTGCCTGCCATCCATGGGAGGTCAAACATCTTTCGTTTCCCATAACCATAATCATTGTCTACCACTGACACTTGTCTAGTGACTTCTAAAAATGCTAACCTAAGAGTTAGAACCTTGGGTAGCAAAATTGGTTCCCCACAAAAACCATGAACTCTTAGAATCATATGGTGGGATCCAAAGTAGAAGTCACATGGAATCGAGCAACTAGCTAGGAGGTTTGAAATGCTGGGAAATAATCTATTCATGATTGGTTTGGGGCTGAGGTGGCACAGAGCAGGGGTAATAAACAATTCCCAAAAATCATATGGGTCATTGGTCCTTAACAAAACATGTGTCCATGCAGACACATGAATGGTCCTTTGGGGATCAAAACTAGGGTCATACATGTTCAGATGCATATGTTGGGTGAAGAGGTCAGCGTTTTAGTATAGCATGAGGTGAAACAAATAAGAAGAATAAATGAACACCACTTTCGTTCTAAATTGGGCCAGTTGCTCCACCATTGTAACATCAATCAGCTCTAAAAAGATGAGCTGATATTCTTGGGTCTTGTTGACAGTCTTCAACCTAAAGAGGATGGCCATTTGCTCTGTGTAAACTACCATATCATCTTTCATGCCAAAGATGATAGCCATCATGGACAGGTGTCTTGGTTGGCTTGTGTGAATTGGCCCCTTACTACAGGGAGTGTGGGCATAGTAGTGTTGTCATCACCCATTTGTAAATCAGTTCTTAAGAACTTTAACTGAGTATTGACATTAGCCCATGTCCTTTGCATCTTAGCAACAGTGAGAAACGTCACTATATTATCATGGTGTAGGGCTAACATGTCCCTGATGGCCTGCGGTGTGATTTTCACCATGAAAGGACCCTACTTAATGGTGCATGAGGGTGCATGGAGCCAGTCTGCACATAATTCAACCAAGTTGGGGCATGGATGCACAGCTGGGACAAGGAACTGTACCAGTTGTGAGGTCCACATCCTCATGCCGAACGTCTCATATTGACATGCTCTGGCTCTTTGAAGGCACCTTTGATGTGCCCCTTCTCTGAGATTTTTGCTGCTGGCTCTTTGCAAGATTGGGTTCATGATTCCATCCACATAGTCCTTTACTTTTTCTGAGTCACTGGCTTGACCAACCTCTGGAATTCTGGTCCTTGGATAGGCTTTCAATGGTGGCATGATAGTTGAAGCATATGACTTACTTGCCAAAAACCTATCAAGGGATTCATAAATCCCAGCTCCTTATTATGAAGATGATGCTCCTTCCATGTCTATTTCTTCTTTGTGGTAACTAGTATGAACCCTTTGCAAATAGAAACACTCTCGCTGAAGTAAATTTATTGGGCGCTAAATTTTTTTTCAAGTAGCAGGATATTTTCTCACAGATGCAGGAATGCTTGAGAGTTGGTAAACTTTAACTATTTCTAAACGGTACTTATGGACCTATCAAGTCTCAAAATGCATTAAATTTGGATAGCTGTTAGTAGATCCTACTTAATCTTTTGGGGACAGTGAGATGGACACATTATGCATGTTGCGGTGCAAGGTACCTTAGAGATTTTGAAAGATTTGGGAAGCATTCAATGCTTCGAGAATTTGAAGAATTTTTAAAACTTTTTGAATCACTATGTGTTTAAAACACTTATTTAAATGAAAAGCGAGAAAACAATGAGAAAAACAATACGAGAAGGGTAAACTTATCTAACTATAATACATTAAAACTCCAAGTTAATTAAAGTGTTTCAAATAGATTCCATTTATGAGAATCTCTTCAGGCTCTCCTTCCATCGATTCTAGCTCAAATGAATTATTTTGCTTGCACGCATGAATTCTATACGGGCCAGTCCATAATGCTTCAAATTTAGTATGTTGACCTGGCTTGGCAGCTCTCGCATCCCATTTCAAAACAATTGAGCCTACCTCAAAATGAGGATTCAAATTCCTTTTATCAAAATAATTCTTAATCATTCTTTGATGCTTGATTAATAAATCATGGGTTGTATCCCTCTTCTCCTGGAATTCTAAAAGCTCTACAAGTCTAACCTGCATGGGGCCATTTTCCTTAATTTTTATTTGTTTGATCAATTAGAGAGCAGGGATCTCCAAACTTAGGGGAATTACAGCTGACTTTTCATATACCAACTCATATGGAGACATCTTGATCACTTGCTTAGGCATGATTATATCAACCCATAGTGCTAGATTAAGCACTTTATGCCACTCTTCGTGATGATTGGCCCCTACTCTTTTGATGAGTCTTATCAGGTTCTTGTTGATTGATTCTGCTAGACCATTACTTTGAGGGTAATAGTTAGATGAAGTTTTCAAATATATTCCATGTTTCAAGGCAAAGTCAGATACTTTAGACCCCAAGAATGCTTTGGCATTATCTAAAATTATGGTGTGAGGAGCCCCAAGCGAGTAGTGATACTCCCTAGAAAATCTAGGATCACATTCTCTGTTGCTTCCTTAAGTGGGACTGCCTCGGTCCATCTGGTGAAATAGTATGTGGTAGTTAATATCTATTTGTGACCCATACTGGACACTAGATTTATCATTCCAATAAAGTCAAGACCCCATTGAGCAAAAGGTTCATCCATAATTATAGGACTAAAGGGCATGGTTGCATTCCTCCTCATCCCCATATAATATTGGTAGGATTGACATTTTTTAACCAGCTGATAACAGTCTAAAAATAAAGTAGGCCAAAAATAACCTGCCTCACTTATTTTTATGGCTGTGGTCCTTGAAAAAAAATTCCCCCCTGATATTCCATGATGCATTTCATGTAGTATTCTCTTAGCCTCAACCTGTTCTACACATCTTAACAATTTTCCATCAGAATTTCTTCTAAAAAGGACTTGTTCAATTAAAACAAAATGAACTCCCTGTATCCTATAATATCTCCTCTTATTTTGAGGGAGTTCTCTCGAATAAATCCCATTTTTCATAAAATGAATCCTGCTTGTGACCTAGGATTCCTAATCAACCTCTTGTATCTTTAACATCATCTCTGTCTCTCTTTCTAAATCTGCCTCCTCAGGTAACATCTTTTCAAGCTCTTGGGTCATATATTGGCACAAACCCCTGCCTCTGACTAACTTGGTGGGTATGACCTCTACACCATATTCAAAGATCTTAGTGATCCAGATTGCTCTTTTTCAGTGATTTCTCCCTCCATGATGTATTCTTTGACACTTGGGTGAGCTACAAGTATCAGGATTTTTCTCCCTAATACCATATGCCTGAATTTCTTGAGGGCTTTTACCATGGCATATGCTTGTCTCTCTATAAAGTTGTACCTAGTTTCATAATCCCTGAGAGTCCTTGAGAAAAAGGCTATTGGGTGTTCTTCCTCCCATCCATCATCCTTTTGTGTCAAGACAACAACAATAATTAACTCCCCTCCATAGACATACATTACAAAAGGTTTGGAAAAATATGGGTTTTTCAGCACTGGGGCTGTTGAGATAGCCTTCTTGACCTCCTCAAAGGCTTTCCTTTCTTCTGTAGTCCATTTAAAAAATAGGTCTTTCTTTATCAAGAGTGTCACTGGTCTTACTAAGCCTACAAAATTAGATATGAACCTGCTGACAAAATTAATCTTCCCTAAAAAGGACTGAACTACCTTTTTATTCACTTGAAGAGGTAGGTTCATTATAGCTGAAATTCTCTCAGAATCTATGGAAACTCCTTCTTTAGATACTATATGTCCCAACAATTTGCCCTAAGGTACAGTAAAGATGCATTTCTTGGGATTTAGTGATATCCTAAAATCCTGACATTTCTTGAAGACAGATTCTAAATGATCAAAATGATCATCAAATTTTTTTGAAAAAATAGTGAGGTCATCCAGATAGACCAGGATGATCCTATTTATAAGTTCCCTAAAGGCTACATCCATAGCTCTTTGAAAGGTGGCTCCTGCATTTGACAGACCAAATGACATCTTAGCATATGCAAATGTTCCCCATTTGGTAGTAAAAGTAGTTTTGTACTGATCTTCATTAGCCAACCAAATCTGATTGTATCTAGAGAAACCATCTAGTAAAGAAAGCTTCTCTGATCCAGTGATAGTTTGTAGAATTTGTTCCATGGAGGGCAAAGGATAGTGGTCTTTCAGAGATGCTCTATTTAGATCTCTAAAATCTACACACAATCTTACATCTCCATTATTTTTTCTAACTGGTAATAGATTTGATACCCAGATTGAGTGCTTGATTGGAAATATTATTTTGGAATCTAAAAGTTTCTGCAACTCATCTACCATTAGAGGCTCAATCCTTGGATTTACTGGCCTTTATTTCTGTCTAATGGGCTTAGACCCTTCAATCAGTTCTATTGTGTGCTGAATAATGTCTCTATTGTATCCATGAAGGTCTTCATAGCTCCAAGCTATGACCCTATCATATCTCTGGCACAATTCAATTAGTCTTTCTTTCTCTTCTTGAGTTGCAGAATTTCCAACTTTTAGCCTTTTCCCTTGACTCACCTCTATTTTAGAATAATCTGCTTTGTCTACCTCGAACCTTTTCTTTTTTAGGCTTACATCCTCTGGGTCAAACAAGTTTTCTAAGGTGACCAAGCCCCTGGGGAGCTTATTAGTCTTCAATTGTATAATCTGATCCCCATATGCTTCCTCGATCTTGGTTTGTAACTGATCAGCAAACTTATTTGATTGTTGTAAGAATGAGAGTACCTAAGAATGATTTTCAAATACTTGCCAATTCTCATCATTGTCTAGAATGGTCGGCCTCACTATAACTTTTACTGACTCATTGTTAATCAATAGGCCAATTATTGGGTTAAACTGTGAGCCAATCCAGGCCATCCTATTAGCTTCAGAGTTTTGACTTCTAGGGACTATCTCAATATTGAAAGCTTCAAAATCTTCCATCAAATCCCAAATCCTATGTCTGTAGGATCTCATCCTTACATTTTTGGCTGCTACCTTTTCTCTAATTTGCTTTACTACTAGTTCTGAATCTCCTTTTACTACTAGGTTCTTTATTCCCTTTTTCTTGGCTAATAAGATCCCATGTACTAAAGATTCATATTCAGCATCATTATTAGTGCAAGAAAATTGGAATCGGATAGCCCTTAAAATTTTATCACCATTTAGAGTAGTAAGACAAATTCCTGCTCCAGCACCATGTTTACTTTTAGCCCCATCAAAATTCAAGGTCTAAATCCCTAAATCTTGAGTAGTGGGTGCCTCTGCCCTTATAACATTTGGGATTGCTTGGTCTTCATCAAAAATGACATATGTGCCCAGACCAGTAGAGTCATAGTTCCCATATGGGTCGTTATGCATCATAGCCAACAACTGGTTGTTTTCTTCTTCTTAATCATGCTCAGTCCAGTCACCTAGCTCTTCAACAAAAATCCTTTCTTCCTTATTTAACATAGCATGATCTGTCTCTAATCTTGTTGTTGGTTTGTTCGTGATATGGTCTTTTGACAGTGGTTCAGATAGAATTTTCATCTTCGAACCGTATCTGGTTCTCAGAATGAGGTGAGACCAATCAAGAGACATATATCCTCCTATTTTTGCTGTAGAGTCTCTGGATAAATATAAACTAAAAATAGGAGGTATATCTATGACAACTACATCTTGGTTGACAATTATGTTGGGACAAGTATAAAACTACAATGGGAGTTGTTTAATTCTCCCAATTCTTTGTACTGTTTTGCCATCTAGCTACATAACTCCTTTTGTAAGGGGTTCATATTTTATTTTCAAAGCATCAGCTATTTGCTTCAGCGTCACTAGAGTACTAGCTCCCAAATCTATCAATGCATTATGCAAGAGTTTCTTTCCAACTATCAAAGTCAAATAGAAAGGCTATGGTTTGGATTTACTTGTGTTGCATCATTCACAAAGGTTGTTGTCTGATGAGGAACCATATCTTTGAGCTTTTCCTTTCCAACAGGTCCTTCTTTGGTAACAGTACCTTTGGGCACTGCTTGGCCTTGCAGAGCTTCTTGTAGTAGTGTCTTTTGTTCAGGAATAGCTAATATATCTCATATTGATACCTGGGCTAGAGTCTTCTTTAATTGATCCACTACATTGATTGGTCCCAAAGACTGAGTTTTTTGGACATAAAGATACCTCATTTTTTCTTGAATCTGGGTAGGAATCCCCTGATCTTACACCGACTAAGGCACTTCTTGTCTAACAGCAGCATTTCTTTACCCTTGAGATGGAGGATTATTCATGACTTGACCATTTACAATCTCGGGCTGCTCCACCATTATCCTCTTTGATCTGGTGTAATAATCAGATTGCACCACTGGCCTTTGGGAGGTAGATGCTTCGTTCAAGAAAATTGATTCTTCATCTTCAATCCATAAGAACAAAGCATGTTTTAGGGCTATTTCTTCCTCTTATTGCAAGGACATTCCCTGCATCTAAGCCACTAGGACTGAATTATGCATATCAGGAGACTAGTAGGCTTGATTTTCACTGGTACTGGCAAACTAACCATCCATTCTTCTTTGTTTTGTCACCCTTTGTTGTAGATTACCCCTAGGACAATCTCTAGGTGTATGAGCATTATTGCAAGGGAAACACCATGCATTAGTATCCTCCACATAATTATTTTAACCTAGAATCATCTCCCTATTTGAGTTTGGAGGAATGGTCTGTGAGGGTGTGGGAACTGCAACTAATTGATTCACTGGCTGATGGTTAGTTTGTTTTGAAGGACCCTGATATTGGTTTGGTTGGGATGAAAACCTGTTTACTTGATAGCCTTGATATGGAGGCCTAGAGTAAGGGTTTTGTTGTCTCTTTATATTGATCAGCTCATTGGAAAATGTCCTTAGGATATTTTTGATATCATCCATTTCAGATGACTGAGCAGAGGTAGGTTCTTTCACAAATAGTTGAGGGTAAGTGTACATAGACACAGGTGGGCTTACAGATTTAGGAACTTCTTGAGGTAATGGTAAGGAAATTTCTAGGAACATGGGCATGGGAGACCTTGGAGATAACTTTCCAACATCTATTAAGTGATTCTCAGCTCTAACTGCATATTCATAAGCCTCTTGAAAAGTGTGTCCTCCAAGTGACTGAATCATAACAAATATATCTGAGTTTAAAGCTTTGAGATAAAACACTATGGCCACACCTGGTAGTGGTTTAGCTATAGCAAGGATTCTGTCCCAAGTCTTTTGATATCTGGTATTGAAGTCAGTCATGTCTTCTTATGGTCTCCTCTGAATGGTGATTAACTGATGTAACAAGCAAGACTTATCACCCTTCTCTACAAATCTTTCAAAAAATAAATCTCCGAGTTGATCCCACATAGATATGATATTTGGGGTCAAAGACTGATACCATTTTAAAGCCTTCCCTTTGAAAGAGGCTGCTAATAATCCTATGGCCACGTTTTGCTATGTGACATGTATAGCACGGACATTTGATACATCTTGAAGATGTTCTGCAGGTGTTTTAGAGTCTTGCCCACTGAACTTGGGTAGAGCTTTTAGAGCATTCACTAGGATAGGATCCCAAATGACTGGTGGTGTTGGGAAGATTAAGGGACTACCAATGTTCTAGCTTGCATAATTTCTTGGAGGTATGGGGGCTCCCATATTTGGTATTGGTACAAACTGGTTAGCTCTTCTTCTTGGACTTGTTACCAAATGTGGCAAAAGAATACTTGGATTTGTAGCAGATTGTGATATGGTGACTAGTCCACAACTCTAACTCCTCATAGCTCTCTAGTTCATACAGTCTTGAAAGAAACTTTAAGACTGGTCCCACCAGGCGTGCCAAAAATTATTAATGTTTAAAATTGCACTTGATTCTAATCAACAACAATGGAAAGTTTCAAGATGTGAGACTTGCATCTTGAAACAACCTCTAAATTTTAGAGAAGTTGGTCTCTTCTTTATATCAAGTGTGGGGGGAAAAAGGATAGGAATTTAAATAGAAACACAAATGCAAGAAATGAAATCTAACTATGGCAATGTGCCTAAGTGTAATTTTGATCCTTAATCCTAAACACAGTGCAAATATATGTAAGATTCAATTACATTAAAGAGCAAACAAGGCATGATCAATGTAAAAGATAGAAACAATAGAAACAGAGGCTCACAGCTTAGACTACTTTCGTAATGACACAGGAAACATCAACAAAGGCACAAAACTCTCTCTTCTCATTAATTTTCATTCATATAAAAGGCACAAAAACATGCACAATTACATAAACTTTACAACTTAAGAAAATAGAACAAAGGCAAATGATGTTCCTAATCACAACTCTAGCAAGTCTAATAATTTTCTCAGAAAATCCTCCCCCTTTTTCTGATCCTGCTTATGATTCTGATGATCCCTGCACTCCTCTTTATAGCCTCAGATGTCTCATCTCATCACCACCTTTCCTGTGCAATTATACTCTACCCTTAACTCACAGGGGACAAATAGATGGCACTTTCAATGTTTGTCGGCCCCAAAAATCTACTCGGTGAACTACTCCATCTACTGGAATTAGCTCTAGCAGAGTTTCCCTCAGATTGATCATGCATTTCCAAATTTATGGCCCAAACTAAACTCTAACTGAGCTGAAAGTGTCTATACAGGACCCTCTATTATGTTGAAATGAAAGAGGACACTTAGTCAATTCCCTAAAGATCTTCTTATTTCTTAGGAGATACTGGAGGATGACACTTGGTGCTTTCCACTTGATTTATCGAAGATGCGCGGCACTTTCCACTTTCCTTATATCCTACTCAGGAACGCTCCACCATTGACACCTATCACAATCCTCTTCTTTGATACTTAGCAATTTCAACAAAATAAGACTCACTGCATTCCTAAATGGGAAAGGGTGTACATGGCAATCTTCGCTTGCTCTTTAGCTATGCTTGTAGAAATATTCGAGATGCATATTAGGCTCTGACAGATGGTGACACTTGGCAGCTTCCGCAGACCTTTGAAATAAAACCCAGAACTCACCCCAATCTTTATTCAGTAATGAAACTCGAAGATGATCTCTCAAATGTTGACACGCAGAGGCTTTCACAGCTTCTAGGAAGATACGTGGCATTTTTTCTGCTCTCACTAACGGTATGAGGTGGCTTCCGCTTCTCCTAGGAATGGAGTAAAAAGGGGTTCAGAAAGTGACACTTGGTGGCCTCCACTTGTCATTGGCACTTAAGCAAAAATGAAATGCCTCATTACCTTCCGAAAGGGTGTTTGACCCCTTTGTTTTTTGAGACACTCCTTTGAACTGCCCGTTGAACCAAAATTGGTTCAACAATTCAATGGTTCAACGGTTCAACACTACGTGTTGTCTACACATAACCGGAGATCTTAAACGAAAATATTGAACCAAGGCATTAAACTGCCCTATTGAACTAAGGCATTGAACCAACTATCCTCAGATGCTAACATGTGGTGACTTCTGTATTCTTCTAAAAAAGCAGCTCAGAGCCTTCCGCGATTGCCACTTGACAATTTCTACCTGATCCTGATACTTAGCTTGTTGAAACCTTTTGTCAAAAAATAGATGAAATGTGGGTGCCAAAAAGGAACACAGATGCTGAGAAGTGGTGCATTTCGCTGAGTTTTTATTGGATACGTGGCACATTTTGTAGCCCTCTTGAAAATTATGAAAGGTGCCTTGGATGATGCCACTTGGTCGGTTCTGTATCTCAGAAAGTGACACTTGGCGACTTTCTCTTGAATTCAACACTTGGGCAAAAATGAAATAAAAGAAACAAAAAGGGAAAAAGAACCCATGTTCGGGTGATGCCACTTGGCAGCCTCTGCTTCTCTTCGACACTTAGATGGAAAATGAATCAAGCCTGCGCTCTATTTTAAAATTTTGTTGTCATGACCAAGGTATGCGGGAACAAAATCTGTAGTGTGCAACCAAAAATTAGAGTGCAACGTAGAGTAAAATTTTACTCTACATTAACAAGCAGAGCTAGTGGAAGTGATAAGGAAGGTGTCTTGAAACCAATTACTTTCAGACTTTGTGATGACATAATTGTTTTTAGTGTGTGTTTTTAGTTTCTTTCTGTGTAAAGGACCTTGGGATGACTTTGTGCCCCATTGTTCTTCATATCTCACACTTTGGGCAGCTGAGGTGGAGACTTTGTGCTACATTTCAGGCTACTGGTTACTCTACACCTTTGATTACCAGTTACTTATCCTACCAGAAAGATTCTTGTTGTTTGCAAGAACAAGCACTTCTAAAAGAAGAGAAGTGTCTTCTATAGCTTCACCAAGATTTTTACTATCCAGGAAGGGATCTGGCTCTTGGCTGAATGTTACTTCTAAAATAAGAGAAGTACCTTCACCAATCACCCAAGATTTCTCCTCTATTTGTTAGTATCATCTCTAAAAAAAGAGAGATGGATGGTTTATCCCACCCCTGTGTCTTACTTTTTGCTTATATATATAGTATATAGCCTTCGTATATTTAATAGGGAACCTCCCCTTGATGAGAGGAGAGATTTGTCCCCTGTTGATGTAGTAAAACTGCACACATGGATGACCAATCTCCCTATGGTGTGGTGATAGGAACTATTTTGCTCACCAATTAGTTAGTCAACAAAATATTAACCCAACACATTCGTCAACCCAAATGGTAATGTTGTAAACTTGTAATGCCCATAATGAGTTCTAAATGTCATCTTTGGAATATTCTCATCTTTTAATCTTAATTTATGATATCCATCTCTAAGATTAATCTTATAAAATTCTATTGCTCCTCACATTTGATCGAAAAGATAATTTATTTGAGGTAGCAGATACCTATTTTTGATGGTTGCTTTATTCAACATTCTATAATCAATGCAAAGTCAAAGAGTTTCATCCTTCTTTTTGATGAAGACAATTGGTGCACCCCATGGTGACACACTTGGTCTGATCAATCCTTTAGATAAAAATTTCTAAATTTATGCCTTTAATTCAACCAATTTAGTGGTTGTCATTCTATACAGTGTCTTAGACTGAGGTTCTGATCTTGGTTTGATATCAATTGAGAAATCAAACTCCCATTTAAGAGGCAATCCTAGAAATCTCTCTACAAAAAACATCATAAAAATTCTTATGAAAAAGATAATCTTCAATTGATGGTTCCTTAATTTTCTCCATTTCATTTATCTTGATGATAAATGCTTGACATCATTTTCCTTGGGCCTTCCTGAGTTGCATTAAAAAAATCTATCTAAGCCTTAACTCCCTTTTCTTGTCTTGAATTAGTGTTTGATTATCAAAATTGTCTAGACACTCAACCTTTTCCAGATACCATTCAACCTTGGCCTTATGCTTCGCAAGCTAGTTGAGTCTTAGGATCACATCATATGACTCTATAGTGTTATATAGAGATCCACTATTGTTGTGAATTCAGACAACCTAATTTCTTCATCAACTAAAAACTTGTCAACTTGGACTTTAGAATCATTCTCATGTTGTACCGACCATGCATTTGCCATTATACTAGCTTTTCTAGACAACTTATTTAGAATTATAGGAGCTATAAAACATTTTATAGCCCCTGTATCTATCAAAATAGAAATTAGATGTTCAAATAAAATACCTGACAATTCTATAGGTGAAGCTTGGAATTCAGATTGATGATTATCAAATATTGCATGAATATGTTACTAAAAAGTTCCTTAATGAGGGGAAAAAACTTTTTTCCTCAATTTATTTTGGGTACATTCATGCACAAAATGGTCACCTTCACACATGAAGCAACCTCCTAGTGGTCCCTTCCTATCAAACTATTAGTTTCCCTTGAAACTAATTTTGAAAACATTACCTAGTTTCTTGCTACCTAGACCACTATTAAATCTAGTATTCTAGCTCTTAAATTGGTTCTTGGAGTTTCCACTCCTCTGCTTCTAGTTCTTCTTCTTGAAAGTTGGCTTAGAACTTCCAAACTTTTTCTTAAACTTGTCCCTGACCTGAGTAAGAGATTTCAACTTTTTCTCCTATTTGACTGCTTTTTCAAAGACATGGTCCATGGTAGATGGTCCATGCACATCCACCTCTCTACCAACCTAGGGTTTTAATCTCACGCTGAACTTCCTAATTTTGAACCTCTCATATGCCTGATATTGAGGTACATATTTTAAAAGTTTAGTGAAATATTCCCAGTGTTAGGAATATAAAATGCAAATCAATATTAATGAAATAAAAAGTATAAATAAAATTCAAAAAACATAATACAATAAAGATATATATTTAATATGGTTCACCCAACATGGGTTACATCCACATAGAAACAACTAGTTTTTTTCTTATTTAGTCTAATAAATGAAAGAAAAAACTTACAATACATCCACTACAATATCCTCTTCACTCACACATGGTGTGCCACCATAATTATAATTCCCTCATATTAGAGGAGGGTTACATATTAGGGCAAAAATGTACCAACATAATTTCAATCATTAGATCTATAACCTAATATTGAATAATCCAAAAATACTATGAAATTACAATATTTTACAATGCAATTTTTATAAAAAATTTCTTCAGGGTGTTTCCCCTAAACCACCACTAAGGGGGATCCAAAGTAGTTCTTCTCCCCCCTGGACCCCTATGGTGACCTTAGTGTGGGAGCATTGCCCCCCTTATCAGAAATAGGGCATTATAATAAGATCAAGCTCCACCATCCAACAACCAATACTCATTCACCAAGTCTCTTTACTTTAGATTCTAAAAATATGTAATATTTTGGTTAAAATATAACTTTGAAAGCCATCATGATCTGAATAGTGTCATAAACTAGTTCCAAGTAGTGGTGATCGAGTTCAAATTCATTTCTAACTTCTTGTTGTCCTACCATGTAGTTGCTTCTGTATATAATTGGTATGCTCCCAAGTAGTTTTTAATCTTGAAATAACTATCCATTTCAATCAACCATGCTTCATCTCCATCTCTCATAATGGTTCCATCAAACTTAAGTGGATTCACCTTTTTCATATCTCTAGCCAATTATGCGACTACACATGTTCTCACTTCCTTAGGCACTTTCTTGTGTCTTTGCTCTTGAGGTATTTCTTATTTATTAGGATGATATTTAGGCTCATTTTCATGGGTTTCCTCCTCATGTCCATGAATTTCCTATTCTAGGGCTACAATTGTGTCTCTAGTCTCATTCATGGTTGCAAGAACCTGATCTAATTTTACTGCTTGTTCAGTGTCAAATTGGTTAGGATCAAATGAAGGGTTATTAACATTAACATTTGAAAGACCTTCTCCAAATTCTCTTGATCACACCATCCTTATTTTTTATAATATAATAATAAGAAAATGTTAGTGAACTCATTAAGTCCTAGAGTTTGAGTCATAGCTCTGATACCACAATGTAACATCCCCACTAGGATTTACTAGAATAACATAATAATTTTTTTTAATTTTATATCCATGAAAATATAATTAGTGATCTTAGCATACTAATTATGTTAAACATAAAGTAAACATGTAACATTTAATAGTTATTGATCGCTAGCGTCACATGTAACAAAACATAACTACATAAGAAAATAATTACATAAAATCCAACCATGATTGGTACAATAACATAGCCACTAATTTTAATGTATAATAAGTAATCAATTACATTTCCAACTGACATTATGTCTCAACATAATTACAATAATAGATGCAATGCTCTACTGAGCAAAAGTTACTTGAATTCTAGTATCTCTGATAATCTCAAGTGTAGTCTCCAATAAATATTGTAGTGGGGAGGGAGAGCATCATCTGATTACTTTTCCACATTAATCATAGATCATCTATCTCTTGCACAATGTCCCAAATTGGGAATGACCTTCCATTCACATATGGATAAATAGTGATGGTGCAAAAATCTAGAGAGACTTGTTAGTACCTATGTGCTATAATATTTCTAATTCATGATGTGTACCATAAATAAAATATGTTCTAACATGATATCACACAAACATATAAATCATACATATAAAATGACAATGTCTATCTAAATATTATTTTATCCAAAGTTTTCAAATAGCTATTGATCTCAAGGATTGATCAAATTCATACTCACCACTTGATGAGATTGCCTTCATTTGACATTGGTCATGCTAACTAAGCTAGTGAAGTCAAGTCTCACTACTTAGTTAATATCAACATGAAATATTTGGTTAACATTAATATAACCAACATATTCATATAAATTATTTCTACTAGCAAGTATAAAACATGCTAAATACTAAAATAATCATAATACATAAAATTAGTCCATCAAACGTATGAATGAATCTATATTATATTATTTAACACAATAACAATTAGCATAACAAATAATTTTATTTTCCAAATGATTAAAATATAAACTTGGACTACATTCGCAAAATCTTGTAGTAAATTCAAACATTTACAACTATCAATATTTTGGTATATTATTCATATTACTCATTACAAACCAGTAGTCACAATTAATTAAAAGATCAATTAACTAGTAAACAAACACCTATTCTTTCATTTATGATACTTAATATATTTATATTAGGCTTTATGCACATAATTATAGTTCCCAATCCTTCAAGATTTTATGACTTAAAATATTCACATTCTATAATTATACGCACACTTCCTATTATATAAGTATAAGCTATATACATATATGAGAACCTAAGCTATCTTATAGGTATATTTCGTATATTTATATATTGATATAATATATACCCCATAATATATATAATTAGAACACAAATATTGTTCTAACCCATAAACATTGTTTTTCATTATTCTTTTTAAAATTTTAAGGGTTCAACAACTAATAAATTTTCATGAGAAATGATTCGAGAATTAAAAAGGGTCTCAACTATTCCATGGCCTTTATTTCACTATTTTAACATAAGAGATATAATTCATTTTAGGCTCAGATTCAATACAAATCAATTTCCCAGGGTTTCTCCCAATTTAAGTCCTTTGACTGTGTATCAAAAGATCAAACTATATTTAATATAAAATATACAAGCTTTAATACAATTGTGTATGTTTTAAATTAAAGCTAAATGCTCACAAATTATCAATCCACGTTGGCTCAATTGACTTCATATGTTTAGAAGTTGAATGCACTATATATTTATTTTTTCCCACATAGTCCATATATCTCTGTTCATACTCACAATTTATAAATACTATGCATAATCCTTTAAGGTATATGCTCGTAGTGTTTCCAAACATATGACTAAATTTGTATATCCATAAAACACATGAAATCTTGTATTTGGCGCGCACACACACACACACACACACACACACACACACACACACACACAGATCCGTGTGTGTGTGTGTGTATCTTATTGAATAAAAACACATAGTCATATGTATATATGTATATGCCCTGCTAAAAAATAGTCCATATTTTAATTCATTAAAGTTTATAAACATAGTTTCATGTATGTATATGTACACAGTCCCTATAACATACTACATTTCAAATGACAAGATGCAATTGATGTGTGTGTGTGTGTGTGTGTGTGTATTTTCATTATTCATAAATAAAACATTCAACATTAGTATATTTATATATATTCATTGTTCAAAAAATAACTTAATCACACAAAAAGTTGACATAAGGATATATATACATTTATCATTTCCAATTGACTTAATACACACACTCACACCCCATGTGTATGTAAACTAATGAAATGATAGTCTGTATATATATATATATCAAAATAATAGATAGAAATCTAGAATTCCCTTTAACCTGTTCGAAGTCCTTTTGATTCAATTTTATCTATATCAAAACTCATGACCTATATGTTGTTTTTCTACAAACTGTATTTAAATATATGTATATACTCAATAGGTCAATTCCCTCTATATGAGTATATAAATATAAATGAATATATTTATTTTGAGCGTACAACACACACACACACACACACACACACACACACACACACACACACACACACACACACATCTGAAGTTCCAAATCTTAGTCTATATATGTACATAGCACTATTAACCACCCAGGGTTCTATCTTAAGCTAGGGCATTATATTTTCAAACAACTAAACTCAATTTACCCTAATGGCTTAACACCAAATCATATTAGTTTGTAGTTTTAGGGTTTTTAGAAATTATATGGATTAGTTTTGTGGATGGTCAAGCCATACACACGGCTAAGCATGTATTCTTAACACAAGATTAATATATTTTCTAAACCCTAATAATCCAAACCATAAACAAAAATTCTTTAAACAAATGAAAGTAATTACTTCACCAACCTTTTAAATCATTTCCAATTTGAAATAAAATGAACCAATATTCCTTCTCTTACTTGTTCTGTACTATCCTTATCCTCTTTCATCATGTCCCATTCTCCTCCATGACTCACCTCTTATCATATTTTACTTGCCCAACTCTTGCCATTCAAAATTTGCATGCCTATGTTCACTCTGAGCTTGCAGTCCATGCAAAATCCTCATTACATTTTAACATCAACTAATCTCACAGTTAACTTTTGTTAACCATACCATAAAAACCCTAAATTTTTGCCTCAAATCTCCCCTAATTATTTAATTATTATTTTATTAATTTCAAAAACCTTTCATGATCAATACTATGTTACATGTTTGAGTAAATCACTCTAAAAGTTCAAATTAAATATTATTAAAAATGATAACTACTACTTCTATTTCAACGTAGTCTATGCATTTTAATAAGATTAAACTTATATCTTAGGATAGTCTTAGGTTAGAGTGTAATCTTTGTAAAAATTTAGTAAAGATAAACAATATCATGATTTTTAAATAATATTGTAACTAAAAATAAACTTGATGATATCCTTTTATCCAAAATGTAAATTAGATAATTAGTATCTTATCCATAACATTATAATAGTAATAGAATTGTCTCTTTATTACTATTTTATATAAACTATATACATCTTTTATTATCTTACCTTAAGTTGTATATTGATATTCACGAATATCAATGATAACAAACTAATGTTCTAAAACATTGCAAAGCCATTTTTGTTAGTCTATAAATAATAGTAGCTAGATATCATCCATATATATTTATATTCCCATAATCATAAACTACATGAGTATAGTAACATAATACAGTTATACTATAACATTATGCACTCAGACTATGCAAAATATACATAATGCAATCACACACAAGATTTATTCCATATATAAGTACTAAAACTGAACTAACACTTACTAACATGCAAAATATAATATCTAAAGTAAATAACATTAAAAATATACTAACTCTAATAATCCACATAATGCATATAACATGTATTAACTAATGTGGTGTGTGCATAGGTTTTATCAGTTCCTCTGTCATCCCTCAACATCTCCATCTACATCACCCTCTCCGATGATGCTCTCCCTCTGTCATGCTCTAAGACATGAACTCTCCAAAATATAACTCACGATAAGAAGGTAGTTAGCCCGATACATCATGATATATATCATAAAATAATGTTGTATCAATAATTTTAATATAATCATTATATAAATAATTAATAATATATCTACCTCATAATAATGAAATCAAAGTAACACACAACTATCCTATATCAACATATAACTTATAATTTAGTTAAAAAGTAATAAATCAATTTCAAAACCATAATAATTCATGGATAATTAGGTAAATCAACCTAGTGAGAAATAGAGATGTGACATATTTAGCTAGTGGTATCACCTCCTCCACCCACACCATAATTTTAGTTGGTGGTTATGTATATTCAATATCATTGTGAGAGTTAGTTATTACACTTATGTGGGATATCTATATACACTTATCTCAGAGGAGAGTAGGTGATTCTCCTAGCAGCCAATTTTATAACATTCCTCACATTTGGGAGTTATTCATGGCTCACATAAGCCATTATCTACTATACCACATACTAAGTTAATACCATTGATAGTTCAGCATGTACTATAATGAACACAAGAAACAATACATCTTCTTAATATACAATATACCCAATAGAGTCCTTAGCCTTCCATAGTTAATCATCATATACGTGAGCCTATAAGTGATGATGACAACTACATTAAAACACTTGATTCATTTTCAGATTCTCATATACCTACATTTGGTACTTTTAACTCATGATAAGTGAACCTTGTACCACATGATACAAGAACTTCCCATGACTATCACATGTATGGCATAATCTGTTGGCACTTTTCATCTTCAAGATAAATTCAAAAATACCAAAAATAAATCAAATGATTTAAAAAAAATTTTAAAAAAAATCTAATATTAAAAAATAAAAAATCGTGACCTAAACATGACATGATAACTAAATTATAGTATTTACATATGTTATGATCAAATGTTTAGTAGATGTCATATTATTTTTCATACACACATGCATTTAATGGTATATGAGTGCAATGCAAAACATATAGATCATACATGTAAACATAGGTGTTGGACACTCCTTGTAGTCATATAAAATGTGAAAATTGGTAACTTGAGTGTGGTTTGTGACACCCAACCCATAGTTCCCTCTTACTTGTTCTCATGACCCTCATAGGTATCTTTTCATTGATTCTTAGTTATCTGTAGCCTTCCAAACAGTGATTCCACCTCCTCAAGGCAACATTTTCAGTGAGAATTCCATCCCCCTGGGTCTCATTCCCTCAAGACTATAGCGCCCAACTCGGACTATAGTGTCGAACCCTAGGGTGTCCATTTTCGGTTCTCTTGTCCAAGTGCATTTTTATTTTCAATGGTCATTTCCTTCTAGTTCCTATTCCTTTCCTTGTTGACCTAACATGAATACACTTGACCCATGACTAATAGATCCCTATAAAAGTCCATTCAAAGTTAATTTAGAAGGGGTTAGCAAATATCATAAAGCAAGCAAGAATACAAGCAAGACTACTAAGGCAATCTTCCCTATTCTCTATATACAGCTAGCCAATACTACTACAAGCTTTACAAGCTTATTCAAATATTCACACCAGTCCCTAACCACTTCAAGCACACCTAGTTTAGCATTTTGTATTTTCATACACACTATTGCATAAATCACATCAAGTGGGAGAACTACATATAGCTTGATCCCTCTTTAGAGTATTGGTATGTAGGTAGTGTGCCCACACAAGGGGTATGGATACACGTTTAGTACATATTACACACACTAACCCCCCCCTCTTTCCCAAATTTTATCAAAGTATAATGGAGTCTAGTGTTTGAAGACTAAATTATCTATAGAGGGAGTTTTGTAGATATACAATATTCAAAATTTCATAGTTAGACTCATACAGACACGGAATAAAACCCAAAAAGCTTAGGTCTCGTATACAACATCGATAGAAGAGGACTATAGTGTTAGACCCCAAGGTGTCTTGTTTCAGCGCTCTTATCCAATCAATGAATGAAGGCCAGATCCTGATTTGTGATAGTGTCCCAGTCCTACATATTGAATTTTAGACTCTACAACAGTCATCTCAGTTAGTTATCTCCCTTATTATTATTTTTATAAAGATTCAAATTACAGTCAAGTTATACAAATTAGTAGCTTAATTATTGCATATTTATTTACTAATTTTATGATTCTAGACCCTTAACTAAATTAGGAATAATACACCAATATTCCCAAAATTATTAAATCATTTAGTGAACCTGACTTACTTTGTTTACATATAAAATCCTAGAAACCCTAGGGTAAATTTCCTACTATTTTTATTATATTTTTTTTATTTTTTACCTGCATAATAAAATTAGAAATTAGCATTAAATTTTAAATATTCATAGTAATTTTAAAATAATTTTCTTTCAAACCCTAGTTACCCATATTTGGTCCCGATATTTTCTCAGTATTTTTCCTATATTTTTCTAATTTTTTACCTGCATAATAAATTAAAAAATTAGCATTAAATTTTAAAATTTTGTAGTAATTTTAAAATAATTTTCTTTCAAACCCTAGTTTCCCATACTAGGTCCTTGTATTTTCCTAATATTTTTCCTATTTTTTTTTACTTTTTACTTGCATATTTAAATCAAAAATTCGCATCAAATTTTACAATTCCATAGTAATTTTTAAAATAATTTCATTCAAAACCCTAGTTGCATGTACTAGCTCCTATTTGCTTCTTGAGGTATCACCTTACACATTTGTGAGCTTCGTATCCTTTTTATGCATATTCCAATTCCTTGCTTAGATTATATTTGTTTAATCTTTTCTTTCATTATCCAAGTTGTTTTCCTAATGCCACCTACGCTCTTTGAATCCTTTCCTTTGAGATGAAGTGTCAGACTTAGTGGCAACCCTCCTAAATTCACCCAGATTCCTTCAACCTGACCACATTCTATGGATAAACAACCAACTCAGGTTCCAACTATAAATCATACACATCTAGATTACACCCATTTCAATGAGGATAATTTTGATGATGAGAAATATGAGAATAATAATGATGATACAAACACTGATGTTCATGATCTACCACATCAGACTCTTGATTAACTTCCACCAATTATTAATAATGAAGTTGTCCTCAATAAAGATTTGATCCTACAAAGTTTTTGAGAAAGACTCAGGGACCAACCCTAAGATCTTACTCTTATTTTACAATCTATCATGGAAATCAAAAAGGCTAAACAAATTGAGTCTTACATTCTTTTAGAGTAACTAATTACATATGACACTACGGGGACAACTATGTCTCAACAATCCCCTATAGTAGCCCAACCATCCTCTATGCCACTAGCTACAACTAGTACATCTTTGCCTCCTAATGTGGAATCCCTTGTGCAAGAGATAAGATATCTTCAATCCAAAGTGCTACATATTGAGCAAGGTACCCTTAGACCTATGCAAGCTTTGGATTTATTTGCTCTATTGCATACACCATTGGCACGTCATATTACTTCTACACCCTTGCCACAAGATTTTGTTCAACCCAAGCTTACTCTATATGATGGCAAGGGTGATCCAGAGACACATTTGAGAGACTTTCACGTAGCATGCTTAGACTATGTGCCAAATGACTGGATACTAACCAAGCTATTTCCATAAATTCTAAAGGATTATGCTTTACAATGGTTCTATAATCTACCAAATCAGTCAATCAATGCATTCAATCCTTTAGCTGACATCTTCCTAGCTCATTTTAGCATCAATATTAGTGATAAGGTTTCATATGCCCAAGTTGCACAACAAAAACAAAGGTCAAATAAGCATCTCACAGATGATGTTCTTCGATATAAGACTATTTTGGCTAAGATAACTAGCCCCATGACTGATCAAGAGTTATAAGATCTCTCCAAATAAAGTCTTCTACCAGCTTTACAAGAGTCAATAATGTTCAAAAGGATCTCTTCCTTCATTGAATTGTGTCATACACTAAAGGAAAAGGAAGTCAAATTAATTTCAATGGATAAACTCAAGTACACAAGTATATCAGAAATAAAAAACAAGAGTAACAACAAAGCCTCATACAAAGTCAAGGTCAATGATAACAAGAGTCAAAATCAACCTACAGTGAATGCAACTTTAGATCCCCCTCAACATGTGGTTTAATTATCACTTCCTCATTAAACCTTTACTAATCTACCAGTTCCTTTACCCAGAGTTTTACAATAGCTATTGGAATGTAATATCATATCTCTCCCTCCTATTCAAGAAGTTGATCCAATAAATCCTCTTTCATGGGGATATGATTATCATGTATTTTATGAGTTTCATAGGGCACCAAGCCATATACCAAACAGATGCATTAGTTTGAGACATAAGATATAGGACTTGATAGATGGAAATGATATTAACCTTGGCACTTCAGTCAAGCCTTCTCAAGCAAAGCAAACATAGGATAAAGCTTTGAAAATATTTTTAGATCCTTTTTTGTTGCATTCTAAACAAGGGACAAGGGATACATCAGGTTTTCACCATGCATATCATGCACATCCCCCACCAGATACATACAGGGCACCTTCAGCTAAGTTACATCCTTTGAGCAACATGATTGGTTTATATAATTTTAGAGTTCCAGTTAGACCTTCCATCTCTTTTTTAGAGCAAGAGATAGTTGAGGATGATTCAAATTATCATGCATTCTTTATTAGAGCTTACATTCATAATCATCCTATTCATAGTGTTCTCATAAATAATTGATCTAGTGTAAACATGTGCATTATGTCATTATTACAGTATTTGAGATATTCAGAGTAGGAGATTACCCTCACAAACATAGTTATTAGCAGATTTAGTAGGCACATACAGAGTTCATTAGGTGATGTTGTACTTCCTTTATAGATTGGTCCAACACACATGGCCACACTATTTACTATTGTTCTCAGTGCAGAAGTTTTTGATATCTAACTTAGTTGACCATGGATTTATAAACTTCAAGTAGTACCTTCTATAGTTCATAGATGTATAAAATTCATTCACACTAATTAGGTTGTTATAGTTGGTGGAGTTCCATATGAGTTACCACTCCCCACTTCAGAGTCATCTTCTACTTTGTAGTCACCAATTTTAGTTTAGCCACTAGTTTTAGTTTCTCCACAAATTTTAGTTCTTCCTGTAGTTCAGATTCAGATACAGTTGAGGCCTCCATCGCTAGCACAAAGAGTTCTTACACTTTCATAAAAGTTTATTTTTATAGCAACCATAGTTTTAGGATTCTAGATAGCTTCTAGCTACATTATTCACACCCATAGCAGTATCATTGAGGTCTCATTACTCTACACATAGAGAATATGTTTAGAGAGATTCTCCTACTACTAGATGGGTCCCTAAGAGCCCTACAATTGCATCCACTTCTCAAAGTTATAGGGGAACCCCATAATCAGTTTTTACTTCAAAGCATTTATAGCATATACAATTTTTAGAGCCACAGTCTCAACCCTTCCATCATGCTTCAAGATCACGCATGATCCCTTTCCTTGATACAGGATACCATGATAGGGAGTCTCTCATGAGACTCATCAGTTAATATCATTCCTTCCTAGCTTATTTTTACATATTTTCTCAGTATTTTTTGTACATAATTTCCTTATGATTGATTTTACATAGCGTATATCAAAATAACAAAAACATTCAAAACATTCAAATAATTTAAAAACTCAAAAACATTTTAATTGTATACATCATCCATGCTTTACATTTCTACTATCATGCTAGACTTACATTTACTTCTCTATGTTATTATTTATTGATTTGTCTACATTACCATGCTTCACTTGATCTTCTTTGAGTGTGTGCAGTGACATCTAGATCCTTGATCTCTTCACTCTACCCATTGACGGGGCATCCTACTTCTACATTTGAGACACATATCAATATATCTACCCACTGAAGGCATCTTCTACTTGACTACACCATCTAGTTTATGTCATTCTTATACCACACACTCTAGTTATCATGTTGATTTACATTACTTACTATATTACATAGATTACTCTATTGACATTCCACTAGTATATAACACTTGTGTATTTTATTAGCATATACCTAGTCTTGTATTACGTCTTGAATACTTTCATTTCTTGCTTTAATTGGTTAGATGCAGTTTTATTTTTGGTATTTACATGCTTTCCTTTCTTGCTTTATGTAGCTAGATGTGATTTCATTTCTTAGTTCCTGCTTTATTTTCTATATGTGTCTTAGGACATTTTCCAATGTCCTTAACTTATACTCTTATGTGTGCCTTAGGACATTTGCCAATGCCTTTTACCTGTACTATTCTATGTGATTATGGTTTTCACACCAACCTTACTTGTTTCAATTGTATGTGTATGTGGCATTTGAACATGCCTTATATGCTTGCTTTCCAGTTTGAGTGACATGTGCCCTTGTCCTTTATTTGTTTGGCCCCTTGGCCACTCTTCTTTGCTTCTTGCTTTTTGCCTTGTGTGCTTGGTACTTGTTTGATTTTCAATTATTTGTAATGCCATGATCCACATCATGCATTATCTTACTTTCTTGGATGCCATGATGGACATCATGCTTCATCCCTCCTTGCCAACTAAAAACTAAAAACTAACCAGACTTCTAGTTTCAATACATTACATTTCACATGCTACTACATTATTATATCTATCTAGGCATACCTTTATTGATGTAATAATCTCCATTACAAACCATGTTATATCTTGAGATATCTTGCCAATTATCATTACTATATCATGTATGTCACATCATAACACACTTACAGGGCTCTTTTTTTTGAGACATCATTGTAGGGTCTTCAAACAAACAAGGGTTTTGTCATAGAGATTTGAGCTCCTGATGATCAAAAAAATAGTTTTTAGAACATCTAGAACAATAACCAGACTTCAAACCAGGCAAAATAGACTAGCAAATAGTGTAAATTATAGAACAATCATCAAAATTAGCCTAGAACAATAGCACCAAGATTACACTATAGCATCAGATAGCAGGGTGTCCATTTTTTCCACTCTTATCCAAATAGCAAAAAAATCAAAAATTTTAGACATAGGTAGAAAAGTAGGTTCAGCTATAGTTTTGCACATTTAGACCAGTTTATATACAGTAGTTTTAGTAAAATTTTTCTCAAAAAATCTAGATATAGGGGGCATCATGCACGACATGATGGATCTCACTCCCAATTTCAAATAGGGTAGTTGGTATAACTTCCAAATCAGAATCTATGTTTCAAACACCAGTGATTAGGGGCAATGTGCATGACATATTTGTCTTATTTTCTTTCTGAGTTCAACATATTACCTATGCATTCTCAGTAGTTACATTCCTTATTCCATCTACAGTTGGTTGGCATCATTTTGGAGTGGCTTTCATACAAGCTTAACCTCCACATTTTAGAGTGGCTTTCATATAAGCCTAGTGCCCAGTTTTGGAGTGGCTTTCGTACAAGCTTCTTCTCTACCTTTCAGAGTGGACAAGAGTGGCCTAGTTTCTAGCATACATTTAGCTATCCACACTAAAATTGTCAGATTACAATACATTCATGGGATTTAGGAGCCATCTCATACAACACACATTCATACTGGTATCAGTTTATAGCTTCACATCATAGGGCAATGATAGAGCAAAGGACTATCTAGCCTTTGTATTATTAATCCACCTACTCAAATGGATTAGACACATAGTTCAAACATTGATTAACACATGCATGATCATATATATTTACTTAGTGGGTGACGATGGAGCCAAAGGGCTAGCCTTTACATTCTTGAGCCACTCTTGAGGAATTGAGCACTCAACTCCATTCATGATATTACTCTTGGTACAACACATACCTATTATTACTCATCATTATCCAACATCACCCAATATCACAATAGGTTTTGTATTGATTCACATACTCAGTGAGGTGTATTCATTCCTTTTTCTTCCTCTCTCTCTTACATAAAATTGTACGTTCTTATCTTAGATATAGTGTATCTAGTAAGAACTGATCTACTCTTTATTTTTTCTCACAGATTTACACTTCACAACATGCTCTCTCTATACACACCCAGCATCACATAACTTCATGAGCTTCACCCTTTTAGGTAAGTTTAGGTACGCTTTCTATTTTTCCTTTATCCTAGTATTTTGCTTTGTTGCATCACTAATATAAAGGGGGATAAATGTAGTCATATAAAATTTGAAAATTTGTAACTTCAGTGTGGCTTGTGATACCCAATCCATAGGTCCCTCTTGCCTGCTCTCATGACCCTCATAAGCATCTTTTCACTGATTCCCAATCATTCATAGCCTCCTAGACAATGATTCCACCTCCTCCATGTTGGGTGAATATTTTGTCGTCAACTAACTGATGACAAAATGGGTATATCAACCACAGTACAAAGAGATTTATGCCACAAAAAGTATAAGTTTACCACATCTTAATGAGATAAATCTCTCCTCTCATCAAGGGGAGGTTCCCTATGAATCACTTATATGTTATATATGTATATAAATGAATAGAAAATAATACTCAGGGTATTGTAACATCATCCATCTCTCTTTTTTCAGAGATGATGTTCACAAAATAAAAGAGAGAGATCCCGGTTGATGGCTGAAAGCATTCCTCTTCTTTCAGAAATGGTATCTAGCGCATAGCAGAAAATCTCCTCGAGTAGTAACAAGGTCCAAAAAAAAATCCATGAAAACATAGTCTTCCATCGGCTCCCTCACTGATCCAGAGCACACGTAACAGTAGAGTGAAGAAAAGCCCAAAGTCTTCACCTAAAACTACAACGGATAAAAAGATGACCAAGATAAAAGCAGCTCAAAGTCTTTATTTTATCCTTTAGAATGGTCTTTAGATAATTTCAATACACACACTTTGCTTATTAAATCAAACAGATGAGAGATTATCAGGAAAGAGAACATAAGAACTATTTCCTAAGTAACACAAATTACTTCAACACAGAGTCTAAAATTAACATGTTTCTCATTCATTCAATAAAATATGATTTACAAACTGAGCACTAAGTTCCAAGAAGTGTCTCAATTTCAGTAGAGTTTTTTTCTCTCAATTATCCAGAGAGATTTTACAAAAGAGGTTCCCTTATATATAGGAAAAAACCTTCAAAATTGGAAAAAGATTAAAATATTGAAAACCTAGTCAAAGATGAGTCAGCGTTGACTTTGGGACATTTTCTAGATTTTTACGTGTAATTATATATTACAAAAGTGCATGTACTTTCACAAGATAAAAGTACATAAGCGAATGTCCCAAGTCAATTACAAAGTACACGAGAAAAAAGAAGAGAGAATGGAGGAATAATTCAACTCTTAATGCCGGACTTCTTCAGATGAGCATCATACATGGTGATAGATGCCTGAATTCTTATACTGTCTGGTGCAATGGTATTCTTGAAGATTACTTTGGCTCTGATTGTAGCATATTTTACTGTTATGATTGCTTTTGCATGACTAGTTAACTTGGTTCTTAGATTATCCAGAGTTAACTGAGTATCTAAAATGTTATCCACAGAAGTCTTTGAAAATGCCTTCTCTTTGAAATCCCTTTAGATCATACCTTTGAATTCTTGAATCATCTCCTCTACTAAAAGAAATTGATTATCTCTAGAGGTGAGTTTGCAAGGCAATTCCTCCAATCTGTTCAATAGGCTAATGTCACTTTTTTTACTAGCACCTTGGAAGACTCGAGATCTTTGATCAACTCCTTAAGTACCTAGATTCTATATATCAGTGATTCTTTGATTTCAACATAAGAATCTTTGTTGGCAATGACGCTAATCGACACTAAGGTGCATTTCTTCAGAGCTTTCATCTCTACCCACTTGCTAAGATATTTATTTGTACTGTCAATATCTTGAGAAATAAGAGAGATGAGGTCTTCTAACTATGTCCTTATTTTCTTCATTTTCTCTGTCTTCTCAGCAACCTCTGTAAACAAAAAAATTCTTTGTGTATGCATCTTTTCCATGTAATATTCAAGTACTTTCCCTTTCATGTAGGTCTTCTCTACTTTCTGGATAATAGGATCATCTATGAAAAAGGCTTTTGGAGTTGCCCCCTCTAGGGCAAAAGTGAATCTCTTGACTACCGCAGTCAATTGTTTTGCCTTTGCCTTGTAATAATCTTTCATCTCTCTCTCTCTCTGTTAAATTTTTGGACCATGATACCCATTGCAGATTATAGGTCGCTCTTCACACCCTTGTGAGTTACTTTCCCCAACTCAACACGAAAAATAGAGTAGCTGCTCATGTCAAAATTCTCTAGGGTTGCATCCTGTGGAGGTTTGGCTATATCCAAAAATTTGTGCCCCTTTTCCTCAACCATTTTTGAAAAGATCCTTGGCTTCTTGGGGGTCTTAGCTTTCACTGGCACTATTTTACCAAAATCAAAGTCATCTGCAGAGATGGCTTGCTTCTTCCTTTTAGGTGTGAAAGTTGATAACCAAGGTGGAAAAATAGAAGCACTTACTATAGTAATAGTTCTTACTACTGGTGTTATTGGGGTAACATCTGCACTACTAGTGGGAACAACGGGCGCAGTGGGTGTAGTAGGTGAAACTATATCAGCCACTGGTTGGTCAATGGTAGAGCTGTCTCTGATATTGAAAGAAGGAGATGATAGACTAGAGATAGATTTTGATGATTGAAGAACATCTCCAGAAGCACCTTAAGGGTCACCAAAAATAAATCCAGAAAGAGAGGCATTTCCAGAAGAAAGAATGCTAATGGGAAAAAGAGGCGAAGGAGATGCCACAGGCGATTGGGATGAAGAAGAAGAAACCCCTGCAAGTGGTTGTGCCCCCTCTTAGGGAGATATAGTTTATATTCCATGTTGCTTTGAAGGCCTATCATCTATTTTCATCCATTTCGCCACCTGTTCTTGAGTGCTTTGTTCTCCAACCCCCATAGCTGTTGATTCTAGCTCTTTCTCAGCAACCTTTGATTTCTTTGACACAAAGATGATCATAGGCTTGTGAGGCCTAAAAGGAAAAGGAACGTCACCTTTATTCTTAGTTCTGTTCTTTGCTCTCTTCTTTGTTTCCTCTTAAAATTTAGCCTCTGATCCTGTGATGAATTCCTTCAACGTGATTCTTTTGGTCACTAGCCAATCATTGGTGTTAGCCAATATTGGTTTGAATCTCATCCTTAAAGAGGTCAACTCCTTTTGGGACCACTGAATTGGAGGAAGAGGAGAGTTAGCAATTTTTTTAGCTAGGTATCTATTGTTAATTAAATTTTTATCATCAACCAAATTTTAGAGAATATCTGCAAGCCCTAGATATTCAATTTGCTCCAGAGACAGTCTACTGTAGTCCATTCTTTGATCTCTTCCACTGTTCTCAAGTCTATTCAAATGTCTTCAATCATGGGCTCATAAAACTGAGTCTTTATTTTAATCATATCTTTGACACCCCTGTAGTCAAAATTAGGTTTTATTTTGAACTGCTTCATGGTGACAAGTTGTATTTCTATCTTCATTACCCTTGCTTTGGCAGCAGTCAAAACTGAGTATCTGTCAATTTCTATTGAAAACCTCAAAATTGGCTTCTTAAGTTCTATTTGCTTAGTGTGCACGATAATAATCTGTCTACACAACTCCATTAGGACTAATTTGTCAGAAAAAAATTTGGGGAGCATGTATGGATAGCCTTGGAAAAAGCCAACTCGTAAATAAAAAAAAAGTAGGGAATTGTAAAAATATGCAGCCAAAATCATTGATGACAGTCAAGGCTTCATCTGATACTCTCTTTTGCTCTAGCTAAGGATCGAAAAGATACCAAAATACTGTGAAGAAGGCATCATTTACCCTTTTAAAGTGATGAATTGATCCTTTTAGTGTTAGTTGAGGGTAATATGTGTTAGGACCCGAAAGCACCATTGATTACCAAGTAACTAAACATGCGGAATTTAACCAGAAGTAACAAGTAACTAGAATTCAGAAATAACATAGAATATAAGAGACAATACCCAATTATATTAATACTCTTCCAGAAGGAAATACAAAAAAGAAGATGCCACAGTCTTCTTCCTTACATCTCTAGAGCTCACACACATCTAGAGCATAAACAGTAAATCTCTTCAAGAGCTCACTCTCTCAATTACGGTCCCAACACACAACTCAAACATAGAGTTGTTATTCACCTCCAACCAGTCAGTATCCACTACTGCCAATACCACTAGTCAGTATCACTACTGCCAGTACACAAGTACTCCACATACTCCAAATCTAAGTATACATACATACTCCAAGTAGATCTCCCATGAACTTGCAACAACCTGTAACTCAAATGATCTTACTTTAGAAGGAACTACCTTGCCTTTCTCTTTGCTCTCCAATCGAGTACACACCGTACTCCAAGTAGATCTTACCTGATCTTGCTCTCTGTTGTGTTGCTGTCACCTTGATCCTACTGCCACCTGCAGATCAACCTAGTTCTGCACACTTGCAAACCTAGACCTTGCACACACAAACACTTGTAGATCAATGATCTTACTTACCATGTAGATCTCCAAATGTGGTCTTGCACACCTGCTGACCAAGATCTTACATACATGAAGAATCCTTCTGATTCTCCAAACTAGCACCCACACTTGGCACTGTGGCACTAGGAGGAACACACCATGCTCTCTTCTCTCTAAAGGAGCTAATATTTGCTCTATTACTCTCTAGCACAAATTACAATACAGCCCATGAGTCTCTTAAATAGATCTCATGCAAACAATAATTAGACACCTAATTACAATAATTAGATCTGTAGCTCAAGACTATAATTAGCCTTCTTCATGCAAACAACTGGTTCGTTAACGAACTATCCATAGAACTCATAGTTCAAAATCGCACAGGCGACTGACGTCAATCCCTATCTCCCTGGGGGTGATTAATTTTGATCGATATTTGACCATCATCAATAGCTTCTTGTCTCCACCTGATCGATGTTGGTTGAGCTGACTGACGTCGATTGGCCTGACTGACGTCGGTGACTGTGACACTTAGCACCCTCCTGCAATGTCTACATCAGTGAAGCTTTTAGCTCCACAACTTAACAATCTCTCACTTGGAGATAAACAGTTGCACTATACCTATACTTGTACACTGTCTATTATGTTTTTTGGCTTGTATCCCTCTTCAAGATCAATCCTGAAGACCACCACCACACAACCTGTGGTGCACCTCCTGTCATCCAAGTAACCTGCCACATTCAAACTTACAAACCCATGTAGTGAAGTCCTGACCCTGCATAGCATGTATACCTGTTGCTGGTCCCTCTCAAATACTTGAGAACCCACTTCCCTAAATTGGCTCCTAACTCTCTGATAGCTCCCACTGCTAGAGAAAACTCAGGTTTATACCAGACCTCATGTGATTTCAGACACTGAATTATCCAGCCCTTGGTGTCTCCAGTTCTACATCCTAGGTATTGAACCTCGCTAACACCTAATTCACATCAGCTCCCACTAGAGACAAAATCAACCTATGATCTTCCATGTCTCTCATGCCAAATAATTTTACTGCTCCAAATTCTTCATGACATGCCACTGAACTAACCTTACCCTTAGCTCAGCAAAACCCTGTATGTTTGAACTTGCACCAAGCATACCATCCACATACAGTAATAAAATAATGTTGCGACCATCATCCACCTAGTAAGACAAACATAATGGTTATACTGACATTGACTAAAGCTCTACTTTGTCATCCACTTGGTACCACCTATCAGCCCTGTACCACTGTCCTGCAGCTTGCTCAAGACCATATGACCTGGCCTTTTGTCTCACATGTCCATTCTCTCTATTCTTTAACTAAGGTATCCATTCATCTTTTAGTGCTTTCTTTTGGTTGGCAACCCTACCAAATCTCATGTTTGGTTCTACATCCTATTAATGCCATGCTCTCGCTGTTTCTTGGATCCTTTCTGCTCTGCAGTGAGCAATGAGTATAAAGAAGAAGAACAATGAATTTGAGGCTTACTTACCCTTTCATTCCTCCATATGGGCATGTGAGACTCCTTGACAGCTTGTTGTCTACCCAAAATCTATTACAGTGATCGACCTCGGTCACCACACAATCTGCATCCGACTGACGTCGGTTACATGCGACTGTCTTTTTTGCTGATGCCAATTTTTTGATCAACGTCAATCTTACCTGGTCATCGACGTCTATTTCCTTACTAACACTGGCAGCCACCCTGCCTGACACCACTGGCTCTGGTCTGCACATGACCGACATCGGCATCTGTTTGTTCGACGTCAGTTTCCCTTGACCGATGTTGGTAACTATGTTTGCTTGTGAGTGATGACTTTTTACCCACGAGCTCTCCATAGATCAAAACCCTGTCCAAACCACCCTGCTCAGAGATGTCTAGCCTTCTCCACTGATCTATGTCCATCATTTCCTCTAAAAACACCAAGGCTTTTCAGTTCTTAAGTCTGTCAAACACATCTATCTTTTGCTTAAGAACATGCATCTCCTTCTTGCTCATGTGACCAAGCCTACAAAGCCACGTCTTCGCAATAGAAGAAGAATCAGTAATATAAGTAGATAGATAAAGTATACCTACTTTGTTACCACCAGCTAATTTAAGTGCATCAGCTGTGAGATTTCTTGTGCATCTCTCATCACCCAACTTTTTTGAAGAAATTAGCCACATCTTCAAGACCGGGACCTGCATGACCTCCTTCAACACCCATGTGTTGGCCGCCTGCAATTTTAGCTTCACTTCCCCTTTGCCAATTCTTTGACAAGGCACACCAGCCCCTAAATAAATCTTTTCAAAGTCTCCAAAGACCTTAACATGGAAAAATACTCTATTTCGGATTGCATGGAAAGAGGCAACATAATCTATAAACCAAGATTTTACTTTATCCAAAGAACATCCCAGAGCATCCTGTGCAACAACACTTGCAACATCTGCTTCTTCAGTTCCTTCATGCTGATCTTCTACCAACTAACAATCTTTATTTTCTTGTTCTATATTTTTATAACACCGTAATTGACCATTCATGCTTTTCAGTTCCTCCATTCTTAGTGTACTTTCTTCTGCCATTGCTATACTCCCACTCAATCAGAAACCCCTGAGAGTGACCTGTAATCAAACACAAACCTGCTCCCTGCAACCTTAGCTCTGATACCAATTGTTAGGAACCCAAGGAAGCACCATTGATTACTAAGTAATTAAACATGCAAAATTTAACCAGAAGTAACAAGTAACTAGAATTCAAAAATAACACAAAATATGAGAGACAATACCCAATTGTATTAATACTCTTCTAGAAGAAAATACAACAAAGAAGATGCCACAGTCTTCTTCCTTACATCTCTAGAGCTCACACACATCTAGAGCATAAACATTAAATCTCTTCAAGAGCTCACTCTCTCAATTATGGTCCTAACACACAACTCAAACACAGAGTTGGTGTTCACCTCCAACCAGTCAGTATCCACTACTGTCAGTACCACTAGTAAGTATCACTACTGCCAGTACACAAGTACTCTACGTACTCCAAATCAGAGTATACATACATACTCCAAGTAGATCTCCCATGAACTTGCAACAACCTGCAACTTAAATGATCTTACTTTAGAAGGAACTACCTTGCCTTCCTCTTTGTTCTCCAATCGAGTACACACCGTACTCCAAGTAGATCCTGCCTGATCTTGCTCTCTATTGTGTTGCTGTCACCTTGATCCTACTGCCACCTACAGATCAACCTAGTTCTATACACTTACAAACCTAGACCTTGCACACACAAACACTTACAGATCAATTATCTTACTTACCATGTAGATCTTCAAACGTGGTCTTACACACTTGCTGACCAAGATCCTACATATATGAATAATCCTTTTGATTCTCTAAACTAGCACCCACACTTGGCACTGTGGCACTAGGAGGAACACACCATGCTCTCTTCTCTCTGAAGGAGCTAATATTTGCTCTCTTACTCTCTATCACAAATTACAATACAGCCCATGAGTCTCTTAAATATATCTCATGCAAACAATAATTAGACACCTAATTATAATAATTAGATTCGCAGCTCAAGACTATAATTAGCCTTCTTCATGCAAACAACGGGTTCGTTAATGAACTATCTATAGAACTCATAGTTTAGAACCGCACACGCGATCGACGTCAGTCCTTGGCTGCCTGGGGGTGACCGACGTCGGCTGATATCTGACTGTCATCAACAGCTTCATGTCTCCACCTGACTGACGTCGATTGGCCTGACCGATGTCGATAACTGTGGCACTCAGCACCCTCCTCTAATGTCTGTATCAGTGAAGCATTTAGCTCCATAACCTAACAATATGAATAAATAGGGGTGGTTCTTCTATCTCTTTATGTTGTCAAACCTGAAAAGGTTCGCATTGAAGCTGCGATGTATTCTAAGTATGAAGTCATATAGAACTTCAAAGTAGTAAACACCTTTGTCAATTGCTCATGAAGAGCATTACTGATTTTCTCACCTCAGAAGATGACTTATTTTCCTTGTAAAATTATTTTGATAAAGGGATACATCTATTCATGGAATTGAGAAGAAGATGGTAGACCTCATACTCTGTTGAGGAGAGTAATTAAGTCACCAACTTCCTCTATAAAATCACTCCTTGGAAAATTCTATGGCCATCTAGACAAGTTGGCTCTAGGAGTCTTGAGCTATTTGTTGTTCATAACCTTCTTCGCCTTCTCAAGATCCTTGTCGTATTCCCTATGTGCCTTAATGAAGTCAATTTTTAACACTTTGGTAGCAGGAGGGCACATAAAAATTTTATCAATAAATTTGAGGTCTAATTGAATTATTGCATTGCCACTAGCATCTGACACTACCCTAGTCTCTCTGTTATAGAATTGGGCGCATTGGAGGATGAACTTACTGTGATATGCTACCACAGAGAAAGAGGAGACTAAGTAGATGTTGCTTTCAAATTTTTTTTATCTCTGAGCTTAGGTTTGTCACCTTGGTTCTCTCCATGAACTCGGCCATATCCATGTGGCTGATCTTTGTGTCTCTAATGTCGTCGACATTAGAAGTGACCGAGGTGATTAGAAAAACCCCTTGATATTGGTACTTCATAGCCTTTGACTTCTTCAGAGAAGCTTCAGTCATCGAGATGAGCCTTTGTTGAGAGCACATTGATGAAAAAGGATCTTTAGGGGGAACTGTGATAAGAATCATGGTCGCACAATTAAAGAAATTACATGTCAGGTGATCATGACCAAGGAAGGGCACTTGAAAGGGTCGAAGTGTGAGCGAGTTGGAAAGTGAGAGGAAAAGGGGAGCGGGCACAAAAAATGAAAAGAAAAAAAATTCTTTGAAGTTGGAGAAAAAAATATGTAGGGGTAGCAAAATTTGTCGCCCTTGCATGTGGGACAGGTTTGCATGCATAGGTGGCAAAATTTGCCGCCCTGCATGCTAAGATGAAAAAAATGCATCGACAGCATTTTCCACCATCGACACATATTAGAGAAAAAAATGTGTAAGGGTGGAAAAAATCACTGCCCTTGCACTTGTGGAAAATTAGGTGTAACGGCGGTGATTTTTTCTGCCCTTACACTGTAGTCGGGTCGGGTTGCATCGACGACAAAATTTACCACCAGTGCATGAGATAAAATGCAGTGTGTTAAGGTGGTAAAAATTATCACCCTTACACATGTAGAAATATGGGTAGAAAAAGAGAGGGCGTCAAAATTTGTTGACCTAACACGGAGAAAAAGAAAAAGAAAATCTGAACAGGGAGGAAGGAAAAAGGCGGGGTGGAAAAAGAAAAGTGCCTCAACAAGGAGGAAGGGAAGAGGAGGAAAAAAATAAAATGAAATCTTAACAAAAGAGAGAAAACTAAAAAGAGAAAATAAAATGAAATAAAATTTAAAAATGAAGACCTACTTGGAAAATAACACGCGATAAGAGGTTGAATCTGATGAAAACATGTTTTTTTCCGCTTGTTGGATCATCTAGAGGTAGAGGGCAGGAGGAGGATTGAAAAAAATGAATCAAAAAAGATCAAAAAGAGATTAAATAAGGTGAAAATTGCCCCCAACCACTCGACGCGTGGCACCATAAATGTTGCATGTGAAAATTGAGGTAGTGTAGGGGTGGTGAAAATCACCACTCCTACACTAGAGTTTGAAAGATATGCATGGGTGGTGAAATTTGCCACTCCTGCATGGGAAGGAGGAAAATGTAGGGGTAGAAAGTTTCACCGCTCTTGCATTTTGGCTACAAGGGCAATGAAAAATACTGCCTTTACACTGAAAGGAATAAAAAGATGCATTGGCGGCAAAAAATGCCACCTTTGCATGAAAATGCAAGAAAAAGATTAACTCTGGGAAATGGAAAATTTGTCCCCTGGTCGCATTGAGACTGTAACGATTTTCACATTTTGGTGAAAACATAATAAATATACATTACGAACTTTAAATAATGCCAATTGAGCAAATGAGAGAACAAGAAAAACTCGTCGCAAAAAATAAATTTAGAGAGAAAAATACAAAATGGACAAGTTTTGTAGAGGTTGTTCCAAAAATGCGCTGAGCTAATTTTGGGAACAACAACTGGCTCCTCTTGGGAAACTTCTATTCGATCAAACTGATCGATGGGAGTAGAAACTAGTCTCTAAGTGCTTTCATCCAAGCCATTAGGCTACAGAGTCAAGCTAAAAAAGAAAAGACATGAAAGAAAATAAACAAAACATAAAAAAATATACAAATATACAAGTGAATCCATCTAAAACTTTAAGGATTGAAATGCTTCAGGTGCTGCCCACTGTGAGACAGTGAAAATGGCATTTCATCTTGATACTCCAGTAAGAAGCTATTCCCACCATAGAGTTGTCAAATGATAAACAGACCTTTCCATAAAGAATCAAATTTGTTGTGCATTCCCTTTGGTTCTCTCCTCTTGTCCCACAACAAGACTTGATCTTCATTTTAAAAATCATGAACTTTAGCCCTTTTGTCAAAAAGTTTTTTCACCTGATTCTGATGCACAATAATCTAATCCACCACCACGGTTCACTGCTCATTCAATTCGATTAGATACATGATCCTTTTGTCAATTAAATTTTTGAAGGTTGAATCTTCGATTGCCTTGGCTAACTTGAGCGCTGGTAGTTCTAGAGTGATAGGTATCTCCGCATTCAAGCCGTACAGAAGTTGGAATGGTGACATGCATATGGCCCTCTTGGGTGTAATCTTATCTGCCCATAAAGCATCAAATAATGATTTGTGCCAAGTTCTCTGATTGTCATCTACCAATTTTTTGATAATAGTAACCAGGGTCTTATTGCTCGATTATGCTTAGCCATTCCCTTGTGAAAAATAATCTGAAGTATGGGATAGGGTAATTCCATAATAAAATTAGAATTGAGTAATCTCATATGAAGAGAAACTGGGTACATTATCTGTTACAATTTTAAGTGGAACCCTAAACTGGGAGATGATATTTTCCTTTAAAAAATTGCACACCACTTCTGAAGTAACGTGCTTGGTTTGGATGGCTTCCACCTATTTGGTAAAGTAGTCAGTTGCCATGAAGACATAATCATGTCCAACACTTGAAGGTGGGTTAACTGTGCCAATGAAATCAATACCCCACTATTGAAAAGGCTCTTCGATTACTACTGGCTTGAGGGGTAATGCAGCCAGTTTAGGCTTTCTGACGAACTACTGACACAATTCACATCTATGCACCCATTTGTAAGCATCTTGAAACAGCGTAGGCCAATAGTACCTTAATCACAAAATTTTATGCATTGTAACTGGTGCAAAAAAATGTCCTCCATAGGCCAAATTGTGGAAAGACTCCAAAAGTTTATCTTGTTGCACCTTATCGATGCAACAAAGAAATATCTCATCCAGGCTTCTTTCATACAAACTATTATCCCACAAAACATAGCTAGCGGCTTTTAGTTTAACATTCTATTTTTTCTTTTAGGAGAGATGAGCAAGACACTCACCATAGGTTAGAAAATGGGCAATGTCAAAATACCACTCATCAATAGTGGCAAGGAAGAGGACCGTAGGCACTTCTTCAATCTCCATTTCTTCATTTTCTACTTCCTTGGAGATATCGTCAACAATCAACTAACAAAGACCTTTTCTTCGTATAAGTTTGGTAAGTTTGATGTCGAGATCAAACTCTGAATCTTGGCAATCCAATTACCCCTCTTTGTACCAAACTCCTGTTGAGTCAAAATGGACTTCACCGTTGTATCAGGCACCAAAATCTCAGTATGTGAATTCAAGATATAAAACCTAAAATGCTTAACTGCTTTGACCACCGCATACGCATGCTTCTCTATGTTTGAATATTTTAGCTCATGAGTTTTGAGCAGATAGCTCATGAAAGAAATAGGAAATTCCACACCTTCTTAGTTATGTTGAACCAAAATAGCTGAAAGTGTATGTTCAAAAGCATAACTGTATATTTTAAAGTCTTTAGTGTAGTCTGGACAAACTAAAATTGGTGCACGAGTGATTGCTTCTTTGATGTCTTTGAAAGCTGATTTGCCCTTTGCAGTCTACCTGAAAGTGGCTTTGCCTTTCATCATATTGATAATGTGGCGAGTTTTTTCAGCAAACTTAGGGATGAACCTTCATTAAAATTTAATTTTTTGAAGAAAGAGTGAACTGCAGTTTTACTGGTAGGCAGAATAAGCTCTTGGATGGACTTGACTCTTTATGAGTCAATTTTTATACCTTTTCGGGACACAATATGTCCGAAAAGTTTTCCTTCTATCACCCCAAAAATAGATTTTTTGAGATTTAGAGAAATACCATTTTGATGACAGCATTTCAGCACTCATTATAAATGGTGGGCATGGTCAGAACGATGCTTAGAAAATACTATTAAATCATCCAAGTATACTACAATGAACTTACCCATTTCATCCTTGAAAGCGAGGACCATCACTCTCTAAAATGTGGCACCTGCATTTATCAAACCAAAAGGCATTCTTTGATAAGTGAAAGTGCCCCAAGGTGTGGTGAAAGCAGTCTTATGCTGATCTATTTTTCCAACTTCAACCTGATTGTACCCTGAGAAATCATCTAGCATTGATAACATCTTTGAACCTGTCACCATCTGCAGAACTTGATCCATGATAGGGAGAGGGTAGTTATCTTTTAAAGATGACTGATTCAAGTTCCTAAAATCTATGCAAATTTGAATTTCACCATTCTTCTTTCTCATAGGCACTATATTGGCAATCCATGTGGAGTGGTGGATTGGAAAGATTATTCTGGCATCTAGCATTTTTTGTATCTCAGATAAAATGGTACCTGATATTTTTAAATTATATTGCCTATACTTTTGCTTATAAGGCACTGAATTAGCCTTAAGAAGAATGTCATGGTAGATTTCATCAAGCCTGAGTGATTTCAGGTCATCATAGGAGTATGCTAAGAGATCTATATATTGAAAAAGTAGAGTAGTGAACTTGAATTTTTCTTTGAAAGTGCAGCATTTTCCAATGTTCACCATCTTAGAATCTTCCTTAGTTCCCAAATTTACTTGATCAAACTCCTGAGAAGAGCTTGAATCCATTTGTTGTTGTTTGATAAATCTGTCATGGCTATCAAACAATTTCTCTAAGGAAATCAAGCCTTTGAAAATCTTATTCCCTTTAAGTTGCAGGAACTCCTCATGTGCATTTGTATTTGATTCAAAAGTTGGCTCACATTTCTAAGATTCACTGCCTTCAAAATGTAGCCATTCAAAGTTGTCCTTTTACTCCAAGAAGACAATGATTTGATTGTCATTGTTGAATACTTGCCAATGACTGGCATTATCAGATACACTTGGTCAAAAGACCAGTTTAATATTTTACTTATTTTATTTAAATTTTGAGTGGGGGACCAAGAGAGTAGCTGAAACAGTCAATGCATCAGCCTGGTCATTAAATTCTCTCAGAACGATAGAGATGTTGAAAGCTTCAAAGTTTTCAATTTGGTCTCAGACTAGATTTCGGTAGTGGCACAATATTTCATTCTTGATTTGATAAAAATTTCTTACCTGACAAACTACCAATTCGGCATCCTCTTTAGCATGAAAGAGTTTGATGCCTTTTTCTCTAGTAGCCTGCAATCCAAGTAATAGAGATTCATACTCAGCTATGTTGTTGGTGTTGTTGAACTGCAACTTATACGATGAAGGAATAATATCTCTTTGAGGAGATACCAACACAACTCTGGCTCCTAAACCGGTAGAGGAGCAGCTACCATCAAATTCTAGAATTCATACCTCACTAGACACTACTTTTTCTTTGAGAACTTCTTCACTTGGAGGAAGAGATTCTTCCATACTTTCATTGTGCTTCACCAATTCTCCTGATGCTCTAGCTGAATACATTTCTAACTTGTTACCTGTAGGAGCTTCATCAGATGCCTCATGAACTTCATCTTTAGATAGGAAGTAGTTACCCATGGCCGAAAACACAAACAAAATTTGAGCTTCTAGTGCTGATGATTGGGTGACTACATATTTTGCCTCTTTTTTAGGAAGCAATCTCTTCATAACACCTTTGACTGGGATCTTCGCCTCAGACAAGTCCAGGCTTAGCTCACTACCAACATCCTTACAAAAAAATTTCCCAAGGAGGATGGCGTAAGAGGCCGGGACATCGACCACCAGAATCGTCATTTTTATCCTCTTTTCTGGAAAAGCTGCGAATGCAAATTGGGCATCTTTTATTTGATCAAAGAGTGGGACTTGCTTATTTTCCATAGAAAAACACCTTCTAAAAGTTTTAGTCAAAGTTAGACCAAGAGAATCTGTCACCTTGGCAAGCATAACATTATCAGAAGCTCTAGAGTCTATTATACAATTACTCAATTTATAACCATTTATCAACATGGAAACATAAAAAGGTTCTATTTTCTCAAGTGCAATAGGAGTCACGATAAGATTATTTTGGGTGGATTTATCTTTGAAGAAATCATGAGTTGCCGTTGAAGAATCTTGTCCTATGAAAATAGCTTTATTTTTTATATATTCTGCCAACCTATCAAACTGTTCAAGATTGGCTCTCAAATACTCAATCTCAGTCATTTGAATCTTAGTCTTTTTGGTGTGATCAATTATATCAAATAATTGAAATGAATTTGAGAAAAAGCAAGAGGGCCCATCATCTTGATCTTTAGTGGGTGTGGCACTGGTCTGAGAAATAGAGGTGAAAGATATGGGACGGTTTGAGGTGCTTACCTTTTTGTTAGCTACCTGATCCTTTGGTTGGAAAGGCAATGGAGTCCCTCATTTAGTGATAGAGACCACCGGCTAAGGTTTTTCTCCTACTTTTTCTTTATCAGTTTGTTGAGCTGACTAGTTTTGAGATCTGGTAAAAATAGCATAGGATCTATCAAACACTTCTCCTTTACTTCCAGCTTCATCTTGATAATCCAAGAAATTGATACTAGAGTCGCCAGCTAATTCTTCTTCTTATTCTTCAAAGATATTAGTGTCATCTTGTTGGTCCAACTCAAGTTAGAGCGAGAAATCGTGTTTAGCCTCCATGTAACCGACTGCTGAATTAGCAGGTGTTGCTTCAATGGCAAGTTTTCCATGTGGGAGAGGCAGGCAATTTGGTTGCCCTTGGTTTCAAGCAACATTACCTTGATATGGTTGATTTTGAAATATTCTTCTTGGCATATCTCGATAAGTGGGAGCAGACATACCTTGAGCCATTTGTCTTTTCAAAGCTATCGGTTCGTTTGTCAATTTTTGCACCATAGGATCTGTGGTGCTTGTAGAAGAACTTTTAGCACATGAAGAAAATTTATTTTTACTAGAGTCTTTTTTGATCTTCCCTTCCAGGATAAGATCATCCTCAATCTCAATAGCCAAATTTTGAGCCATAGCAAGATCCATAGGGCCAGCCCGCCTCAACAAAAAACTTACTTCAAGAAGTTGTGAGTTGATGAAAAAGCACTTGAGATTCTATGGCGTGGGCTGAGTGATGGTAGGAATCTGGTTCCTTAACTTATTGAATTTTGCTATGAAATCTCTCATGGGCTCATGGTGTTTCTTCTTCATCTGCGTAAGTTGAGCCAACAAGGCACGTGCATCTTCAACAGATTTAAACCTAGCTTTAAACTTGGATTTGAGTGTATTCCAGTTAGTTATAGTTTGAGCTTGTAGGTGGTAAAACTAATATGTGGCAGTGCATTGCAGAGTTTCTACAAAAATTCTCACTGCCACATCTTCAAATTTCACACTTATTACACAGCATGTTATAGAGAAGGCAGCAATATGCTCATCAGGGTGAACCTTCCCATCACCGTAGAATTTGAAATTTTTTTTCTAGAACTCGAGGTAGTTCGTGTAAAGGTGGGGTCAGATTAAGAGGACCAAAATAATTGTCCCACAGACATTGGGCCATTATAATAGGATGGTTAAATGGTGGGATAACAAATCTTGGTGGGGTCAATAAAGACAAAGCCTTACCAATATTGAGACTAAAAGCTTCACCAAGTATGGGAGATCTGGGGTTGGTAGGAGGAAAACTCTTAGTTTGCTAAAGGTGAGATGGTGGAGGAGAAATCTCAAAATTAGTTTGTTGCACCAACTCGAATACAAGATCAACAATACCTTGAGCTCTTTGGCCTCATGTGTACAATGGATCTACCAGAGTGTAAAATGAAAAATAAATTGGAGCTGCTTCAAATTGAAGCTTGAGGCTTTAAAATGCACGTTCGTATTTTCCAGTAGAGTCACCAAAAGCTATTGGGTGAATATTTTGTTGTCAACTAACTGATGACAAAATGGGTATATCAACCACAGTACAAAGAGATTTATGCCACAAAAGTGTAGGTTTACCACATCTTAATGATATAAATCTCTCCTCTCATCAAGGGGAGGTTCTTTATGAATCACTTATATGCTATATATGTATATAAATAAACAAAAAATAATATTTAGGGTAGTATAACAACATCTATCTCTCTTTTTTCAGAGATGATGTTTATAAAACAAAAGAGAGAGATCCTGGTTGATGGCTGAAAGCATTCCTCTTCTTTCAAAAATGGTATCTAGCATTTAGCAGAAAATCTTCTTGAGTAGTAACAAAGTCCACAATAAAACCCACAAAAGCAAAAAGTCTTTCGTTGTCTCTCTCATTGATTCGGAGCACACGTAACAGTAGAGTGAAGTAAAACCCAAAGTCTTCACCTAAAACTACAACAGATAAAAATATCACCAAGATAAAAGCAGCTCAAAGTCTTTTTTTTAATCTTTTAGAATGGTCTTTAGATAATTTCAATACACACACTTTGCTTATTAAATCGAATAGATGAGAGATTATCAAGAAAGAGAACATAAGAACTATTTCCTAAGTAACACAAATTACTTCAACACAAAGTCTAAAATTAACCTGTTTCTCATTCATTCAACAAAATATGATTTACAAAATAAGCACAAAGTCTCAAGAAGTGTCTCAATTTCAGCAGAGTTTTTGCTCTCAATTATCCAGAGAGATTTTACAAAAGAGATTCCCTCTATATATAGGAAAAAACCTTTAAAATTGGAAAAAAATTAAAATATTGAAAATCTAGTCAAAGATGATTCAGCATTGACTTTGAGACATTTTCAAATTTTTACATGTAATTACATATTACAAAAGTGCATGTACTTTCACAAGACAAAAGTACATAAGCGAATGTCCCAAGTCAATTACAAAGTACACGAGGAAAAAGAAGAGAGAATGGAGGAATAATTCAACTCTTGCTGCCAGACTTCTTCAGATGAGCATCATACATGGCGATAGATGCATGAATTTCTATATTGTCTGATGCAATGGTATTCTTGAAGATTACTTTGGTTCTGATTGTAGCGTTTTTCACTATTGTGATTGCTTTTGCATGACTAGTTAACCTAGTTCTTAGATTATCCAGAGTTAACTGAGTATCTAAAATGTTATCCACATAAGTCTTTGAAAATGCTTTCTCTTCAAAATCCCTTTAGATCATACTTTTGAATTCTTGAATCATCTCTTCTGCTGAAAGAAATCGATTATCTCTAGAGGTGAGTCCACCAGGCAATTCCTCCAATCTGTTCAACAAGCCGATGTCACTTTTTTCACTGGCATCCTTGGAAGACTTGAGATCTTCGATCAGCTCCTTTAGTACCTAGATTTTATATATCAGTGATTCTTTGATTTCAATATAAGAATCTTTGTTGACAATGACATTGATCAACACTAAGGTGTGTTTCTTTAGAGCTTTCATCTCTACCCACTTGCTAAGATATTTATTTGTACTGTCAATATCTTGAGAAATAAGAGAGATGAGGTCTTCTAACTCTGTCTTTATTTTTTATTTTCTCTGTCTTCTCAGCAACCTCTATAAGCAAAGAAATTCCTTGTGTATGCATCTTTTCCATGTAATCTTCAAGTACTTTCCCTTTCATGTAGGTCTTCTCTACTTTTTGGATGACAGGATAATCTATGGAAAAGGCTTCTAGAGTTGCCACCTCTGGGGCAAAAGTGAATCCCCTTACTACAGCAGTCAATTGTTCTACCTTTGCCTTGTAATAATCATCTCTCTCTCTCTGTCAAATTTTTGGACAATGATATCCATTGCAGATTGTAGGTCGCTCTTCACACCCTTGTGAGTTACTTTCCCCAACTCAACATGAGAAATGGAGTAGCTGCTCATGTCAAAATACTCTAGGGTTGCATCTTGTGGAGGTTTGGCTATCTTCAAAAATTTGTGCCCCTTTTCCTCAACCATTTTTGAAAAGATCCTTGACTTCTTGGGGGTCTTAGCTTTCATTGGCACTATTTTGCCAAAATCAAAGTCATCTGCAGAGATGGCTTGCTTCTTCTTTTTAGGTGTGAAATTTGATAACCAAAGTGGGAAAGCAGAAGCACTTATTATAGTAACAGTTTCTGCAGCTGGTGTTACTGGGGTAACATATACACTACTAGTGGGAACAATAGGCGCAGTGGGTGTAGCAGGTGAAACTATATCGGCCTCTCACTAGTCGATGGTAGAGCTGTCTTCGATATTGAAAGAAGGAAATGAGAGACTATGGATAGATCTTGATGATCGAAGAACATCTCTAGAAGCACCTTGAGGGTTGCCAAAAATAAATTTAGAAGGAGAGGTGTCTTCAGAAGGAATGTTGATGGGAGAAAGAGGCGAAGGAGCTGCCACAGGGGATTAGGGTGGAGAAGAAGAAACCCCTACAAGTGGTTATGCCCCCTCTTGGGGAGATAGAGTTTCTATTCCCTGTTGCTCTAAAGACATGTCATCTATTTCCATCTATTATGCTATCTGTTCTCGAGTGCTTTGTTCTCCAACCCCCATAGCTATTGATTCTGGCTCTTTCTCAGCAACCTTTGATTTTTTTGACACAAAGATGATCCTAGGCTTGTGAGGCCTAGAAGAAGAAGGAACGTTGCCTTTATTCTTAGTTTTATTCTCTGCTCTCTTCCTTGTTTTCTCTTGGAATTTAGCCTCTGATTTTTTGATGAATTCCTTCAATGTTATTCCTTTGGTCACTAGCCAATCATTGGTGTTAGCCAATATTGGTTCTAATCTCATCCTTAAAGAGGTCAACTCCTTTTGGGACCACTGAATTGGAGGAAGAGGAGAGTTAGTGACTTTTTTAGCTAGGTATCTACTGTTAATTAAATTTTTATCATCAACCAAATTTTTGAAAATATCTGCAAGCCCTAGATATTCAATTTGCTCCAGAGATAGTCTGTTGTAGTCTATTATTCTGAACTCTTTCGTTGTTCTCAAGTCTATCTAGATGTCTTCAATCATGGGCTCATGAAACTGAGTCTTTCTTATAAGCATATCCTTGACACCCCTATAGTCAAAATTGGGCCTTCTTTTGAACTGCTTCATGGTGACAAGTTGCATTTCTATCTCCATTACCCTGGCAAAATTGAGTATCTGCCAATTTCTATTGGGAACCTGAAACCTGGCTTTTTAAGTTCCATTTGCTTAGTGTGCATGACAATAATCTGTCTACACAGCTCTATTAGGACTAATTTGTCAGAAAAAAATTTGGGGAGCATGTAGGGATAGCCTTAGAAAAAGCCAACCCGTAGATAGCAAAAGGTCGGGAATTATAAAAACATGCAGCCAAAATCATTGACGACAGTCTAGGCTTCATCTGATACTCTCTTTTGCTCTAGCTGAAGATCAAAAAGGCACAAAAATATCATAAAAAAAGCGTCATTTACCCTCCTAAAGTGATGAATTAATCCTTTTAGTGTTAGTTGAGGGTAATATGAATAAACAGGGGTGGTTCTTCTATCTCCTTCTGTTGTCAAACCTGTAAAAGTTTGCATTGAAGCTACGATGTATACTAAGTACAAATTCATATAAAACTTCGAAGTAGTAAACACCTTTTTCAATTACTCATGAAGAGCATTGTTGATCTGCTCACCCCAGAAGATGACTTGTTTCTTTTGTAGAATTATTTTTATAAAGGGATACATCCATTCATGGAATTGGAAAGAAGATGGTGGACCTCGTACTCTGTTGAGAAGAATAATTAAGTCACCAATTTCTTTTATAAAATCACTCCTTGGAAAATTTTGTGGCCATCTAGACAAGTTAGCTCTGGGAGTCTTGAGCCATCTGTTGTTCATCACCTTCTTCGCCTTCTTAAGATCCTTGTTGTATTCCCTATGTGCCTCAATGAAGTCAATTTTCAACACTTCGGTAACAGGATGGCACATGAAAACTTTATCTATAAATTTAGGGTCCAGTCAAATTATCACGTTGCCACTGGCATCTGACACTACTCTGGTCTCTCTGTTATAGAATTGGATGCACTGGAGGACAAACTCAGTGTGATGCACTGCCACAGGGAAAGAGGAGACTAGGTGGATGTTACTTTCAATTATTCTTTTCATCTCTAAGCTCAAGTTTGTTGCCTTGGTTCTCTCCACGAACTCAGTCATATCCACGTGGCTGATCTCTGTGTCTCTAATGTCATCAACATTAGAAGTGACTAAGGTGATTGGAAAAACACCTTGATACTGGCATTTCATAGCCTTCAACTTCTTCGGAGAAGCTTCAGTCATCGGTATGAGTCTTTCTTGAGAGCACATTGATGAAAGAGGATCTTTAGGGGGAATGTGATAAGAATCATGATCGCGCAATTAGAAAAATTACACATCGGGTGATCAAGACCAAAAAAGGGCACTTGAAAGGGCTGAGGTGCGAGCAGGTTGGAAAGCAAGAGGAAAAGGGGAGCGGGCATGAAAAATGGAAGGAACGAAAATTCTCCAGAGTTAGATAAAAAATGGAGAAAAAAAAGATGTAGGGGCGGCAAAATTTGCCGCCTTTGCATGTGGGATAGGTCTGCATGTATAGGCAGCAAAATTTGCTGCCCCTACATGCTAAGATGAGAAAAAAATGCATCGATGGCAATTTCTTCCGTCGATGCGTTTTGGAGAAAAAGAACGTGTAAGGGAGGTAAAAATTATTTCCCTTGCACTTGTGGAAACTTAGGTGTATTAGAGGCGATTTTTGCCGCCCTTACACCATAGTCGGGTTGGGTTACATAGGTGGCAAAATTTGTCACCGGTGCATGAGATAAAATGCAGTGTGTTAGGGCGGCAAAAATTGCCACCCTTACACGGGTAGAAAGGTGGGTAGGAAAAGAGAGGGCAGCAAAATTTTCCACCCTAACACGGAGGAAAATAAAAAGAAAAGCCGAATGGGGAGGAAGAAAAGAGGAGGAAAGAGGCGCGATGGAAAAAAAAAGTGCCTTAACAGGGAGGAAGGGAAAAGGAGGAAAGAAAATAAAATGAAATCCTAACAAAGGAGAGAGAGAAAACTAAAAAGAGGAAAGAAAATGAAATAAAATGTAAAAACAAAGACCTACTTGGAAAATAACGTGCGATGAGAGCTTGAATCTGATGAAAACACGCTTCTTCCCGCTTACTGGATCGTCCAAAGGCAGAGGGCAGGAGGAGGATTGGAAGAAATGAATCAAAAAGAGGTTAAATAGGGGAAAAAATTTTGCCAACCACCAACGCACATGGCCATAAATGTTGTGCACAAAAATTGAGGCAGTGTAGGGGCGACAAAAATCACCACTCCTACACTGGAGTTTGAAAGATATGCAGGGGTGGTGAAATTTGTCACTCCTACATGGGAAGGAGGAAAATGCAAGGGCAAAAAAATTTGTCGCTCTTGCATTTTGGATGCAAGGGCAGTGAAAAATGCCGCCTTTGCACTGAAAGGAATAAAAAGATGCATTGGCAGCAAAAAATGCCTCCTTTGCATGAAAATGCAAGAAAAAGAATAACTCTGGGAAATGAAAAATTTATCCCCTGGTCGCACCGAGACTGTAACAATTTTTGCATTTTGGAAAAAATGTAATAAAGAGACGTTACGAACTTTGAACAATGTCAGTTGAGCAAATGCGAGAACAAGAAAAACTCATCTCAAAAAATGAACTTAGAGAGAAAAATGCGAAACGGACAAGTTTCGTAGGGGTTGTTCTAAAAACGAGCTGAGCTAATTTTGGGAACAACACTCCAAATAGCATTTCCAATGATGATTCTATCCCCTTAGGTCTCATTCTTTTAGGACTATAGCACCCAACTTGGATTATAGCATCAGAACTTAGGGTGTCCATTTTTGGTGCTTCTATCCAAGTGCATTTTTACCACCAATGGTTATTTCCTTTCAGTCTCTACTCCTCTACTTGTTGGCCTCATGTGAATACATTTGACCCATGAGCAACATATCCCTATAAAATCCCATTCAAATTTCATTTACAAGGGGTTAGAAAATATCATAAAGTAAGCAAGACTACTAAGGTAATCTTCCCTATTCTTTGCATATAGCTAACCAATACTACTACAATATTATTCAAATCCTTAGACCAATCCCTAGCCACCTCAAACACACCCAGTTTAGCATTTTACATTTTCATAGACACTATTGCATAAAGCACATCAAGTGAGAAAACTACATATGGTTTGATTCTTCTTCAAAGTATTGGTATGTAGGCAGTGTGTCCCCGCAAGGGGTGTGAATACACATTCAATGCATCGTACACACACTAACCCCCGTTCTTTCTTAAATTTTTTCAAAGCACAATGGAGTCTAGAGTTTGAAGACTAAATCATCTCTATAAAGATTTTTGTAGACATCCAACATTCAAAATTTTATATGCAAGCTCACATGGACTTAGCGAACAAAACCCAAAAATCTCAGGTCTTCTGGAAAATAGCGACAGAAGAGGACTATAGCACTGGACCTCAAGGTGTCATATTTCAGTGCTTCTATCTAATTAATAAATGAAGGCTAGATCTTGATTTGTGATAGTATCCCAATCCTACATAGTGAATTTCACTCCTTGCAACATATGTCTCAGTTAGTTTCCAATTAAGTCTTATTTTCTCTCTTATTACTATTTTTATAAAGATTCAAATTACAAACAAATTATATAAATCATTATCTAAATTATTGCATATTTATTTACTGTTTTATTAGTCCATACCCTTAACTAAATTAAGAATAATACACCAATATTCCCAAATTTGTTAAATCACTCCTATACCCAATGGCCATGCTAATGTTAGGTGCATCTTATTCCATAAGTCACATTATCACAAGTTATATCTTTCTATAACATTTTACCATGTTGAGATATATATATTGGTTACAAATGTCTTACTAGTTACTCATTTATTACACAGTGCCACATGGATATATTACTTTACTATGATGTGATACTAATATACATATAGTGTAGACTAGTTTTTACTTGTTATATAATTCATTATGATATTACTCTTACATGATAGGGTAATCATTGCTTAACTATTGTGTGTGGTATTTGGCCTTGTTTATTTAAATATATTTATGTCCCTTGATTGTGTTTCTTAGCATTATTTATTGTGATATCTTTGTCCTTTATTTGTGGCCCTTAGCCTTTTTTGTCATGACATTTTTATGTCCCTTGTTTTTGTCCCTTGGATTAATCTAATAGTTTTGGTTGAGATTGTTAAGCTTGTTGAGTTTGGAGGTGTCATGATTCATATCATGCACCTCCCCCTTGTATGCGGTGTCATTATTTTATTATGCACCTCTTTACTAATTAATCTTATTCATTAATTAAATGGTTATATATGTGTGCCTAATCGATACACATATCTTGACATGACATTTTTATGCCATGAATTACGTTACAAATCATCATATGCTCCAATGGGGTAGTATTCTTCCTTTATAGCTTCTATGAAATCATCCCAGGTAGGTTCCACCTCAAGGCCAATATCATCTGTACCAAATCTCTTCTTGCACACTTCCCACTAATTTTTTGATAGGCAATGATGCTTTCAAAAGAGCAAAAGTGATCTTCTCTTTATTGGTGAATTTATTTACAGAAAAATAAGAAGACAATTGATCCAACCAATTTTCTACTACATCAACATTGATTTTGCCTTCAAATGTAGGGATATCAAAATTCACCTAAACCTTGAAGGGTGTTGGGGCACTGAAAGGATGTGGTGGTGCAGATGAGGAGATAAAATTTCCCATCGAGATTTGTTGGAGAATTTGGGTGAATTGTTGTAGCATATGCACTTGCTATTGTTGGAGGGCTTCATTCACCATTTCTTTGAAAGGATCGGATGTCTCGGTGTTATCCACCATTTGAGGTCGTTTAGAGTGAATAGGTAGATAGTTTGGAAGCTTTGTTGTTTTCCACCCAAGCTTCTTGTAGTTTGACCTCGTCCTTAGGATCATACACTCTCAAGACAAACTGCTTTGATAACACTGATCCAAAACTCAGAAGCTTTGGTTGAAATATAATTCAAGACACAAGAACAACATAACTATAATAATGCTATCTCTGAGAAGAGATGTTTTATTGATCAAATTTGCAGACCCAAACATATGCCTATCTCTGAGAAAAGATGTCTAATTTCTATTTCAGGTTACATCTTCATTTATACACATTTTGAAGGTAGGAGGAGGATGTGGAAGGTCACCAATCTCGAGGGAGATTAAGTGGTTCAACTTCCATGATTTACAATAATATAGAATTCGATGAATTACTATTTTTAGAAACTTACTATTTTTAGACTGCACTACTAAAATTGAAATTTGGGGCACTTCCATTTGGTTTTTGGGGGTAAAAACCTATTGAGTGAAGCTCATGCCATCTCACAGTGTCCCCCTCATTCTTATCTTTCCAATAGTTCAAACGAGGAGTCAAACAGAGCTATGGTGCAAAAGTTATGGCTCCCATAAGTTCTGCCACCAATTGGGGTAGAACCGTCCCCTGAATTATCACTTGAAATATTGCTCAGATCACTCAGGGTCATGGAGGTCATGGAAGTGTGAAGTTCAATTTTTATGTTCATGTCTTCCTATGGACTCTAATGACATGTTGGATTCATAGTTTGATTTTATGTCCACTCAGATCCGAATGCTTTTGATATTTATGTATACTGTGGCCATGTTATAGAATCATATGCAATATATCATCATTGGGATCCAAGTTTTATTTATCTTTCACCTTTAATGTATCTACTCATATTTAAATACGTGGCAATATCTTATTGCCTCATTGTCATGGAGTCATAGATATATCCAATATTTGAAATATCTTTGTTTGAAGTATGTAAATATGTTGGGATTTCTCCTTAACTTTATATATTTTTTGCATTTGCATCATTTTTTATTCAATGTTCCTATATTATTTTTGCAACCCACAAATATATTGGATATTAAATTTGTCTTCATATCCGCTCAAGTTTACACATTCTCCATCGTTATATCTATCACAGTTACATGGTAAAATTTATGTAGTGCGACCTTCCTAAGTTTGATGTCTTTGTTCTCTTTGACCTTCATGCATGGCCACTCAAATTGATACATGTTTATACATTGTATGTATAATAATATGTGATTTTGTGGCCTTAATGACATTAGATAATTTGGACCATCCACTGTTTACATCATGCAAACTCTAGGTCACATAGGTCATGGGGTTGCGATGTTCACTTCTTCCCATGGACTCTATGGATGCATTGGATTCACAGTTCAATTTTTATGTCTACTCAAATATGATTTCCTTTCATCTTTGTGTATCATTTCCACGTGGTACAATCCTATGCAATGTATCTTCATCAGGGTCCAAGTATTCTTTGTATTTCACCTTTATTGTGTCCAGTCAAAATGATACATGCAGCAGTCTCTTATTACCTTGTAATCACAAAGTCATAGAGTATCTCCAAGTTTTGAAATGCCTTTGTTTGATTACACAAAATCATTTGCATCATTTTTCCTATAGTGTTCGTGTCTTCTTTGTGAACATTACGGATGTGTTGGTTGTTAAATGCACCTTCATATCTACTCAAATTTAGATGTTTTCCATCCTTACATTTTTCGGAGCCATGTGGTGAAATATGCATAGTGTAACCTTGTTGAGTTCAAAGTCTTCATTCTCTTTGACTTTTACCTATGGCCACTTGAATTGATACACGTTCAAACATTATAGTTTTAATAATTTGTGAGACTATTGCGTTACTCATATAAGATAATATGGACCATCCATGTGTCTGCATCATGTAATCTAGGGGTCACACAAATGTGATGTTCACTTTTGATGTTCATTTTTTCCTTTACATGCCACAAACACATTAGATTCAAAGTTTGATTTTATGTCCACTCAAATCGTAATGCTTTTGATCTTTGTGTGTACCATAGCCACGTGGTAGATTCCTATTCACTGTATCCTTGTTGGGCTCCAAGTGTTATTTGTCTTTCACCTTTATTGTGTCCATTCAAAGTGATACATGTGGAAATCTCTTATTTCATTATAGTCACGAAGTCACTAATCATCTTCAAGCTTTGTCGTTCTTCCTTGTGCAATTCATAAATGCATTGGATATTAAATTTTCATTCATATCCGCTCAACCCTAGACATTTTCCATCCTCATATTTTTCAAGGCCACATGGTTAAATTTGCATAGTTTCACCTTTCTGAGTTTGAAGTCTTCATTCTCTTTGATGCTCATGCATAGTCACAAGAAGTGATACACAGGTAATTTCTTGTTGATTTGTAGTTGTTGGGTCACAATGTGTTGCAAATGCTTGAAATGCCTTTATTTGAAGTTTGTGGATGCATTGAGTTCACAATTCATTATGTATTCCTCTTACGCACAGCTTCCCTACACAATGAATAAACATGCCACAAGCATTTTTTGAAAACATTAATAAAACACACACACTACTTTAGTAAAATCTGCAATATCAAAATAAAACACATCACAATCATCACGATGTCTCAAAGTCATAGAGACACAATGTCTCTATTATTCTCAATGTGGCCTAGTGAACTCCGTGGATCCATTGAATCTTAGAATCCACTTTATAATCGTCAACATTTGCTTTCTTCTACATGTGATGACATCTTTTAAATAAATAAAGACTAATATATTTGAAAACCATAAAAGTGAATTTTTGAACAAGGAACATTTGGCATGTTAAAAGGTCATGGCATTTTAATACTTTAGTCTGTATAAATTTTAAGATGTATTTTTAAAATGTTTAGGTCTTATCTTATATGCTTTTCGATGTGTGACAAATGCACACTTTTCAATGTTTAACAATGTCATTGAATGTTAAGGGAGAGGCACCAATAGTTGAGCAAGTACCAATGTTTGAGATAGTACTTGGTAGAAAAAGAGTCAATAGTTACTTACATTTAATTGAAAAGTATGTGTACAATTTACAAATGATTATATAATTTTGACTAAATAGTAGTGCAAAGTAACCAATCATATGATGACACATCACCTTCACAAGTATAAGATACTCAATACACAAGTTTTGGTCACACTTATTTTCTAATATATTTCAAAATTATTATTTTAAATCAATTCAAAATATGACTTTTCCTCTACTTAAACTTTCAAATAACCATTGTTCATACATCAAATAGTGTTTTTACAACATACTTATTAAGTGGCCAGAATAAGGGGCATGAGTATTGGTGCCCCTCTCCTAATAGTAATTTATTTTATTTTATTTCTTACTAGAATTTTCCATTACCCTATTATACAATAACTATCATTTCACATACTTTATCTAAAAACTACCATATTACCACCCAAATGGTAATTGCACAAGTACAATGTAAACACCATATCTATATTAAAAAAATTAGCAAAATAAATATGCATATCCTTTCTAACATACCATGCAACATCAAGAGCAACTGCTAACCAATGATTATATAAAAAAAAAATAGCAAAATACATATCCATATCCCTTCTAACATACTATGCAACATCAAGAGCAACTACTAACCAATGATTATATTAAAAAAAATTAGCAAAATAAATACCCATATCCCTTCTAGCATACTATGCAACATCAAGAGCAACTGCTAACCAATGATTAAATGCATCCTGCCAACAAATCAGCAAAGTTCCACATTTGTTGCAAGTGACATAAGAAGTTTTCTTCATAATTTAGCTTTCTAGGATTATTAAAAAGATTTCCCTCCTTTCCGAAGTCACTAATTGGACAATGGTGGTTCTTGTTCTTTTATATGTACATTTTGTGGAATATTTTAGCATGTCCTCTGGATCTAGATCAAGATCATTTGTAAGCTTGTTCATAACCATGCCCAACATGTTTCGACTACTTGCTAAAACTCTATTTTTTAAAAGGCAAATGTGGGTATACAATAGATTGTGCTTGAAATTTATCAATCTAGGTGGCTAAACACTCGAATGGTGGTCTTTATTTTTCCATTTTGGACTGGCCTTGCCACCAAAATTAGAATTTGTGCAGGCCCTTTGTGCCACTAGCCAAGAGATGTTTGGTGTTAATGAATTCTCAAACTGGGAGCATTACTGGTACTTCATAGATTCTTTTCAAATGGATGTCATTTTTGGATTGAGTTTAGCTTACATTTGTCTCTTGTTCCTTTTTTTTTTTTCCGATTTTTGTTATTTAAATTTTTAAAAATAAAAAAATTATACCAAAATAACATTTAAAATTTATCAAATAAATGTTCATTATTCAATAGAAAGGTAAATATATAAATAATTGAATTAATTAAATCTAGTTTTTAGATATTTACTTCACACGACATGTGTTTTTTTCACAATTTTGTACTAGTTGTTTTATTTAAAACGTGTGATTAAGTTGTCTAGTGTTGGTAATATTTATTTATAACCAATAAATGAATTAGGATAGTTGTCTTGCTCAGAGCATGCGGTTAAGTTGTCAAGTGTTAATAATATTTAATCTTAACTTGTAAATTGTAACGGTTTTTAAGGCGAAATGCATGTAATTAATAAAAATGGTCTAGACCCTATAGCACTTAATTTTTAATTTATGTATGAAGGCTATTTTAGGTAAAGAAAGTTGCTTAGTGCTAAGTTTGATGATGATTTAAACATTATTTAAGAAATTGTCTTTGTCCATCGGTCATTCTTGCCATCTATATCACTACATGTCAATGTTTTTAGTGGTCGCGACATACAAACGTAAAATGCACTTTCTTAGATTTCACTTAAACATGCTTTTATGAATGATGTAGATTTCATTATCGATCATTTATATCAGAATGACAATCCTCATATATATTTTTTACGACCTTAATAAATATCTAAAAAATTTAATTAATTTGTATAAAATAAAAAAATTAATTAAATTTTTAATTTGATTTATATATCTTATATATCAATATTAAATAAAAATATTATGAATAACATAAATTCAATAATAAATTAACATATAATTTAATTTAGATAAATAGGTTCTTTTCACAAATACATTAGGTTCTTTCAATCAAATCAATGTATATCAAGTACATTAGATTCCTTTAATCAAATCAATGTTTTGTGAATTCCTTTAATCAAATCAATATATTTCAAGTACATTTAATTTATTTTCATTATATCATGGAATTATGAATCATTTCTACAGGTATGTGATAAAGACAAAACGTGGATAGATTAAATTATAAGTTGCCATCCGATAAAATAAAAATTAATGACATATCTGGTTGAAAGGTTAGCTTGAAAGGGGGTGTCTTGTTTTAAGGGCATCTAGATAACTATGTTTACTTTTCTCTTTCAAAATATGGTAGGACCATTTTGCAAGAAAAGTGTTTGGAACCCCACTCCAGACAAGCTTAATTGCTAAAGTAGAAGACAACATTAATATTTTATAATTGTTAAAGTTGTTTGGGTGTGAATTTCAAAGGTGAAGTTTGAAGGTCCAATCAAAAGGTGTAATTGACTCAAGTTTAGAAAGTATTAAAGGGATACATTTTACCATTACTCATGAGAAGGCAATGATATAACATTTATTATACCATGCAGTGTTTATTATTATTAAGTATATGACATCTTTTTCAACATAATTATGGTTATTTTGTTTTGGGAATATTTTTGTACAATAAATTGTAATTATAATGATAGCGTTTTAAATTTATTAAGATTTTTCAGATAAATTTATTTGATATTTATATTATACATATTATTAAAAAAATGATATAAAACATAAAAATAATTATTTATATTTAATTAAAGATGTTCTATTATGAATATAACAAGATTTATATTTTTATATATTAAATAACTTTTTATTCATTTATATGAATAATATTGTAAAGTATTTGATATTTCAATTAATTTATATTGGTTAAAAAGATTTCAAACTTTCTAACAAATATCAATGATAAATCATATTTTAAATAAATTTTATTAAGAAATGAGCGTGTTGAACAATTTAAATATTATAAATATTTTTATATAAAACAATACAATAAATTGATTGGTTTATTTATAAACAATTTAATAGTTATTTTAGTACTGATTCCTATAATATCTTCTTATAATACAAACTATAAATTTTATTTTCTTATATAATTCCTAAATCATATTTTAGAAAAACAATAATACTCATTAATTTCTTTCTAAAGCTTTCTTCTTCCCAATAAAAATTGAACTACATAACAATTAATTGATATGGGAAATGAAACATAAGAAACATAATCCTTCATTTTACTCCTTGCTTGTTTTTGAAGCCCTCGTCAGCGATTTAATTGTTTCTATTATAGAATCTTAATCTTATAAATTATGCTAGTTATATTCTTTCTTATCTTGCTAAATATTCATGATTGCTTGTTAAGCGCTCTGACTCCAAAGGTAACAAATTACTCTTAATGTTGTGCAGCAGAATTCTAAGTAGTTAAAATACAGAAAAATGAGATATAAAAGGTAAAATAAAGAAAGAGAAGAAGTCGAGTTAAGAGAGTCTGGAAAGAAACAAAAATCTAATTAAAACCTGAGTCTGGAGATCGTCAACTAAGAGGGGGTCCCAACCATCACAAAAAAAAAAGAGGAAATTGCAATTAAAAACTTAAGCAAAAACAAAACTTCAGATTGTAAAAAGATCAAATACATTCATTATGCTCTGATACACTGAATGAACACTATTACAAAATGGCTACTCTCTTCTGAACTGAAAAATATCATAATTACTTATATAAAATGATGACAACAGTTCAAGGATATTTGTTAAATGACATTAACGACCAACTCAATTTCTTGCAACTTAAAAGAGTCCATTTGATTCAAACATATTGAGGCATCTGCATATATGAACTAATCAATGGTTGTCAATAATCAAATGATGACACCAGGGATATCAGAGATGCTTTGTGCAAATGCTCTTTATGTTACCTTGTGATGTAATTATTATAAGGGAGAGAATTACAACTCATCCTGTCAAAATCAAAAAGAAATTAATCATAAATTTTTCTTTTCTTAATGAAAATGAATCAAAACATCGAACAAAAAAGAATATAATTATTCCAAATATTATGAAATTTAATTTATATGAACTGTGAAAATATAAAATATTTAATCAACCATAATTGTTATTATCTTTTTATCATATACTTTATAAAAAAATTAAAAACATCCCTTAACCTTATGGTCAGTTATTATTAATAAACTAAAGGAAACCGTGATTAATCCATTGTGTTTACAAAATTCAGAAAATACAAATTGGGAATCTTTGGCCGTCTCCATACCCCATCTTCTTCCTCATCCCAGTCATCCGGCTACAACAGTAATACATAAAGTTCATTGTCAAAAAGGTTGTTTGAAATCTAAGAAATTGAATTGATTAAAAAGACCAAAAAAGATTACTACACAGAAACTTGTTCAAGAAAATCATAAAATTGTGGATACCGCTCAGTTTCAGAACTCAAAGTGCATATCCTGATTTCAACCTCCTCGGCCTAATTAGTTTATTGGAGTGTCCAAATATTATTGGGAAATTATAAAGTATGTTTGTGACCATTAGAAATTAAATGGAAGTTAAAATTATTGATAGTTTAAGTAAAGAAAGATTAGTTTATATTATTTTAAGTGTAAAATTTGTAGGTGAACAATTTTTAAAGAAGATTGATTGGGAAAAGTGAATATGTTAATTTTATATTTTAAGAGTGGGAGGACTAAGTGATGTTACATTATGGAGTGTGCTTACAATAACATTTACATCAAATACATTGACAATGTGAATATTAATATTTGATATATTCAAAAAGTATACATTTCGATGAGAGTTTGAAGGAGGAGAGAGGAGAGTACGGAGCACTAATGGTCTTTGGGTTTTTAAGGTTTTTCCATGCTTTTTTTCACATTGTTGATTTGTCTGATCTAAGCAGGAGTTATTGATAGCGTATTTACTGCACTGAGTCAGGGTAGCCATCCACCATTTGGGTGATTTGTCACCTTCCCCTGTATTAAATGGTCATTGCCATCCCTTCTGCATCGTTTGATGTAGGTACCACCGATGGGAACCAGCTAAGCCATGCCACCAAAACAAGCTCGGAAATTTGTTCCAAAGGTTTACCATGAGGTATTTATTTTGACTATGATGCTCCTCTACCATATGTGGTTCTAGATCTACCAGAGTTTGATAAACTCTGTTATTATTTTTAAAAAATTATCCTTGTTGCTTACTTTGTGGGTCGAGTTCCTCTTGAGAGCCTTTTGAAACAACGGGTTCACAACCATTGACAAGGCCATGGGATGAAACTGGAAGGAGTCCAAAACCTCACTAAGGATTGTTTCGTTTCACAAACCCTAAACATTATAGAGCTATTGTTAACCATGGCCCATGGTTTATTCACAACACCCTAGTTATTTTTCCCCATTGGACTCGACACTTCCAAGTCTCTAAACAAGCTAAGCTTAAAATCTCAGTATGGGTAGAGTTTTCAGGGTTACCTCTTCCTCTGTGGAACTTTGTCGCCCAATTTATCAAGCCTCTAGCCCACTTTATCTGCCATGAGCAACCAAAGTTCTATGTAGCCCAGCCTCAAAGAAGGGTTTGTGTTGAAATAGACCTTGCCAAAGATCTCAAAGAGTCAATCGATGTTCAAGTGGGCAATAATTGATTCTCTTAACGTGTGCTCTATATTAACTTTGCAAACACTTTTTTCAGGTGCCAGGCTTCGGACCACATGATTAGAGAATGTCTTCTAATCGTCCCCACTACTTCGGTCCCTAAAGACAAAAATGGGTCTGAGACAAAACCCCAATCCTCTGGTGGGTGGACCACGATTTCTAATAGGAAAAATATTATTGCCCGTGGCAATGTAGACCTTAGCCAACTATCTACCGGCCCACAAGGGGGCCCAGTTCCTCGACCCCTTCTGGGAAAGCCCCGACACTGTCACAAGTTAAACCCCCACCTCCCATTTCCCGGTCCCCATAGGTAGTCGCTCAGTTTGTGTCTTCCCCATCTCCCATTTCTATGGCTCGTTTGTCACAACCCCTTTCAGGGGTGAATGAGTAGGATTCAGATATGGGGCTTGTAACCTTCAAAAGTAAGGCTATTATACGCCACTCACATAATCCCTCTCCCTCTCTAGATGAGAATTATTTGCCAAATAAAAGACAACCCTTCAAGTTTGGAGAATTTTATCTTTCAGGGTCAACTTTCAATCGATTTGCAGCGCTCTCAGACTTCTCTGAGGGAAATGATATGAATTTAGATGTTTCTTTGGAATAAATGATGAATAAATGATGACAACTGTTCCTGACTCGTAAATATACGGTCAGGAACAGTTGTCATCATTTATTCACATGAAAGTTTTATGCTTGCAAGAAGTTAGCAATTCTGATTTTTTGCTTCAATCTGCAACTCGCACTCTTTGGGTTAGGGGCCTCTCAAAATCCAAGGCGAAATGTGCGTAATTAATAAAAATGCTCGACTCTAGAGCTCTTAATTTTTAATTCATCTGCAAAGGCTATTTTAGGTAAAGAAAGTTGCTCACTGCTAAGCTTGATGATGATTTAAATGTCATCCAAGAAATTATCTTTGTCTGTCAGTCACACTTGCCCCCTGAGTCACTACATGTCAATATTCTTAGTGGCCACGATATACGAGCGTGGAATGTACTTTCTTAGATTTCACTTGAACATGGTTTTATGAGTGAAGTGGATTTCATTGTCAATCATTTGTGTCAAAATGACAATCCTTCTACTTTATTTTTTTTATAAAAATATGATGAATAACACAAATTCTATAATAAATTAACATATAATTAAATTTAGATAAACATATTTTTTCCACAAATATATTAAATTTTATTTATCAAATCAATATATTTCAGAGTACATTGGATTTCAATGAATTTCAAGTACATTAGATTCTTTTACTGAGATCAGATCAATGCATTGTATTATGGAATTATGAATCATTTCTACAGCTATGTGATAAGGACAAAACGTGGATATATTAAAATAGAAGTTGCCATCCAATAAAAATAATAATAATGACATATCTGGTTGAAAGGCAGATAACCATGTTTACATTTTCTCTTTCACAATACTGTATATATAAAAGCATATTGTAGGACCATTTTGCGAGGGAAGCGTGTTTGAAACCCCTCTCGAGACAAGCTTAGAGAAATTTATTACATAGCCGTCGAAGCAGAAGACAACATTAATATTTTATAATTGGTAAAGATGTCTGGTTGTGAATTTCAAAGGTGAAGTTTGAAGGTCCACCCATGCAGGGAAAAGGTGTAATTGAGACTGCATTTAAAAAGTATTAAAGGGATACATTTTACCATCATTCATAAGAAGGCAATGTCATGGCATTTATTGAACCGTCCAGTTTTTATTATATATGATATATTTTTCTTATTATTATTTTGTCTTAGGAATATTTTTGTGCTGTAAATTTTTTGTTATTATAATGATGATGACAGCGTTTAAAATTTATTAAGATTTTTTTCGATAAGTTTATTTAATATCCACATTATATGTATTAGTAGAAAAGTAACAAAAAACATGAAAATAATTATTTATGTTTAATTAGAGATGACCTGCTAAGAGTATGATAAAGGTTTATATTTTTATATATTACATAACTTTTCATATATTTATGTGAACAACATTATACAGTACTTGATATTTTCAACTAATTTAGACTTGTTAAGAATATCTCAAACTTCCCACTAAATATAAAAGATAAATTATATTTTACATAAATTTTATTAAAAAATAAGTAAGAATAACCATTTAAATATTATAGATATCTAATACAATAAGTTGATTGGCTCACCTATAAACAATTTAATAGTTATTTTAGTACTGATTCTTATAATATCCTGTCACGACACAAGTTATGTCATTTTCTTATTCAACTCTAAATCATATTTTAAAAAACAAAAAATTCATTAATTTCCTTCTAAAGTTTTCTTCTTTCCAATAAAAATTGAACTACATAGCACATTAATTGATATAAAGAATGAAACATAGCAAACATAATCCTTCATTTTAATTGTTTCTACCATAGAGTCCTAATCTAATAAATTATGCTAGTTATATTCTATCCCATCTCACTAAATATTCATGATTGCTTGCAAAGCACTCTGATTCCAAAGGTAATAGAGTACTCTTAATGTTGTGCAGCAGAATTCCAAATAGTTAAAATACAGAAAAAATGAGACATGACGGGGTAAAATAAGAAAGAGAGAAAAAACCGAGCTAAGAGAGTTTCGGAAGAAACAAAAATCTAATTAAGGCCTGGGTCGAGAGATCGTCAACTAAGAGGGGTCGCAACCATCACAAAAAAAAGAGAGATCGCAATTAAAAACTTAAACGAAAACAAAACTTCAAGTTATAAAAAGATCAGATGCATTCATTATGTTCTGATAGACTGAATGAAGACTATTACAAAATGGCTACCCTCTTCTGAACTGAAAAATATCATAATTACTTATATAAAATGATGACACCAGTTCATGGATATTGTTCAATGATATTCACGACCAACTCAATTTCTTGCAACTTAATAGAGTCCATTTGACTCCAAAAGATATTGAGGCATTTGCATGCATGAACTAATCAATGATAGTCAATTATCAAATAATGACACCAGGGACATCAGAGATGCTTTGTGCAAATGCTCTTTATGCTGCCTCGTGATGTAATTGTTATAGGGAAGAGAATTACAACTCGTCCTGTCAAAATCAGAAAAGAAAATATCAACAATAAATCTTTTCGTAATGTTGAACAAAAAAAGAACACAGTTATTCCAAACATTGTAAGATTTAATTTGGAGGAACTGTAAAAACATAAAATATCTAATCAGCCATAGTTTTTATTGTCTTTATCAGAAAAACATCCCTCAACACTATGGTCAGTTCTTATTAATAAAGGAAACTGTGCTTAATCCATTGTGTTGACAAAATTCAGAAAATACAAATTGTGGAGAAGATAGACTTACATGATAGTCATCGTCGTCGTCATACTGCTTGAAGTGGACAATTAAAACAGTCAGCCACCATTCCAAGAGAAAAAGGAAACAACCAAATTCATCGAAATAAATGCAGAGAAATAAAAGCTAAAAGCTGACGACCATCAGTGCAGTTTTGGAAAATTACAGAGATTAAAATTTGAAACTTCCTAACACTAGTTCCAATAGTAAGTAATCTTTCAGTGCGAGGAAAGGCAAAATTGTATCCTACCCTTCGGTGTTTTCTCCGAATCCGATCCTTCATGCGGTCTCTATCACGGTATCCTCGATCACGATCGCGTTCCTGTCTCCTACGCTCACCTTCCCTTCTTGCCCGTTCGGCTTCCTGTATAAATTGAGAAATTTATCACAACTGAATCAGAATCTTTGTGACCATATCAAGATCAAATAAGTCCATTCACCACCTACGGCATACCTATCTCAGAATGCAATCCCCAAAAAAAAAAAAAAAATGGAAATTATGAGCCTAAGAGGTGACTCGAAACGTTGACAATAAATATGGATAAGATCACAGCTTCTGCACTACAAGATGCCAATTCTATTCACTGCGAATTCTTAACTGATAATAAATTATATTAATGTCCATGAGTAAGAGTAGGTCAACAGGACTCTAGAGTATATCAAGTTGCAGTATAAAAGTACTAGGTTAGAAAGAACCCTAGAAGCTTCAAATAACTGACAACTAAAACAATGAAAACAAAACTAGAGGTAACCCCCAAGCCAGAAAATCCTAACCATGTTATTAAAGCACAAAGCCTCAAACTTGAGAAACTAAAAATTGGAAGACAATAAAAAAGATGGATCTGATGTTGATCAGCAAACAAAACACCACCTTATATTATGAAAAATTGCTATATACCTCTTCCTCTTCTTTTTGCCTCTTTTTCTCTGCCTCGTCAAAAGCCTCTTTTTCAGACTGGAAAAAAAACAGCACATAATGCAAACTATGAGCATATAAAAAATTGGTAAACAACATGAATCTGAGAGATTGATGGAAGATGAAATACCTCCTTGTTTCTTCCCCATGTCTCCTCGGCAACCTGCCGGGCATATTCGGGGTCATCGCAGACGAGAATGTTGTCAAAGACTGAGCCTGCCTTCACCTGCATTCAAATTAAAACATATGAGGATCTTACTTTTTACACCACTTCACAAGTACAGATAATTGAGGTATCGAAAGCCCTTAAATCCTTACTTGCCAAACTTCAATCCCAATATATTTCAAAGGCTTGAGCACATAAAGATCTGGATCGTCTTCAAATTCTGAAAAAACAAATTATGTGGACAAAATGAATGACATGAATGCGTTGGAGTCATAAACATGTGCAAGAAATGCTTATGAATGCCAAGAAGAGAACGATGGTGTCAATAGACTGGAGAGAAAAAAGCCAAACCACTCAGAACAGTAAAAGTGTTAGCCCTATATAACAGTCAAGGACTGGGCCCAAACCTGGATTGTCAATCCATGGAGTCTTCCACTTCCCTTTGTAATTGGGGTTTTTAATTTTCTGTTGATAATCGAATATGTTATTCAAATGATTGCATCAAAGATTGTGACACAAAAAATTGTGGCTAAAATATGGAATTATTGTGCCACAAACCTTAGGCTTCCAAGGCCCCTTGTATGCTGGATTGGGAATCTTTGGCCGTCTCCATACCCCATCTTCTTCCTCATCCCAGTCATCCGGCTACAAATAGTAATACATAAAGTTCATTGGCAAAAAGAAGGTTTGAAATCTAAGAAATTGAATTGATTAAAAAGACCAAAAAAGATTACTAAACTAAAACTTGTTCACAAAAAAATATGCATACCTCTTTAGCTTTTGGATCTGGTATCTCCTTTGGGATAGAATCATAGCCCTGAATCATAAAATTGTGGATATCGCTCAGTTTCAGAACTCAGAGTGCATATTCTGATTTCAACCTCCTCAGCCTAAGGCAAAAATGAGTAAAATATTTCAAAATGCACAATCTTACCTCTGGTTTTGTGGCATCAGGATCATCAATATACTCTCTATCATCCCAATCTTTAGGCTGTTAAAGTTAATATACATATCAAACAAGTTAATAGAAAACGAAGGTTTTTTTATCAACAGAGTACACTACGGTATCTAATCTCAAAGTAAAAACAACTACAAACTACATTAATCATTTTAACCAAAAATCTTCATTTTACATTAATCGTTACAAAGAAAAATAATGTAAAAGATAAAGACCATACCTTTTTGGCATTAACATCTTTTAATTTTCTGGGTGGAAGAATATCCCAGTCAGTGTATAGGCTTCCAGACTCCCTTTCTCTATTGTCAACCAGGATACTGTAGGATGCATCTGGTCTTATGATAAAAGTGTAGACATGAGTAAGTTTGTCTGTCTCGCAGGCAAGATCTTTCTTGATTGGATAATTCTGACCTTGATATGACACTATTGCATGAAGCTTCTTTGTCTGTGTACCACAAATGTCCGGACCAAACATTACACTGCAACCAGGAAGCATAACAAAGTAAGAGATCTTCCATAAAAAAGATTTAATATTCTAAATTACAATATATGTTTTCAACATATTAAAATAAATTTCTAAATTACAAAAAAATGTTCCAACGCTTTAAAATGTATTCTAATTTACAGTATATGTTTCCAACACATTAAAAACCTGACAGTACATAGGCCCTAGTTGTGTCCTTACAGATCACAATTTGTAAACATTCATTTTTTCTTCAAGTCCATTTCCAACTAATCCTACCACACAGGAAGCTTAGAATGTAAAATATTCTGCCAGGAAAGAAAACATGAAATATAAGTTTTATGTCCTCACAAAATTATTGACAACTCGACAATGTTCTCTTAGCATAAGCCCTATGTTTCTTCAAATCCATTTCCAACAACTAATCCTACTGCACAGGAAGCTTAGAATGTAAAATATTCTGCCAAGAAAGAAGTATGAAATATACATTTTATGTCCTCGCAAAAATATTGACAACTCAACAATGTTCTCTTCGCAATAGTCCTATGTTTCTTCATGTTTCCTCAAATCCATTACCAAAAAGCAATCCTACTGCACAGGAAGCTTAGAATGTAAAATATTCTGCCAGGAAAGAGAGCATGAAATATATATTTTATGTCCTCACAAAAATATTGACAACTCAACAGAGTTCTCTTAGCATAAGCCCTCTGTTTCTTCATGTCTTTTGAAACCATCTACAAACATCATCCCTAGGGTTCCCATCTTGGTATAGAGGACTCAAAATCGAAGTCCTCTCTGAGGCAAGATCTGGAATATAGTTGAAAACCATTTCATATGAAATTTAAATGTTGGATTTTGTGCATCTAGCAGCATTCTCTGGCCACTATGGGGTGCTCTTGCCAAGCTATGGGAAAATGGGGTGCTCTATGCAATCATTATCAAATATCAAAATAAAGATTAGATCAATTCAAAATCCTGTTACACTATTCACTAGTTATCAGCTCAAAAAGGAATAAACAAACAAAGAAGATCTAGGAGTTGAACTCGGCGCATGGATACCAGGAAGATAAAAACAATCTCAATCCAAAAGAAGGAAGCCAACAGAAGCAAGCACAACGGGAGAATGAGAGAAACTTGAAAAACCATTTGCAGGAGCACCCCCATAAATCATCCTATAGCATGGTTCAGCATGTATATTTTTACTTGAAGTAAACAGCATAACATACATTTCAGCGTGGTGCTTTCCTTCATATGCCTGGACCTGAAAAAATTATAGTCCTTGGATAGCTACAATTTGTTGAAGTTCCTTTTGTCAAACTACACAAAAACAGCTCTATATCTGCCCTGGAAGATTATTCAGAAACGCATTCACAATATATTTGTATAGAGATGCAGAAAAAAAATGATCCAATTGGTCAAAATATATAATCAAGATTGTATACAATCATATCGCATTTATTAACAAATCTAATAGGTTTTTTTTATTCTAAGTGTTTATCTCATTCTGGGTAAGAAGAAACTTGACATTCTTAATTCTTGGATCCAAGAAGTCTTCTATAGCCTAAGCGATACAATGAAAGCTTTTGCCATTCTTTTAGCAACCGATCTATGTATTGGGTTTCATTCGCCCCATGGTTGGGAATTGATGATCGATTTGATCTTTGAAAATTATGGATTTGGCCATAACGCACGAATAATATCTGGTCTGGTTTCAACTTTTCCAGTCATATTAGACACAATCTTCAAAGCGATATATTCGAGAAGAAAGCAAAAAATGCAATTTCAGTCTGTCCCAAATTCGAAGCACTTTGGAGATGAGCCAAATAAAGCAAGGATTGATCTGGAAGGAGGGGCTACGACATAAAAACTGCAAAATGGATAGACAGAAAGATGTGGATAGAGATGTTAGTCGTAAAAAACTAGAAAATGGTTAAAACCCACACAAGCGTTAAGCCCCCTGGTTCAGAAAAAAGTCACATAAAATAGCTCCAAACTAAACAGTAGGAGAAGGAACTAGTTTTTGGATTCTGCAATATGGAAAAGGGGAAGTTTTCTGTCCATTTATGCATCAATCCATGAGCCACCATAAACTGGATAGCTACACCATAATCATTGAGAAGAAAGGGAAAATTTATCAATACACTGCCAGATGAGATAATGAAATTAAGACAAGGAATGAACTGACTGTTGACAGAGAAGGAATTGCAAACTTTGGAGTTCCCCTTACATAATTTAGATGAGTTCTGGCTGTACTAAGATCTAGAGCCACTTCTAGCTTCTTTATAAATGAAATGGTCCTTAACACAAAAAATTAACATTTTCATTTGCAGCTTAACATATTATGGAACATAAAGACCATACCTTTATAAGCATTTTTAGAAAATTATTTTGTGAAAACTTAGACTCATGGCAAGCACCTTCCAAAAAATTACTGGATGGATATTGAAACATAGAAGCCCTGTTGACGTGATTATGGGTCCTAGACAACCTAAATGCATGAAGTTAGGTGAACCATATTGTAGTGACAACTTTTGTAATTAGTATGAAGTCTTTTAGAAATAATTGTATATAAAGTTTTTGTATCAATATTTTAGATCACACTCCATAGTCCATCATCAATATTAATGAGAATGTATGTGTGAATAAGGGACAAAAACTCTTTATACAAATAAATTTAATTACATAAATACCACTTTTTCAGAAACTCTTAATTTAATTATTAAATGAACTAAGTAAACAATTAAATATTTGTTTGTTAACCTTTCTAATTAATTCATCATATGCTCCAAATCTGAAAGTCAGCAAGCTAAAGCTTAAAAAACAGAATCCAAATAAGTTATACTCATTGGAGGTAACTCAACAGATAACAACTGCCATAATAAAAAGGTTTGAAAATTCGGGCGGTTCGAGCAGATGAAAGGTTTGGAAAAATTAAAAGTTATAAAACATATAAAATTATATATACTCATAGTTAAAATATAAAAAATGATGTAAAAAAAAATATTTAAATATTCTATTTTATTTAAATTTCAGAATTTGATATAATATTTAGAAAGAGGCATTCACTCTCCAATCTCTATAATTGAGGCCCTAGGGCAACTGGGCTTTAAAATGACCATTTAAACATGCTCATAATAAAAATAAAAATAAAAATTATATGATCTAAATATGATTATTAACACAATTAGTGCTATAAAATCCAGGTCCAATGCATTTGCACTATCACGAACAGAATCCATTTTCAATGCAAATGGGCTGGAAACTAAAGTGTATGTGACAATTATATAGAGTTGATGTCATGTTCAATTTGTTGACTTGACATTTGCAGACTTGTTCCAATAGGTTTAACACTCTTCAAAAATTTAAAGTTCGGCGAAAATCTTTGAGGTTCACCCAAACCTTGTGTACTATGACAGTTGCATGGAATTAAATGTTAAAAACCAAAAAGAGTATATGGGACACAAATAGAATCATTCACATAAAATGGAGGCATTCTAATTGACTTGTAGTAGTAAGTAGAATTCATTCACACAAATCACATACAATTCCAAGAACGAAAGAACCATTGCCACAACATACCTGTATGGAGTATCTTTGCCAAACTTTTTCTGGTTAACATAACCACTAAGAAGTTTTATATACCCGCCACCACATTCTATATCTTGCTCAAATTTAATAGAATACTGCAGCACCAAAGTCCTGTCTTTGTTGATAAATTCTGGGATTTTTGCTGATATTGCAAAATGCTTGGCATCTGGGTATGTCTGAATTCCTATAAGTACACTCAATCATGGTGCAACTGTCAGCATGATATGATTACAATAACATTTTCATTTTAGTAAAGATAGACTTTATAAGCTTCTGAAAAATACATCATTACAGCTATATAGAGAAAAGTGGAAAAACGTGAAGGGTAAGTACAACCTTTGTCATCAGGATCTCCAGCCCATTTCCCTGCTGAGTGTCTAAATGATCCAGCTGATCCTTCACTCCGCTTCCAGTCAGACTTTACCCATCGGCTTTCCCATCCATCTTCAAAACACAAGAATAGAATAGAACATTTTTATTTAAATCCTCGAGAAGATCTATGGAAAAGAGTAAGTTACAATAGTTTTTACAAGAGAATCCTGTAGCCTACGTGGCATTTACATCATTGTCATAAGAAACTTATAATATTCATTGCTGCAAGCAACTTATGCTAATCATTTCTGTAACCACCTTGGCTTACAGCTTATATTTCAGATCCTAAGCTCATTTTTTTCATTAAGAAAACAAACCCAAGTGATACTCTCTTTCTCAAAATAAAAAGTCCTACTGTGGGCTTATCAAGAACAGAAGAACTTATAAATGAATTCGCACAAGTTCTCTACAGCTTATATGCCATTTACATCATAGCGGCAACCAAATTATTAAAAACATTGCCGCAAGCCTGCAAGTGTCTTATACGAATCATTTCTATAAGCAGCTTAGCATACAAGCTAAGATTTCAGATCCTACGCTCATTTCCGTCAATAAGAAAACAACCCCAAATGCAGCAACTAGGCCTGGCTTCCAGTTAGTGCTGAAATGGTACTCCTTCAATAAGAAAACAACCCCAAATGCAATAACTAGGCCTGGTTTCCAGTTACTGCTGAAATAGTACTCTTCTTCCTCAAAACAGAAAAACCTGCTTGGCTTATCAAGAACAGAAATAAAACAGCATGTTGAACAGGTCACTGTCACACAAGGGTATGATGCGTTTTTTACTACACATGGCAGCATCCCCGGAGGACATGACACAGGGGAAGGACCTACTGGACTTAAATTCAATCTAACAAAATCCTTACAAGGCCAGGACACAGATGGATTTCTCTTGAAATGGTACTTCTCTTCCTCAAAACTGAAAGTCCTACACAGCTCAACAAGAATCCCCAAAGAAAAGGTTTTTGGACAGGTCACTTTGACACAAGCTTGTACAATTTACACAAGGCATTCCCTGAGGGCCTAGGGTCTAGTACCTACTCCATAGACAGAGAGGAATTATACACATTAAATGATTAAACTCAACCGGTGATCTACTGAACATAAACAGAACACCCAAATGAAAAGAAAACCAAATCACAGACACCCATAAATAAATTTGAACTCTCCACATACACCCACAGAGGAACTTAAACTCTACACAAACACCCATGAAGAAATTTAAACTCCTAAAAAATACCCACAAAGGAATTTGAACTCTCCAAGCCCAATATATATAGATCATGAATACACCTAATCATGCATATATATATTCTTCTTCTACATAGCAGTTGGAACTCAATACCCAGAGATCAATTCAATAGAAGCAATATACATAAAGAATACCCACCATCAAACCTTTCTTCAAATATGATTTCACCATTGCAGTAGCAGAGAAATGTCAGGAAAAACAACAGAAAGAAATAATGAGTATTCCCCATTGAGATGAGGGTCAGAAAGGCAGGGAATCATGCAATTTGGTGCATTGGGTAGGCCTTAAAATGGGCGATACTCACCCAAGTCAATGAATCTTCCATTTTAAGAAGACCTTGACCTCAATGCTTATTGCCACTGTGACTGTTAATGGGTGCGCAACTGTCGCTTCTAGAGACCAATTGTTTGGGTCTGACAGCACATGTGTTGGGTTCTATTGGTGATCAATGTGATAAGGTACGCAATCGTTAGGGCTGGTGTTTGACAAGGAAATGGACCAGTGGATATGTAGGATGACTTTTCTCACTCCGCTTATAACACGGCAATTTCTTAATTGAGAAAACCCCAATTTGATGTCTGTCTTAAGCCAATGAAAAATATGGAGGGCTATTTCTAGGCACTTTCATATCCGATATGTTAGGAGGAACCGGTGGGTGAAACATAGTCACAAAATATTAAGAGCAAATCCATAATTAGTTTATTTATGTGTCCAAATATTGTGACCACTAGAAATTAAATGGAAGTTAAAATTATTGATATTTCAAGTAAAGATGAGTTTATACTATTTAAGTGTGAAATTTGGACGATTTGGGAAAAGTGAATATGTTTTAGGAGTAGGGAAGATTAACTGATGTTACATTATGGAGTGTTTGGCTTATAATGATATTCAAATCAAATATATTGATAATGTGGAGTGTTTCGCTTATAATGATATTTGAATAATATATATTGATAATGTAAAAGTTAACACTTTGACTCTGTTGTTTGAAAAAAAGTGATTAGCAAAAACAACCGAATTTTTGATCAATATACATAACAAAAAGGCAACATAAAAAAGAAATGGGTATGGCACGAGCATATCCTAGCAATGATATCTTTTGTTAATTACAAGTAAATGTTTTTTTATAGAAATCGGAGCTATGAATTGGAAGGGTAGTATTGGCTAGAGCTATGAACTAGTTTGGGACACAAATGGAAGGCCCAGATCCCCTTTATAAATCAACAATATCATCAACATCACCAACAACATCACCAATAGCCATGACCAACTTAACATGTCAAACAAAATTTAACCCTGAATAGGATTGGATACATCCAAGCCCCTTAACTATTGCACTCACATCGTATTGGCAACGCTATCTTAAAAAGTTGTTTATACACAAATCAACTTTGATATTACCTTATAGTTTCATAGACTACTCGATCTTGTTAATATTACTAAAATATTTCATTCATTTATTCATATATTAATAATTGAGATTAATATACATACAAATAATAAACCTTTTTCGATTTAATATTAAAGATTTAAGAATTTATTATATTATGTGTATTCATTGTACTAAAATTATTTGAAACTCAAACTTAGTGTCATCCATGTTTTATTTGATATCTTTGTAGATTTATACTTGGTGGATGGTGTTTTCAAGTTTATTCCCACCATCATTTCAACAATTAAACGGCTAATTTTTCGATTGTAAAGGCTATTTTTTTCCATATGAGAAAGGGACACAAAGCATTTCAACAATTAAATGGCTAATCTTTTGATTGTAAAGGCTATTTTTCCATATGAGAAAGGGACACAAAGTTAAAGCCCAAAAACTACCTCTAAAAGATGAGGGACCTAGGTTACACTCCAAAAGGGAACCTCTAAGCTTTCTAGAAAGGATCAAAACTCTTCCAACACACAAGGCCCATGCCTCCATAGGTAAAAAGATGAGAGCCTTCAATTTGTTGATAGTGTAGGAATAAAATAGGTGTTTTTGTTTTAATAGAATAATTGGTCCTTTTGATCAGAGTAAAAAAGAGATCTAGGATATAATAACTAGTTCAATTCTTAAGATATAATGAACATTTATAAATTGCCATTTGTAATTATATAACAACGCAAATAAACTTTACCAATCATGGAAACGATTATGAATAAGAATTAGAAGAATGAAAGTATAATAGATAACCAAAAAAGAGGTAGAAAAGGAAACTTAACCATACTAAACAATGTTAATCCATCAAAATTACAATAATCAGGAAGACCAAATAAATAAGGATAAAGCTATCCACACACATCAACCAATCTTCTTCCTCTTTGGGAGAGAGGAGCTTCTAGTGACCCAAACGAACCAGGCTCTAACATGCCCATTGATTCCATCTTCAAACGTTCAACCTCTGTAAATCACCTTTTACACTTAGTTGTGGACCCCAAATTAGGTTTGGAGATGAGGCATTGTTAAGTTATTTTTCTATTTAGACCTTTACTTAGGCATGCACTAAAGTAACTAGTACCCAACAAGATGGGGTGTTGGCATTTCACACAAGACTATGTTCTTGCACACTCACCCGAAGGATGCAATAAGAAACTAGTCCCCATGGGTTTTGTCATGTGGTAGTATACTCATCATATATTGGTGCTCGAACATATACCTTATTCAATGACTAAACATAAAAAGAAATACACAGATGTGGACCTAGGTTTAGTTAAGTGAACAAACATGATAAACATAACCATTGCCATGATCTTCAGAGTACTCATTGCTCATGTTCAAATAACATAGTTTCTATTCATTATATCCAAACTCCATCCATAAGTTACATAGCAGATGTATAGGCAACTCAATAATACAAATTAACTATAAACTGGAGTACAATATCAAGTTTACAATGATTTATGTGATTACGCTATTCACCAACAAACAATCATTATACAATAATGATTAGTAGTATTACACAACTCTACATAGGGGTACTTATACTTGGTTCTCCTTGACCAAGTTGTTCCAATAGTTATGACACATCTAGTGACTAGCCAATGATCTCTAGTGAACTAAGAGTCTTGGCAGTTGTCTACTTTGTTTTCTTAAGGACTTGGGCCTTTACGCCCCTATATTCCTATTCAATATTGGGTCCTCATTTCCAAGTGTCTATCTTCATGCGAGTCAGTGCCAAACTCAAGTGATTGAAGTTTGTTCCATCCTTGAGAATCGTTCTTTAATCATTTCCCACTTCCTTCATGCTCCCCAAGTCTTTAATCGATATTATGAACCCTTTCACTCTCAGGGTCTCCATTTATTATGCCTCCCCTCTTACTAGGTCTTCTCACATTGTGATCTCTTATGCCATGGTATTTTTCACTTATATAACTTCCATGCAATGCTTGCTCTATGTCGTTACCAAAATACTTAGCCAAAATTAAGGGTCTAACATCACCCCACACTATGTTATTCATCCACCCCAGAATAAGCACCGATTTTAAATTCGACCAAAAACTTAGGACTAACCTATTTGATCTACTTTTTGACACCTTCCTAATGTGACAAGGTGTTGAACATCTTTGTTGTTATTTCCTCAATGGTCACTTTTAGCTTTTTGATCTCCTTGGGTTGATTGGGACACTCGCTTGCCTTATTGACCAATCGTTCAAGGGATGTGGAAGCATCCTTTTGAACTTCTTCAAGTGCGTTAACCTCAGATACAATATGTCCTCAAAGTGCTACAAAGTTAAAATTTATTTGTTGTTGATGCACACTTATTGTTTCTTCCATAGTTTCAACATCCTTAAATGCCTTTGCACACTCAATGCAGTATTTTATTAATAGGGCGACATTAATCAAATATTGATACTGAAGCTCTTTTGTTTGGAGTCGAACCTCCAAAATTTTGTTGGGTCGTGCTAGCTTCTCAAAAATCCCATCTAGGATGGGAATCACTTCCCCAACTCTATGAAAGGTGTACTTGTAGACTCTTATTGCTTCAACAAATTGTTCTACTACCCATACTATTTCATCTCTTAGCACAGGTTGTTCCTTGCATCATTTCAATAGAAGGTTCATGAGGGTATCCAACTTATCAATTGCCTCACCCTTTAAAGGTACGCCATTCACTAGCATTGGGTCCTGGGTTAGAGTAATCTTACATATATTCAATGTTTTGACCTTGGTTGATGTCACAACCTCCAGCTGGCATTTCAATTTGGATACTTCCTCTTCAAGTTTCTCCCAGGGGATGACTTCTTTATCAAACATTTCTACCACCCTACCATACTTTTGTTCAGCTTAGTGTGCATCAGATTCTGCAAGCACATTTTGTCATGCTAGTTTTAAGAGTGTTGTGCTAGTTTGTAAAGGATAAAGCTAATGGGGATCAACCTAAAGGGGTGTGGGTAGCACTTTCACTTGTGAATCCAATACAAGGCTATCGAAAGGCATCTCAAAATGGTGTTTTTCATTATACATGTCAAGTAAAAATGACATCTCATGTTAGATGTGAATAGAGGCATCTTCCAGATCAAAATGGGAATATAAATAAATCATTTTTTCAGGGATGCCTATCTTGTATTGGGTGTGAAGGTTAGTGGTTATATCAGACACTTGTGGTTTTATAGATTCAACTAGTTATTTCCTTTTGATGGGATCCCACTCAAGTATCTTGACATCCATGTCCTACTCTAGTGATGTGGTGTCGATGTCGAAGCATTCAGTTTTTCTACTTCAGAGCCATCCTTCTCTTTGTCAAGTGGATATTCAATCTCCAATTGTGCCTCCTCAAGGGTGGTCTCTTCTTCTTATGCCAAGGAAAGTGTCTTCTCTGAATCAGTCTCTTCTCATTCTTTGGTCATCCCCATGGTCCTTCTTAGTAATTCTTTCAGTTCCTTCATATCACCATCCATAGGCTCTTATATTTCTTGTTCCAAAGGAATAGTTTGTATTGTTAGCACTGAGCCTTTCAGTTGACTTACTAGTGGCCCTCTTATTAATGGAGAAGCCCTATTTGGTAATGACACCTCCTTAGGTGGTGAATCCCTCTTTGGTGATGCTTGGGCAGTCCTTTACCTTTTCAGTGGTTTTGTTTAAGAACTTGTGCTAGCATCGTGCTCAGTACATTTCTTCTTCTTGTCAAGTGGTGGTATTGTGGGAAGCTTCTCTTTCTCACACTCTACGCTTCCCAAAGCTTTCTTCCTAGGTTTTAACATATAGAAGAGGGTATGAATTGAGTCCCCAACCAAAGTTGGATGCACCTTGATATCGGTTCTATCTGACTCATTCTTTTCCATATACAATTTCTTTCCAGGGTATCCATACATCTTGCAGAGAGTGTGAGTCTCCAAGTCAATTTGTTTTGATTTAAGTGTTATTGGCTATGCATCATATGTGTGGTTGATAGAGTTCATAAAGTACCATGTCGTGAAATCATAAGACAACTTCAACCAAGTAGAGATCTCTCTGGATGGGGGCATCCTGATGTGCGTAAGTTAAAAGTGTTTTTTGACATCAAACTTGGCTTGATCAACAACCTGTGTAGGTAAGTCCTTTGGAGAGTGCCATTCATTCCCAAAGGCTTCCTTCATTCCATCATACAATGACTTCATTTTAAGCTTATATGTTAGGGTATTATGGCTAGGGCAAGTGAATGCCTTGTACCATACTTCTATGGGCAGGGGCAATGAAACCAAAATGTTGGGTTATTTTTCTATTTAAACCTTTCCCTAGGCACACACTGAAGTAACTAGTACCTAACAAGCTAGTGCACTAGCATTTCAAGAAATACTGTGTTCTTCCACACTCACCTAAAGCATGCAATAAGAAACTAGTCCTCGTGGGTTTTATTGTGTGGTAGTATACTCATCATATATTGGTGCTCAAACATATACCTTATTTAATGACTAAATAGAAAAAGAAATACACAAATGTGGACCTAGGTTCAGTTAAGTGAACAAACATGATAAAGATAACCATTACCATGATATTCAGAATACTCATTGCTCATGTTCAAATAAAATAATTTATATTCATTATATCCAAACTCTATCCATAAGTTACGTAGCATGTATATAGGCAACTAAGTGATACAAATTAACTATAAACTAAAATGCAATATCAAGTTTACAATGATTTCCATGATTATGATATTCACCAACAATCAATCATTATACAATAATGATCAGTAGCATTACACATCTCTACATAGGGGTACTTATACTTAGTTCTCCCCAACCAAGTTATTACAATAGTTATGACACTTATATTGACTAGCCAACACTCTCTAGTGAATTGAGAGTTGTAGCAATCATCTACTTAATTTTCCTAAGGACCTAAGCCTTTGCACCCCTATATTCCCATTCAGTGTTGGATACTCATTACCAAGTGTCTATCTTAATGGTGCTAAATTCATGTGATTGATGTTTATTCCATCCTTGAGAATCATTTCTTAATCATTTCCCATTTCCTTTGCACTACCCAAGTCTTTCGTTGATATTTTGAGCCCTTTGCTCTCAAGTTCTGCATTTGTTATGCCTCCCCTTTGACTAGGTCTTCTCACGTCGTGATCTCTTACAACATGGTCTTCTTCACTTGTATAACTTTTATGCCATGTTTGTTATATGCCATTTTTGTTTTGAACTACTACCAAAATACTTAGCTAGAATTTAGGGTCCAACTCTACCCTGGACTAAGCACCGGTTTCAGTTTCAACCATAAATTCAGGACCAACCTATTTGATATTATTTTACCAGGTATAAGAATATCGAATAGGTTGGTCCTGAATTTATGGTTGAAACTGAGTATAAGCATAGGTGTTGAGTAGCTTTGTTTTTATTTCCTCAATAGCCGCTTTCAACTTTTTGGTTTCCTCGAGTTGGTCGGGACACTCACTTGCATTATTAAATAATCATTTAAGGGATGTAGAAGCATCTTTTTGAGCTTCTTCAAGCACGGTGGCCTTGGTTGCAACCTATCCTTGGAGTGTCACAAAATTAGAATTTATTTGTTTTTTATGTGCACTTATTATTTCTTCCATAGTTTCAACATCCTTAAATTCCTTCACGTGCTTAGTGTAGTCTTTTATTAACAGGGCGACATCAACCAACTGTTGATGCTAAAGCTCTTTTACTTGGAGTCAAGCTTCTAAATTTTTTTTGGGTTGTGCCAACTTCTCAAAAATTATATCTAGGATGGGAATCACTTCCCTAACTCTATGCAAGTTACGCCTGCACACTCGCACCACTTCAAAAAATTCTTTTATTGCCCATATTATTTCATCTCTTAGCATAGGTTATTCCTTACATCATTTCAATAGAAGGTTCATGAGGGTGTCTAGCTTGTCAATTGCCTCACCCTCTAAAGGTACACCATCTACTAGTGTTGGGTCTTGGCTCAGAATAACCTTACATATATTCAATGTTTTGACCTTGGCTACTATCGTGACCTCCAACTAGTGTTTTAGCTTGGCTACTTCCTCTTCAAGTTTCTCTTGGGTGGTAAATTCTTTATCAAACATTTCTACCACCCCTTTCATGCTTTTGTTTAGTCGACATGCATCAGATTATGCACGCACATTTTACCATGTTACCTCAGAGGCTAGTTTTAAGGGTTTCAAGCTAGCTTGTTAAGGAGAAAGTTGATGGGGATTGACCCAAAGGGGTATGGGCAGTATCGTCACTTGTGAATCTAACACAAGGCTATCAAAAGGCATCTCAAAATGGTGTTCTTCATTGTACATGTCAAGGAAAAATGACATCTCACGTCGAGTGTGAATAGGAGTATCTTCTAGATTAAATGGGAATACAAATAAAGCATCTTGTTGGGGATGTTTTTCTAGTATTGGGTGTGAAGGTTGGTGGTTATATCAGACACTGATCATTTTACAGAGTCAACTAGTTATTTCCCTTTGATGGGATCCCACTCAAGTATCTTGACATCCATGTCCTGATCCAGTGATGTAGTACTGATGTTAAAGCCTTTCAATTTATCTACTTTAGATCCATCCCTCTCTTTGCCAAGTGGATCTTCAATCTCCAACTGCGCCTCCTCAAGGGTTGTCTCTTCCTCTTATGCTAGGGAGAGTGTTTTATTTGAATCAATCCTTTTTTGCTCTTCGACCATCCCCACGGTACCTCCTAGTAATTCTTTCAACTCTTCCCTATCACCATCTTTAGGCTCTTTTAATTCTTGTTCTAAAGGAATAGTTTGTATTATTAGCACTAAGCCTTTTAATTGACTTGTTGGTGGCTTTCTTCTTGGCATAGAATCCCTCTTTGGTGGTGATGCCTCCTTAGGTGGTGAATCCCTCTTTGGTGGTCCCTAGGAAGTCCTTTGCCTTTTCAATGGTTTTTGTTGAGAACTTATGTTGGCATCATGCCTAATACACTTTTTCTTCTTGATGAGTGGTGGCACTAGGGGAAGCTTCTCTTTATCGTGTTTTGCACTTCCCAATACTTTCTTCTTAGGTTTTAACATATATAAGAGGGTATGAATTGAATCCATAACCAAGGTCAAATACACCTTAATATTGGTTATAGTAGACTCGTTATTTCCCATATACGATTTATTTCTAGGGTATCCATATATCTTGAAGAGAGTGTGAGTCTTCGAGTCAATTTTTTCTACTTCAAGTGTTATTGGCTATGCATCATATATGCAATTGACATAGTTTATAAAGCATCGCATCATGAAATCATAAGGCAGCTTCAATCAAGAAGAGAGCTCTCTAGATGGGGCCATCCTGATGTACATGAGATAAAAGTGTTGCTTGACATCAAACTTAGCTTGATTTCCAACTTGTGTAGGTAAGTCCTTTGGAAAGTTCCATTCGTTCTCAAAGGCTTCCTTCATTTCATCATACCATGACTTCATTTTAAGCTTATATGTTAGGGCAATATGGCTAGGGCAGGTGAACACCTTATACCACTCTTTAGGGGACCTATTTTTAGGTAGGTACACCAACTTCAATTCTCCAAAGGTGTAATAAGGTACACCAATTTCATCAAACACCAATAACAATAGGAATACATCCCAAGGGAACCTATGGTTGGGCGTTCAGTAAGCCTTCTCGACATTGACTATAATTCTATTTACAAAATACATTACCTAGTTGTATTTCAATCCTTTGGTAACTTGGTGTGTCACATATAAGTGGGTCATATCCACCTCCTTCCATCTATCACTGTTGTCAACTTTTATCATTATAATGTACATAACTACTTAGAGGGTGTGATCTTATAAATTCTTGATATGTATAACATGGCCCTACTTTTGGTATTCTAGTGTCATGGTTGTCTTTTATATCTCCACAGAGTCCTCTAAATCAAATTCAAAGTGTGTGCTAAAGCATTGCAACCCTGACACTTTATTGATTTTTTCACTTGTGATTTTCCTCTAGCACCTAGCAAAGTAGATATACTCATCATGCCCGTAAAAACTTGACAACCTCTATAGGTTTCCCAACGTAGGGGAGTTTGAAAAGATGAAAAAGTCTAGTAGAGTCCAAGGTGTTGAATATCTTCAAATAGTAAACCAATTCACTCCTAGTGTTTTAGCACTCAACTCTGTAATCATCTTGTAGCTCCACCTCATTTCTAGGTTGTTGATGGTTGTAATTGAAGATAGTGCAAGTGGGTACATTTGATACCTAGTTTTCCATGCACAACATCATTTTTGGATATTGCATCTCCTCAATTAGTAAGGGTGGAGGTGGAGGCACTTGAGCTTTCTTCTTGGTTTGGCATGCCATACTTGTTCCTTCACCTTTCGTGCACTCACCTCATTCTTCAAATTTTTCCTCCCTAATTAACATTATTTCCCCACCAACACTTAATTTTTCTTTTTCTAGAATGATTGGTAGTGGCTCTCTTCCTTAGGCCTTTTTATTAGGCCACATCACCCTTCTTAGAACCCAAATCTTGAGGTGCATACGTCCAATGTTCCCAAATGAATACATTTTTATTGATTTAGGTGTCTCAGCTCTCCTATTTCGACACCCATTAATGGCAGACATTGACCTTTGCAACCTGTAACTCAAGAAATCCTACATGTTATTTTAGTTTAGCTAGCTCTAGCTATTTGTTCTATTGCAAACACACTTTAATGATCCAGGAACAACTAAAAATTAGTACTATGCACTTGATTAGAATCACCTAAATTCATTTGTTCACTCTTCAACTCTAAAAATTCACAATCATAACAATGGTAAAATGTGAAATGGACCACTTTATGTCTTTTTATAGGTTCAAGGGGGTAACTTAAATATACTACCTACCCTCTCTTCAACCATCACTTCATGTAATAAATACAATCAATGGTATTGCCACAACATGATGTTGGCACACTTGCCATTACCACGAACTCCTTGTATTAATGGCATGTCTTGTCCTGCATTTTTCTTAAAGTGCATGACAACTATAGGATAGTTTAAATATTCATACCAAGATAATATTCACATTAAAGGCAAGAATCATTATTTACCTAGGTGAGCTTATGGTTATGCACTACATCTTGCGTAGCCTTTGTTCTTATACACCTTTGCTTGTGCACCTTTGTATCCATGCATATCCCAATAAACCATATCCTAACACTTACATTTAACACCCCTTGCCCCAAATTAATTGTGTTTTGTGGTCCTCCATGAGAACATAATTATCAAGTTGCAAATGATTACAAAATTACAAAAAGGGCAGGCAACTAAGGTAGGGCTTTATTAAAAACAAGAAATCCTAAACTAATGTCATACACCTTATTAGTACAATAAAAAAATATGGTTGCAATCGAATACCATTGTAATGACTAGGAAGAAATTGGCCATCCAATCATTTCAAATGACACACACTAGTACACACTAGTAGGATGAATATTTTGAACAATAAAGGGACCATCCTAGTGAACATGGAGCTTTCCTAAGTGGCACATAGACTTGGAGTCATAGATTAAGACTTGCATTCTAGGGGTAAAAGTCTTATGTTTAAGGCAATGATCATGCCATGCTTTATATTTACGGTTCTCTACATCCTGACTCTATCGAGCAAGAAAATGAGCTTCATCCAATTTTAGTAAGGCATCTATGTGCAATTTCAATGATGGTTCATCATCTAACCATCCTATGCATGTATTATGAAGAGAGGGAACCAATAACTTTATTGGAAGAATTGCCTTAGTACCAAACATAAGATTTGTTGTCCCAAAAAAATGAGTGACATTTTTGGGAAAACCTATGAACTATTTTGGTTCAACAGACCAAAATCATCTCTCCCCTTTTCAAAAATTGTTATGAGCCTTCAAATTCTCCATTTTTCAAGCTTTTCAGTGAATCTATGGACTCTGCAGGCTTGAATCTATAGACTCTGCAGGCTTGAAACTACAGACTCCATAGGCTCATTTCTATGGATTTCATAGTAAGAAATCTATGGACTCCCCCAGATCTATGAACTTGAATCTACAGACTCTACAGGTTAGTTTCTATGGACTCTGTAGGAAAGAAATAGGTTCAACGGCTTTAACAGGTAAATTCTCTCAAAGAAACAAGCTCTCAACACTTAGGCGATTTCAAGGTTGGTTCAATAAAAAATGTCCATCGGCAAGCTTCTAAGCAAGGATTGAACCATTGAACTGTTGAACCTTGAACCATTTTGGTTCAACGAGTTCAATGGGTTCAAAGGTTCAACATCATCAACAAAAGTTAAGTGCATTTGTAAAGGTTCAAAGTTCAACCACTTCAAGGTTCAACACGCAGTTGGTTCAAGCAGACAAAGGACTTAGCCAAATAAAGGGATTGAATCGATTGAACCATTGAATCGTTGAACCAAAGTTGGTTCAATCGGTCGGTTCAATCAGAAGTTCAAAGGGGTCTTCTAAGAGCCCAAAGGACAAGTACCCTTACGGAGGGTGCTTAGCTGCCAAAATGAACCCTTGTAACTTTTCTGAAAGGCAACCTTTGAAGTCGAGTACCCTTGCGGAGGGTAATGAGCAAAGTCGAGTGCCCTTGTGGAGGGCAGTGAGTAAAAGCAAACAATGTGAACTCTTTCAAAAAAATAAACAAGGCAAACGACAAAGCAAAATCCTTCGAACAAATTGTTCGAAGGAATTCCTTCAGACTTTTATTCGAAGGAATTCCTTCAGACTTTTGTCTGAAGGAATTAACCCGAGAAGAAATCTCGACTGAAAGGAAAAGAAAATGACCAAAGAGTGGAGTGCGCCATGTGTCATCATTTGCGTGAAGTCCAAATGAGTCCTAAATGTTTTTACAGTGTTTCTAGGAGCTTGGCAGAAGTTGCCATGTGTCATCTTCCGCAAGACTCTCAAAAGACATCTAAAGCCTCTATAATTTAAACAGATGCTGCCACGTGTCCTCACTTGTTTCATAGTGAAACACGCCATGTGTCACTTGTTAAGATCAACAAAAAGTGGCCAGAGCAAGCGGGAAGGACACGAATGAATTGTTGAGGATGATGGGCCCACAGTAGTCAAATTCAAGGCAATAAACTAGCCGTTGATCTTTAAAGGCTTGAGCACAGACCCAAATGCATTCAAAGGCCTTAAGGCCAAAGGGAAGAACCGTTGAGAGAAGGAGTTGAAAGAGCAAACAAGGCTAGGAATGTAGCCCCAATAGCTCAAATTCTAGGAAGAGACAAAGCTAGAGAAAGACAAAAGAACAAACTCAATGACCAGCTGAAGTGGGAGCTCAAATCGCAACAGAAAAAGGGAAAGCCAGAAATATCTATATAAAAGTTATTCCAGTAGGTGGAACAGTCTGCAAAGTAGATATTTGAGCTTGCAAACATTGAAGGTGCGACCTATTTATCTCCCTTGGAGTAAAGGCAAAGTGGATAGCTATGTAGATATCAGGTGACAGACCAAATGACCCAAGCCCAGGAGAAGACATTTGAGATGAATTGACATGCCACAATTAAGGCAGCCACCCTGTTCTAGCATGGCCCCCTTGACAGAATTGAAAATGCATTCAAGGCATTGAATGCACAACATGGGCCATTCCATGGAACAAAGTGCCAAGCCTTTCTTGGCCTCTATATATTGTAATCTCTTTGTTTGTTTTAAGGGAGATCTTACTGTTAATAGAAGCAAAACTCTACCCAAATTGAAAGGCGAATATTGAGACTTTGAGCTCAGATTGTTGTTCATATTATTTTATTTGAATGAGAAAGCAAGTTACTTGCAGACTTTGTGCTATTATAGCTTGTGTTATTTTAGGAAATTGTTCTTATGTTTATTTCCTAGGAGCATTCTTACATATTTGATCTAACAAGTAGAACTAGTGGAAGTAATCAGGAAGGTGTCCTGAAGCCAACTGTGGAGAGACTTTGCGCCCCCATAATTGCCTTTAAGTGTGTTTTCTTTTTGTTCTTATGTAAAGGATCTTGGGATGACTTTGTGCCCTCATTATCCTTCGTATTTTATTCCTATGTAAAGGACCTTGGAATGACTTTGTGCCCTCATTGTCCTTCGTATCTCACTTTTGGGTAGTCGAGGTGGAGACTTTGTGCTACATCTCAGTTTGCTGGTTACTACGCCCTTGGTTACCAGATACTTGTCACTACCTGTAAGAACTCCTGTTGTTTCCTGTAAGAACACTTCTGAAAGAAGAGAAGTGCCTTCAGTGTTTTCACCAAGATTTTCTCCTCTGTTTGTTAACATTATCTCTAAAAAAATAGAGATGGATGGCTTATCCTACCCCCGAGTGTTATTTTTTGCTTATAGTATATAGTATATAGCTCCTGCATACTTATAGGGAACCTCCCCTTGATGAGAGGAGAGATTTGTCCCCTTTGGATGTGGTAAACCTGTAACTTTGGATGACCAATCTCCCTTGTTGTGGATGATCAGACCTATTTTACTCAATTAGACAATTGACTGACAAAATATTCACCCAACAAGATTGAATGGCATACTTTTGTTGAGGTTTTTGTAAGTTGTCTGATTGGCCTAAAGAACTATAGATACTTGATCATCCCAATTAGTACGTCTAATATTACATATATTTTTTAGGTTATGCCCAAGATTTTATTGAACGCTTCAATAATGCCATTTTCTAGGGGATGATATGGCATGGTCTTGTGATGGGCAATCATGAATTCAACTAGCAATACTCGGATAGTCTCATTGAGGAAGTGCGTATCATAGTCACTAGTAAAACTTAATGGATAACCAAACCTTCTAATAATATGTTCCTAGATGAAGGGTACTATAGTAGCCATAATATAATCCCATGTTGGCATAACTTTAGCCTAGTGGGTGAGTATCGATTGTTGTGATAACATAGCGTAAACTAGTATGCCATCTTATTGGGTTGATGGGGCCAACAAAGTCAATGGCCCATTTCTCAAAACGTTCCTAAATTAGAATAGGATGTAATAGCATTGCATCCCATCAATTGGGATTCCCCACATGCTATTGAATGCCACAATGACATGTATAAAGCTTTACATCTTAGAAAAGTGTAGGCCACCATAAACTGGCTAACATAACTTTGTATGTGGTAGCCTCTCTGACATAATATCCTCCAATAATACCTTCATGGACTTTGTAGATCACATTAGGGCATTCATTTCTGTCAAAAAACTTCATCTCAACCAAGCTTATATAGGCCACATTCGATGAGCTAGAATGGAGTAACATAAACGACTAGTTGCTTCTTCACATGCATACTTAAATGATCTATAGTTGAGCCAGTAGTTAAAAAGGCTATTATGTCCTCTAATTATTTTGGAATACACAAGATGTGGAATAGTTTCACGTCAGGTAGGTCATCCTCGATAATGCATGCCAATTCACCATAATCAATTCTTGAGAGATGGTTAGGACTACAATCAGCCTTACCAAGTTTTACCTTGACAAAAAACTTGAACTCTTGGAATAACATGATCTAGTGGCAAATGAAACCATGTGAAATAGGTTTGTTAACCAGATACTTTAATACTTCATGGTCTGTGAATAATACAAAAAGGGGTTACTAGCAGATATTGTCAAAATTTTTATAAAGTATAGACCATAGAGAGTGCCTCATACTTCATGGTGGTATTATTCTTCTCGATCGAAGTAAGTTTTTTACTTAAAAAGTAAATGGGGTGATCTAGATTACCCTCTCTAGGCTATGAAAGTATCGCACCAACTACATACTAGAAGCATCAATATGAACATGGAAGGATTTAGTCTAATCAGCAACTGGAGAATTGGTGTAGTGATGAGCTTGTCCTTTAAGGCTACAAAATCATCTTGGCATGATCGGGTCCAAATAAAGTGTTAGTGTTTCAATAGCTCCTCTAGAGATGTTGTAATCCTTGCATATCCCTGGATAAATTTCCTATAGTACCCAGTATGACCTAGAAAGGCAAAAACCTCTCGTTGGGTAGTTGGCACTAGAAAACAACGAATGATAACAATCTTACAGGGGTTTACTATATTTTCATCTCACTTGATTATATAGGGTCATTAATACTAGATTAATTTTATATGTTTAATAATTATAAAATCAATAGATTCATAATGAATGTTCCCTACTATATACACATAATATTTTCAAACTTTATAAATTACTGATGATTTATATCTTGCAGGAACCCATCGAGTCTCAATCTCTCTAAGTGCATGCCTTAAGGGGTGCACTGGGAAAGGGATGGGCAAACCATTGGTTCTTCACAAAATTATTTTCCCTTATTTCCACTTGATACCAATCCAACCAGCTCCTAAAACCATTCCCCTAAGCTTGGCCTCCTTTTTTGCACACTCCTTTAGTCTTTTACCACCATCATTAGCCCATTTCCTAACCTAAACCTCTTTTTGACAATTTACATGACTATTTCAGCTATGTCGACCTTTTAATCTTATTGAAAAAACATATTTAGGGTCTAGGTCGGCTCTTGGTCGACCTAGTCCATGACTTAGTGAGTTTTTGTCAATAATGATACTAGGTCAACCATGTTGACTTTATCAACCAAAACTTTTAGAAGGATTTAGGGTTAGATCCACCTATATAAAAACATCCATTTTGTCATTATTATAAAGTAGACAAGATTTATTATTCATTTACGCTTATTTACAATATGCTCTTCTACCATTCTACTTGAGGAGTCTTAGTTTAGGGTTTCTAGTTGGAGAAGAATCTAGTCTTGTGGAGAAGTCTATGATATTTTGGCCTTTCTTAGTGATCCTTACAAACCACAACAGCCTCTTGTAAAGCACCTTTGGCCAAGGGAGAGATTTAGTCTCGATGGGTTCATCTTATAGGTAAGTATCTCTAACTTTGCTCCTCTCTTTAGTAGATAGAAGTAGCATACGTAATGGATTTTGAATAATATTATTTCTCTCCATGAATTAAGATTGTACCTATACATAGCTTAATTAGGATTATCTTATGCATGTTTACTAACCCCATATTGTGCCATAAGCTTTGGTGAGCACTAGATCAAATATTTGCTTTACTTGTTATTAGTATAGTGAAAATAAAAATATAGGACCTAGTTAGGGTTATTGCATAGTTTTGCTTGACTGAAGGATTTAGAACCCTCCCTAGTGATATTATTATGTTAAGATATCCCTTAGCTAGGTCTAACACTTCCATGTTGGTCATGACCCTAATTATCTAATGTATCCCCAATTGGAAGTGTAAGTAGAATCTATCTTCTTTGAGCTAGAATTGATTTATAGATATGATACATTTCTCATTACATACATTATGGTGAACCCAACATAGGATCCATCTCTCTGAGTGAACAAAGGAATAGGAACTCTTTAATGAAGTCAAGACACTCAAATTAAGTTTGTCAAAATAAGAAGATTGTGGACATTAAGGACTCTGAAGAACTTCTCATATCCACACAAGTCTTAGTTCAACAAATGAAGTATGTAGATCATCCCATGAAGGTTGTATACATGAAAATTAAAATGGACCTACCTTCCCACAACATGTTTTTCATTCTTTAGGACCCCTTACAAATCCATTGGTCTACTATAAAGATTGGGTACTTGCATGAGAAAGCAAGTATCACCATAGAGTTCATTGAATTCTCCTATTCCAATCTACTGGCATACCGTACCACAATGGACCTCAGCTTTATTGTGAGGCCAACTGTGAAGTTTGAACTTCAATTGGAGATAGGAGATGTGCTTTTAATTATGTATTTTAGTGTGATTTTGACTTTTGAGATTTGTATGTTGCCTTTTATATAACATTGCCTTTTATTTCAAATTATTTGGCTTTTAACTTTCTTGATGGCTTTTTTCTATTCCTCCTCCATACAAATTTGGAAAACCAAACATGGGTGATAAAGATGAATTTCATTTGAATACTTAAGATTTGGTTTCTAAGAGAGAGAACTCAAAGAGCATGGTGTCTAAGAGTCTCATAAATTCAGGTGAAATAAAAGTGTTATCTTGACTTTAACCTTGTTTTATCTAATGTGGAGTGAAAGAAAAGGAAATCAAGAGTAATGAAACATGGAACAATTTAAATCACAAAAATGTGATAAAGGGAAAAAAAGGATACAATGATATAAAAATGTGATTCATTATCATAAGCATGATGGAAATGTAGGAAAACATGCTAACATAGTTTGTTATACAAATTTCATCTATGAAAAGAAGCAAAAACTAAAGCTAAGAATAAGGATAAAAAACTTGTAACCATTGCAAAACACATTAAAGACGCGGAGTACTGAAAATATGGTGATTTTATGAGGAAAGCCAGGTCCTATCCATGGTCTTACACTACAAATCATAAAATATAAACCCAAGGGGGTGCCAAAAATCATGTGAAAAATAAATGAAATAAGAAAAAGATGGTATTTGTGAGGAAGACTAGGTCCTATCCATGGTCTTACATTGTAACTCACAAAGAGAAACCCAAGGGGTGTCAAAACATATTTAGAAAGTGATAAGATAAAGAGGATAAAAGTACATAATGAGGAAGACTGGTCCTATCCATGGTTTTACAATGCAACTCATGAAAAAAAGGGAAACCAAAGGACCAAAATGAAGGACTAAGGTTTATGAAAAGAGAGAACTATTGTAGAGGGTGAGACCAGTGTAAGTATCCTAAAAAAAAGGTTAGATAGATATCATATATAGAAATCATGAAATTAAGGGAAGGTTTAGGCAAAATACTTCTTTATAAATTTCACATTAGTGGGCTCTTTGAAAATATGACCTTTGTTGGTTTGAAGGCGATAGGTACTTAGACCAAGAATACCTTTGACTACATAGGGGCCTCACCATTTTTTGGCGTATTTACCTTATTTTTCATGAGTGTAGTCTAATTTAAGGATATATTACCAACATTAAATGTGCAAACTTTAGCTCATTTGTTATGTTGTTTGGTGATGTGGACCTTATATTGATGATTATGTTGTAAATCAAAAAGATGATGTTCAACAAGGAGATCGAGAGCATGAAGGTGAGCTTCACATAATTATTCATTAGGTATGATACCATAAAATGATATATGGAGATATTTAAGCTCAACTTCTAATGAAAGGTCTGATTTAGAACCATAGACTAGATAAAATGACATTGCCCCAATGGTAGTATGTATGCTAGTGCGATAGGCCCAAAGAGCAGGATAGAGATGGAGGTGTCAATCCGTGTAGGTTTCATGAATTGTCTTTTGGAGAATTTTTTTAGTGGCCTCATCTTGGCCATTACATTATGGATGATAGGGTGTGGAGAATTTGTGATGGATTTTAAATTTAACATAGAGCTATTTGACATCTTTGTTTTTTAAATTAACACCATTGTCTGAAATGATAGTATGGGGGACATTAAAGCATCAAATGATTTAATTAAGGATGAATTTGGAAATGATGGTACCACTAAAATTAACAAGGGGCATAGCCTCAACCCATTTGGTAAAATATTATGTGGTTGTGATTATAAAGACATGCCCATCTTGGGATCAAGGTAATTTGCCTATGAGATCTAATCCTCACATAGAGAATGGCTAGGGAGAATCTACAGTTTGAATCTTGACTAGAGGTGAATGAATTAAATCATCATGAAGCTAGAAAGTACACTTTTTATCAAATTCAGTGACATCCTTTTCAAGAGTGGGCCAAAAGTATCCCATATGTAAGTATTTATGGGTTGTAGTATGTCACTATAGTGGCCACTGCAAATGCCTCCATGTGCTTGTTCAAGAAGAAGAGGAACCTCATCTTGTATAACACAGTGGAGAAAGGTACCTTCAACATTTTGATAATATAGGATGTTATATCAAAATACATACTTAAAACCTTGTTTACAAATGTGAGTCTTTTTACGAGAATCTAAGTTGGGATCAATGATGTATTTGTACCATGAGATTTGTCAAATGGTTACAACCTCAATATGGCAGATAAGTGAATCTTGTGGTTGAATAGAAGATGGAGATTTTATTATTTGGATAGGAAAAGTGGGATCAATAAGAATTTGGTGTAGATGAAAAAGAGATGTTAAAGAAACAAGAGAATTAGCTATATAATTTTGATCTCAAGGGATAGTTTTGATAATGAAATAAATGATATCTTTAGAGATAGTAGTTGTAATTTGATGATAAGAAATGATATTCTCATTTTTGCATTGGTAATCACCATTGACTTGATGGAAAATGAGTTGAGAATCACTAGAGCATGTAGGTATTGAATATCTAAATCAAGGGCAACTCTCATGCCTAAGATTAAATCTTCATACTCGACCATGTTATTAGTGACATCGAATGTTAGGAAAAAAGCTAATGGGATCATTTTTCCAAGAGGGTTCATAAGGATACAACCTGCCCTAGATCCTTGAAGGCACTTAGCACCATCAAATTGAAGGGTCCATGTATCCTCATTTAAATCAACATTAATTTCAATAAGTTCTTTGATAACTACTTTTGGTTTAGTATTATTGAGGAGAATAGCGGATTCATTGAGATTACTTGATTCAAGATCAGTAGTGAAGTTATGGAAGTGATCTTTAAGAGATATGGCTTAGTTGATACCTTGAATATAAATAATATCTTGAAGTGATCTTTATCATTAGGAAGACTATCTTGAAGGTGGTTAGTAGTGGGTACAGGATTTGTAGAAAGTTAATTAGCAATGATTTGTCCTTTGACAACTTTTTGATTGATAATTTAGAGATCAAATTCCATGAGAAGGACCATCCACTTGCCAATTCTATCTCCAAGAAGAAAGGATTTGGATAAGAAGTGATGAATAGGATTAGAATGGATGATAACATAAATGGTCTGATAAAGCATATAATGTCAAAGTTTTTCAACTACAAAATATATGGTGAGGTAATCATGTTGAAATTTTATATAATGTGTTTCATAATCAATGAGTCCTTGGCTGATATAGTAGACGACATACTCTCTTCTAGTGTCATCTTGTTGGGCAATCATTGCCCCAACTGATATGGGTATGGAAGAAGTATATAGGATTAAAGGTTTATCATTTGAAGGGGGACAAAGCATAGGTGGGTTAAGTAATGATTATTTCATATTATCAAATGCTTTTTGATAGGGATCTGTCCATATAAAGCATTACCTTTCTTAAGAAGAGAATTGATGGAGTGGATATGGCAAGCCATTTTGGATATGAATCATCTAATTACCCCAAGTTTATCAAGATAAGTATGAATGTCTGAAATGGATCGAGGGATGGGCATGTTGATGATAGTTTTAATCCTGGTAGGGTCAACATCGATGGAAAGAGATTAAGAATCCTAATAGTTTTCTAGATGTGACACCAAAGACATATTTGTAAAGATTTAGTCTAACTTTGTATTTAATAAGACAATTGAATATGATGGTAAGTTTAGAAAGATGAGTTTTGAAAAATTTAGACTTAGAAATGAGGTCATCCACACAGGTGTCTACAATTTTATGGATAAGATCATGAAAGATATAATTTATTTCCCGTTGATAAGTAACTCTAACATTTTTTAGGCTGAAGGGCATTTTAACATAGCAATAGGTGTCCCATTTTGTGGTGAAAGTGGTCTTATCTTGATATTTGGGGGCAATGTGAATTTGGTTATAGTCCAAAAATCCATCCATAAGAGACAACATTTCATAACCAGTTATGGAATCAATAATGGTATCTATTGAAGGTAGAGGGAAATTGTCCTTGGGACAAGCAAGATTGATATTATGGAAATGAATGTAGATGCAACTGACCATGGTGACCTTTTTTTCAAATAGGAACTATGCTAGAAACCCATTCAAAATAGTCCACTAGTTTGATAAACTTAGCATCGATAAGTTTGATAATTTCTTTGTGACATAAGCTAGAAGCTTTGGGTGGAAATTTGCATTGCTTTTGGAGCATAGGTTTGGCATCAGGATAAGTGATGATATTGTGCACCATAATGCTAGGGTCAATACCAGGCATATCCTTGTAGGACGAATTGAATATCTCATAATATTTATCAAAAAATAAATAAAAGTTATCATGTTTAGGAGGTGTGAGTTCATGATAAAATATAATAGGGTGAGGGTATGATGGAGTACCATATTCAATGCGAGTATTTTCTTTGATAAACATAGCATTACCATCTTATAAGTGGTATGGTGCATTAGGTAAAAAATAAATTAGATTAGCTTTAGGATTGATTCTAGTGATGAAGTTATTGAAATAAGGGGCTTTGTTTTTAAAATTCTCAAGTTTGTGATGTTGTCAAGGAAGTTGAGGTTCTCAGGCATGAAGTAATTCAAAGATAGCTTCATCGCTAGGTAAAGTGGGAAGAGGACCATAATACTCAACATCTACTTTGAGATCTAGAATTTGATTATAATGGTGATCATATTTAGAATGTATTTGATGGACATCTGTGGCCTTGGCATCTAATGTAATCTTGGGAGTAGGAAGAGTAGATGGGTTGAAGAATATTGGTGTATCATTAGTTTCTTTGACGTGGGAAGAATTGGAGTTAATGATGGGATCTGTAGGGGGTAGAGAAGATGCAAGATTTTTTGTAGGTATAGAAGGTAAGATTTATTCTACCACCCAAGGTGTATCAAGAAGTGGAGATTTAATAGGAGGTACATGAACTTAGAGAGATAATTCAAAATCTATAGAAATGGTGTGAACATCTTGGTTGAAAGCATGTATTTGAGCTAAGGTTTTTTGATAATGTTGAACATCCAAGTCTCAAAATTGAGCTTCGGCCATGACGTAGTTATCATCATAGGTTGGAGAAATGGTACATGCTTTAAATTTTTATGGAGTTTTAGAAGGTGAAATTCTAAGGTTACTGAACTTATGTGGAGACGTGATTAGAGGTTCATAATCATTGCATGTGAAGGCATCTTTTGGGTATGAAGGTTCCTGAGCATTACATGGGGGGGAAAATTAGTGATCTCATCAATGAGAGGAATAGTATGATCATGAGGTAATAAATAAGGAAAAATCCACTCTGAGATATAAGGAGGTAGCTTAATAGTGTTACAAGTATGTTGCAAGTTATTAGGTTCATCATCATCTAAATTAGTGAGAGTGACCTATAAGTTTGGATTGATGTTGATGAATTCAGGCAAGGGAGCATTATTAATGGTAGGAATGCAATATTGAGATTTCAAATTAGGAAGTTGAATAATCCAGGGGTTGGGATTAGCCTCATGCTTATACCATTTGCCGTTATGTAATAATTTGATGCATTGGCTACCATAAGAGGTGATGGACCTCATTCTATGAACCCAAGGGCAATCAGGGAGTATGTTATAAGATAGGGGTAAATTAAGGACCATAAGTTTAGTTTGAATGGTCTTATGTCTGATTGTTAGGGGAAGCCGAATACAACCAAGTGGATTTTGATTAGTTTTATCAAATCCACGTAGGTAAGGCGGGTTTGCTTGAGATGATCCTTATTATAGCCAAGTTATTGGATGAGCCACAAAGATGCCACATTAATACTAGACCCTTCATCAATTAAGACTTTACGAATAAGGGTAGTATTAATGGCTATTTTAATGAATAGTGGTGGATCATCATAGTGAAAAAGGATTCATCATTAATCATGTCTTCTTCAAGAAATTCAATAGATAGTTTAGAAGAAGGACAAACAGACTCAATGATATGCATGTTGGTAGGTTGAGGTTTAATAGAGGGTGGTTCTACATATATAGAAGATGGATCTTCAATTTCTTGTAATTGTTACATAAGGAACTTGTAATGGTAAGGGGAAGTATGAATCAAATCCATAAGTGTAATCTTGCAAGGCATGGAGTTAAGTTATTCAAGAAAGTTCCAATGGGATTTAGAAGGAGAACCAGTGTGAGTTTTAGAAGGTAAGGTAGATTTTAAAGGAATATAAGTTATTGGGCATTCGGAAGAAGGAGATGGTTCCTCAGGGGCTTCTAAAGTTGAATTAGTGGTTGTAGTATCTTTGAGAAGTTGTTCTTCCAAAAATGGTTTCTTAGGCTTTGTGATAGGATCTTTGTGTGCTGGTTTGTGATGATAAATGACCTTAGCTATGTTAACATATTTAGAATTATTGTAATATTGGTCATAGTCAACATCAATAGCACAAACATCCTTGGTATTTTATTGATAATTAGATACAAAAAATATTTTTTCTTATTAGAAGAAGAATCTTTGGAAGCTTATCATTTTTGAGAAGCGATGTTGTACTCTTGATGATGGAGTTGAATCATGGATTCATGATTGAAGGAATCAACAAGCATGTAGGAGACAACAAATTTAGTAAGCCCTCGAAAAGTTTCATGGGAATGACTAATTATTAAGCATGAAATATACTAGGGGAGTGAATCAACATATTATATATCTTTTACTTAGTTTGATTTTTTTTTAACCACTTAATCACACATTCAAGATATGCAATAAAACTTAAACAATAACATGCACCACACAAGAGAGAGAGAGAGAGAGAGAGAGAGAGAGAGAGAGAGAGAGAGAGAGAGAGAGAGAGAGAGAGCAGATTTTTATGTAGAAACCCAAAGTGAAAAAAACAATGGAGAACAATCTCAAGTATATGAATGAGAACCACCTCAAATTATAAAGTTCAAAAGCACCAACTTACAGGAGCACCAACCCCTTTGCCAAGCACCAACACAACAACCATTTGTGAGCACCAACCCACAGGAGTAGTAACCCATAGGAGCACCAACCCCTCTTGTGTATAAAACACAACTATCTCTTAATGTTGCTTACTCAACAAATGATATAACTCTAAAATATCTCCTACTTTTCTCTCCTCTTTTCTTATATAAAACAATTACAAAACCATGCACTCTCTTGCATATTACAAATGACTTCTCAAGACTTTATTTATATCTTTCTAATGACTTTTGGCTTTTGTGACCCTTCAATCCTCATGAAACATGGCACCAAACTTGTATGACCCTTCATATCCTTGCATTTGAAAAGTCACATGGTGACCCTTCATAAGTAAATACATCCTTTCCTCTTTTGTCTTTATCTTGATGACCTTTTGAATTCTTTAAGGTGAATCTTCATGGAGAAGTGTGCCATACCCTATTTTGTCTTCAGTTGATGACTCTTGAAACTTTTCAAGATGACTCTTCATGGGAAAATGCATCCCTTTCCTTTTTTATCTTTAACCCATGACTCTTTGACTTCTCCATGGGCCCTCTTTTGAATTTTATGCAACCAAAAATATATTCATTAATATTAAATAAATATTAACACACATTAGCCAAGATATGAATATTAAAAACATCATTAAATTCTATGGGGCCTTTATCACCAATGCTAGACCTTTGACATCAATGACAATATTTATAACAATCTCCCCCTTTGTCATTGATGGCAACCTCAATCTAAAACTGCCATATCTTGAAACCTACATTGCACATGCCAACCTGCACATACTGCCATCTAAAAAACATACAATAACTCCCCCTTATTGTAGTAACCTATACCTATTCCTTGTACCTATACCTATTCTTGTTCTTCTCCCCCTTTGACATCAATGGCAAAGGGCTTATCTTAGAGCTAACACTTAGCTCTCCCTCAACTGATGCTAATCCTGAATGGTAAAAAGTAAAAGAAATAACTCCCAACTTCTCCCATATATACTCAAATATGTATTTTGGTAGTGCCTTGGTGAAAATATCTACAATTTGCTTTGTAGTACTGACATATTCCATCTTAACCTGTTGATCTGCAACTTTCTCTCTCAAAAAGTGATATCTGATATGAATATGTTTTGTTCTTGAATGCATCACTGGATTCTTAAAAATATTAATAACATTTATGTTGTCACAAAAAATAGAAATAGGTTCATCATATTTTACCTTGATATCTTCCAAATTTTGCTTCATCCAAAGCACTTGAGTACAACACAATACAACTATAATATATTCTACTTCAACTGTAAAAAGTGATACTAAATTCTACTTTTTGCTTAGCCATAATACTAAGCTATCACCAAGGAAGAAAGATCCTCCACTTTTACTCTTTTTATCATCCAAGTAACCTACCTAATTTGAATCTGTATAAGTAACCAAAGTGAAATCTCTACCTATGGGATACCACAATCCATAATCTAATGTCCCCTTGATATATCTGAATATTCTCTTCACCACCTGAACATGACTCTCTTTTGGGGCTGCTTGATATCTTGAAACCATGCCTACTGCATGCATAATGTCTAGCCTCGATGCTATTAAATAAAAAGACTACCAATCATATATCTATACAAAGATTGATTTGTAACAGGTGAATCTTCATTATTACTCACCTTGTTCCCTATACCCATCGGTGTACCACTGGTGCACAATCCTCAAAACCAAACTTTTTCAACATTTTTTTGGCATGTTTACTTTGAGATGTGAAAATTCTTTTATTTGATTGAAAAATTTGCAACCCTAAGAAAAATGACAATTCTCCAAGCATAGACATCTCAAATTCTTTTAGCATATTGTTAGAAAATTCTTTTGTCATCTTTTCAATGTTACATCCAAATATTATGTCATCAACATATACCACAACAATCAATTAATGTTCACCTTCTATTTTAATGTAGAGATTACTGTAAGCAAATCCTCTCTTGAAACCTTGATCTTATAGGTATTTATCAAGTCTTACATACCAAGCTTTGGGAGCTTGTTTCAATCCACATAGTGCTTTCTTCAATCTACATACATAACTACTATCATTTGAGCAAAGAAATCCCTCTGGTTGCTTAATGCAGACCTCCTCTTCTAGATTCTCATTTAGGAAAGTAGATTTGACATTCATCTGAAACACTTTGAAAATTTTAAACACTGCAAATGCAAGAAACATTCTAATAGCCTCTAGCCTTGCCACTAGTTCAAAAGTTTATTCAAAATTTATTCTCTCAATTTGAGCATATCCTTTACATACTAATCTTGCTTTATTCCTAATCACTTCTCTATTTTCGTTCAACTTATTTCTGTAAACCCATTTTGTTCCTATCATATTGTGATTTTTTGGTATAGAAACTAATTCCTGAATATCATTATTTTCTATCTGATTTAATTCCTCATCCATTGCCTTAACCCAATGCTTATCATGTCTAGCTTTTGAAAAAGTTTTAGGCTGAATTTTGGATAACAAAGAGAAATTAACTTGCTCAGATTCACTTACCATCATTCTTCTGGTGTGAATTCCTTCATTTATGTCCCCAATGATGTCACTTTCTTTATGATTTCTTGACATATTTGGATGGGGTTTTGGTGTCCTTTTTCTCCTTCTTCTCATCTTCATCTGATTCTTCAAAATCTTCCTCTTCAATAATTTCAGGAATGTCTACTGGATCATTGATTCTTTGTGTTCCATCTTCTTCTATCTTGACACTTACACTTTCGACTATTTTCTTGGTTCTTTTGTTATAACATTTATAATCTATATTTTTGTAATAATAACTAAGAAATATACCTTCATCTGCTCTAGATTCAAACTTACCCAAATTTTCATCGATTCTCTTTATGAATCATCTACTGCTAAAAACTCTAAAATAATCAATTGTAGCTGATTTGTCTTTTCATAGATCATAAAGAGTGTTGTCACTATTGACTCTCAATAATACTCTGTTCTAGATATGCACTGCTATACCAACTACCTCTCTTTAATATTTATTTGGTATCTTAGATTCATTTAGCATTTTCTTTGCCATCTCTTGAACTATTATATTTCTGTATTCAACTACTCAGTTTTGTTGTAGAGTTTTAGCTGCTAAATAATGTCTCTTTATTCCATGGTCTTCATAAAAATCAATAAATTGATCTAACATGAATTCTCCTCTTTGATATGATCTTAGGCACTTAATATTCAAACCAATTTCGTTCACAACTAATACTTTGAATGCTTTGAAATGTATGAAATCTTATGATTTTTTCTTTAAAAATATTACCCAAGTCATACGTGAAAAATCATCAATAAGTAACATAAAATATTTCTCACTTTGAGTACTTTAAGTTCTCATAGGTCCACACAAATTAGTGTGAATAAGATCTAATATCTAAGTGGTTGAGTATTATTTTATTATGAACCGCCTTCTGGCCTGCTTCCCATGTTAATAAGGTTCACAAAGCATGTTGGATGGCTTTATAATCTTTAGAAGATTTCTAACTACTTGCTTCTTACTGATGTTAACAAGATTGTCAAAATTTATGTGTCCCATTCTCCTGTGCTACAGTCAAATTTTTTTAATCTAACTCAAACAACATCTTTGACCTTTGATGTCTGATAACATATATAAATTATTACCTATTCTCTGAGCATCTTTTTTGACAATTCTAAAAGTAGAATTATCTCCAAATTTCACTGTGCCACCATTGATCTTCTTCAAGGTTATGAACTTGCTCTTGTCTCTTTTCATGTGCCTCAAACATCCACTATCAATGGACCGTGGATTTTATTTGTTTCTTGCATGCAAAGCTATCTAGACGAACATAGACTTTTCAAGTTGTTTTTTCTGCCATGAACCTATTTGAACTTTCTTCTTGATGAATGGAGCCTTGAAACTTTGGTCTTTCTTGACTAACTTGAACACTTTTATACAATACAGGGATATGTTTCTAAAGTTATTGCATTTATAACATATTATGGCCTCTCCATTAAAGCTTGATAGAGGAGCAAAAGAGTTATGGCTTCTACTTCACTCTGCATAAGTTTCTTTTTCCTTATTTTTGAAATTGTTTGCCCTTTTTCAATATTCTATTTTCTTATGACCATATCCATACAATAAAAATAATAAGTATAAAAATATGACCTATTTGTGTATCTTCGACTTGATTGCCTCTGTTGCTTCCAACCTTCTTTGTTTGAGATGTCCTCTATATTCTTAACTTCTTCCCTTTTTTTTTTTTTTGTAAGAGCTTCAACATAGCTCTTTCCTTTTTTTGTGCTAACCTTGTCTATGAAAGTAGTGGCCTCCCCTTTCTCTTTTTTAAATCTAATACCTATCTTATCTGACATTAATCTTAGACTTTCTAATATCTTATTCAACATATTAGGGCTATTCTCAAATTTTGAATCATTGGCTACTCTATCATTGATTGCTTTATTTGTTTTCTCAAGATCTGCTTTTAAAGAAGCAATTTTAATAACATACCTTTCACATTCTTCACTTACTTTTTGCAACTGTGCCGTTAGATCTTTTTCATTCTTCTTAGCTTCTTCAAAGTGTGTTTGTAGATATTCAATTATTTTTTTTGACTCTTTTTCATTTTTATTAATTTGGAGCTTCAATCTTTGATTCTTCTTCTCAAGAGCTTTTAACTCTTCTAAGACACAAATGAGTTCTCCTTCTAGATTCACTTCGGCTTCATCCTGATCTTCTTCTTGATCATCTGTACTTTTGCTTGTAGAAGCATCTTCATATATGGCCATGAATAGAATCTCTTCTTCTTCTGAATCATTGACTCTACTATCTTTTGCTGAGCTAGGATCTTTAGAATATAAACTCTTCTTCTCGAATCCCTTATTGAATTTTCCTTTGAGATTATTCTTGTATGCATACTTTCCTTCTTCATTATCACCATTACCCTTATCTGGGTACTTAGCTTTAAAATGTCTAATATTTCTATAATTAAAACATTTAAAAGGTAATTTTCATTGATATTTCCCTGTGCCTTTTTTTGACTTGCAAATGAATAGAGCTCCGTTGTCATCTTCATCATCGCTAGAACTATCACTTGATTCTTGAATCTTAGCCTTCTTTTTCTTTGATGTCTTGAAAGCAAATTCTCTCTTTGAGTTTTTCTTTTGTTCGGTCCACATCTCATATGCCATAAGAATACCATGTAGCTCATCCATCTTTGGCTTGGCTAAATTTTTCATCTCTTCAATTGCTGAAATTTTTGCATCATATCTCAATGGTAGAGATCTCAAAACTTTTTGTACCACAATTAATTTTTTTAACTTTTCTCCAAGACCTTGAATCTAATTAAATATTTGATCAACATGTAAAAGATAACTCACTATATTTTCTTCCTCTTTCATCTTCAAACTCTCAAACTATCTTCTGAAAGTCTGAAGCTTAGCTTGTTGAACCTTTCCATCACCTTTGTAAATATTTTCAAGCTTTACCCAAGTTTCATGAAAAAATTTATATTACATAATTTTAACAAATTTTGATTCACATAAATCACATAAAATATCATTTAAAGCTTTAGCATTATCTTCACTTGCTTTTTTTTCCATCGAAATAGTTACAAGTGTATGTGGCTCTTCATATTCCTCCACCACTACTTGCCAAATATCGAAACCAAGGGCCATCAAATAAGTCCTCATCCTTATGCTCCAAAAAACATAATTTATCCCATCAAACAAAGGTGCCTTATTTGTAGAAATTTTTTCATGTGATCCAGCCATCGTGCTTTCTCTGATCTACCTTAAAGTTATAAAACTTTTTAAAAAGGAACCTGCTCTGATACTAATTGTCAAGCACAAAATATACTAAGAGAGGGGGTGAATCAGTATATTATATATCTTTTACTTAATCTAATTTATTTTTTTTAACCACTTAATCACACATTCAAGATATGTATTAAAATTGAGACAATAAGATGCACCACATAAGAGAGAGAAAGATATATCATATTTTTATGTGGAAATCCAAAGTGGGAAAAACCATGCAGAACAATCTCAAGTATGTGAATGAGCATCAACTCAAATTATAAAGTTTTCAAAAATTAACTTGTAGGATCACTAACCCCTTTGTCGAGTACCAACACAACAACTATTTGTGAGTACCAACCCATAGAAGCACCAACCCTTTGCAAAGATTTGTGAACACCAACCCATAGGAGCACCAACCCCTCTTGTGTATAAAACACAACTATCTTTCAATGTTGCTTACTCAACAAATGATCTCTATGATAGCTCCTGATTTTCTCTCCTCTTTTTTTATATAAAATAATTACAAAACCATGCACTCTTTTGAATATTACAAATGGCTTCTCAAGACTTTATTTATAGCTTTCTAAATGACCTTTGACATTCACCCTTTTTGACCCTTCAATCCTCATGGAAAATGGTGCCAAAATTGCATGACCCTTTATATCTTTGCATTTGAAAAGTCACATGGTGACCCTTCATAAGCAAATGCATCATTTCCTCTTTTGTCTTTATCTTGATAACCTTTCTAATTCCTCAATGTGACTCTTCACAAAAAAATGCGTCATACACTCTTTTGTCTTCACTTGGTGACTCTTAGAATTCCTCAAGATGACTCTTCATGGGAAAATGCATCCCATTCCTCTTTTGTCTTTACCCCATGACTCTTTGACTTCTCCATGGGCCCTTTTTTGACTTTTATGAAACCAAAAATATATTCGTTAATATTAAATAAATATTAATACACATTAGCCAATATATGAATATTAAAAACATCATTAAATGCTATGGGGCCTTTATCACCAATGCTAAACCTTTAACATCAATGACAATATTTACAACACCAATGTCAGCATAGAACTAATATAATTGATTAGGGTCATACCATTTAGGAGGATTATTAAGATAAGTAAAGGGTTTAGGGGGTAGTAAGAATTGTTTCATTTGCTGCATAGTTAGTGGTATGTGAGAAGATGGGGAAGTGTCAGTTTTGGTAACTCCTGGTTTGGTTTGAGGAGTATTTCTGGTGATGGCTTTGATAAAAGTTTGAAAATATCCTTTAAGAAATTTGGTATTATGTTCGAATATCTTCATGAGGAAGTCTTGACATTTGGCTTGGTCAAGAACTTCATTAAGCATTTGAGGAGCAAAAGTTCAAACCTTATATTGAAGCAAAGGAGTTAAATTAGTTATAAAGAGTTTTAGTAAATTATCATCAGTCATGTTATGGTCATCGTTATGGGCTAGAGATTTCCATCATTTGATAAAATCATGAATTGATTTAATGGGAGATTGCTTAACATTGATGAAATAGCTAAGGCAATTTTTGGGAAGGTCATTATGTTGAAACTCTTTAACTAAAGGATTGACTAAATCTTCAAGTTTTCAAATGGAATGTTGGGGTTGTTGGTTTTACCATTCCAATACATCACCAGTGAAGGTCTTAACTATAAGTCTAGTTGTGATGAAATTATTAGTTTGGATCCACTCTTTATAAAGATTGTTAAATGCTTTGATAAAAGATGCAGGGTCTTTAGTCCCATCATACTTGATAGTTGGAGATATATTACTAATATCAATGGAAATAATACAAGGATCTAAAGGCTCATTTTGGATACTTTGAAGTATTTTGTTATTCATTATAGGTCGAGGAAGGATCTCTAAGAGGTGGATGAATAAAATTTTGATTGGCTCAAGGATTAAGAAATAAAGGTTGATTAGCCATGTTGACAAATGACATTTTAATTGCATTATTTTAAAGGTGTTAGAAGTTTACATTATGTTCATTTGTTGTATGACTTTTTCAAGAAGTTGAGTCATATCAATTGGCAGGTTGGTGTTTGTAGGAGAACTCCCCAAATTGGTATTAGGAGGAGGCTTTTTAGAAGGTGGATTACCAATGGGTTTGTTAGATAGACTTATGTCAATTGATCCCACATTATGTTTAAAAGCTTGAAGATGAGAATTTTCTTGATAGGTACAAAAAGGATCGGATCCAGCTACTTCATCTTGGGGTGTGATTTGAAGCATGTTAAAATCCATAGATGAAGGAGGGGAAGAGGTACTCTAATAGTGAGGGTTCTCTTGGGAGGAAAAGAGAGGAGAAATGAATATCACATATAGTGTTTAAATAGATTCAATTTATCCAAGAAGATTTTTATAGGGAGCTTCATGATGATTTGAGGAAATGAACATAATGTTAAAGAAAAAGAAATAGAAGACTAAGTTGGATAGATAGAAGACCTAAGTAAAGTAAAGGCAATAATAAGAGTACAAAGTCGACCATGTTAACCTAGTACTATTAAACATGGCCTGGGAAGAGTATAGAGTTGACCATATCAACTTAGTACTATAAATAGGGAAAAACATAGTCTAATAAAGATACATATTCAACCAAGTCAACTTAGTACTATAACTTGATTAGTAGAAAGGAGTACAAAGTCAACTAGGTAAATTTAGTACTATCGATAGGGAAAAAATAGTTTATAAGAGACTGTGTCAAATAGAATGACAGTGTGCTAAAAATAAGGAAATATTTATCAAGAAGTGAAAGAAAACACACAAATAATTAGATCAATGAGAATGATTCAATTGGGTCACACAACACAAAACCTTGCACTAATGTTGGCCAATGCAAGTTTTTGCAATATAACATACAATGAGTAGAGATCAAGTAGTCAATTGAAAAGTAAATGCTAACTAAATGGTCATTCTAAATGTTGTTACATTATTATAAAGTTTTATTTTAAGTGTGATAGAAAATTTGGCTAAAAGTAAGGAACTAGAAAATAATCTATGGATGGTTTCAAGATGTTTAAGCTAAAAGGGATCTATATTGACAATGGTATTGGCTTGGTATTGGGGCCTACCCCCTCACTTCATAATCCCACAATGATAAGGGTGTCGAGTGCTTTTCCAATATATACCATTAACCACATGTTTATACTTGGCCAGAAAACCAAGTTGGCTTCCCCCTTGGTGATGAAATCCATTTAGGTAGGCCTTGGGTAGACAAATGTTAAAATGTGTTTTGAAATTAAGTGATTTGGTAGTGTGTAAAAAAAGAGAAAAATAGTGAAACTAAATGGTATATTGAGAAAACCACCTAATTAGACTATGTGAGCTACTCTAATCATGTAAACAATTGGAAATGAAAGTTTGAATTAATTAATAGCATATAATTGTTTATTCCCAAATTAATAATAGTACAAACTCAGTTCAGATGACACTGTATGAAAATATTAAAGAACATAGTTGATAGGGTCACTACTGTACTTAGAAGTAACAGTCCTTAAGAATTAAATCGACCAGGTCGACTTAGTCTTTTAGATAGAGGACATATAATATAACTAAGTTGACCAAGTTGACCTAGTTTATTGTAGGGTTATCATTTTGAAGATTGAAAACATGTGCAAAAAAAATTATAACAAAGAATTGAATTGAAATAGAAAGAAATAAAGTAACCTTAGTGGGTTGGAAGATGCTGAGGATTGCAAATTTTTTGTTAAAGTGCCTTGAATGCTGCGTGAAAATTCTACCAATTGTGTTGACCTAGTTTTGTGAAAACCTTGTTTGTTGAAACCTATTAAGATGACTAAGTCAACTTGGTCGACCAAATTTGTTATCTGGAGGTTGACTAGAATACTAAGTTGACCTGTATGACTTATTTTGTTGTTCAAAATGCTAATTGAGAGACTAAGTTGACCTATTTGACATAATTTGTTATCTAGAATTGAATAAAAGTATTGTGTCAACCTATTCAATCTAGTAAATTGTATCTAATGAAGACTTGCACTGAAAAAACAAAGTCATTTAACTATGTGTTAAACATGTGCATAAAAGTTAGAACTATACCAGCCTGGTCGACCTAGTATCATAAATTTAGAAAAATGAAAAGTGTGAAATAAAAACTACAAGGGTTATATTTCACGTTGGATTCACCATAATGTATGTAATAATAAATGCATAAGATATATAAATCAATCCTAGCTCAGAGAAGATAGATCCTACTTATACTTTTGATTGGGGATACATTAGATAATCAGGGTCATGACCAATGTGGATCCACTAGACCTAGCCAAGGGATCTCTTACCATAATAATATCACTAGGGAGTGTTCCAAAGCCTCCAATCAAGCAAAACTATGCAAAAACCCTAACTATCTCCTTTATTTTCATATTCACTATACTAATAATAAGTAAAGCAAAAATATAATCTAGTGCTCACCAAAGCTTGTGGCACAATATGAGGGTTAGTAAACAAACAAAAGTAAACATGCACAAGAGAATCCTAATCAAGATATATATAGGTAAAATATTAATGCATGGAGAGAGAGAATATTATTCAAAAGCCATCACTTATGCTACTTCTATCTACTAAAAAGAGGAGCAAAGTTAGAGATACTTACCTGAAATATGAACCCATCAAGACTCAATATATTCCTTGGCCAAAGGTGCTTCACAAGAGTTTATTGTGGTTTGTAAGGATCACTAAGAAAGGCTAAAGCATCCAAGACTTCTCCATAGTATTATATCCTTCTCTAAATAAAAACCCTAAGCTAAGACTCTTTAAGTAGAATGGTATAAGAGTAGATTGTAAAGAAGCACAAATGAATAATAAATCTTGTCTAATTTTTAAGAATGGTGAAATGGATGTGTTTATATAGGTGGATCTAACCCTAAACCCTTTCAAAAAATTTGGATGACAAGGTTGACCCAGTCGACTTAGTATCGTTATTGACAAAAACTCACTAGGTCACAGACTAGGTCAGCGAGGGGTTGACCTAAACCCTAAATAAGTTTTGTTAATAAGAGTACAAGGTTGACACAGTCGACATAGTCATGTAAACTATCAAAAAGAGGTTTAGGTTAGGAAAAGGGCTAATGAAGGTGATAAAAAACTAGAGGAGTGTGCAAAAGAGGAGGCCAAGATTATGGGAATGGATTTAGGAGCTAGTTGGATTAGTATCAAGTGGAAATAAGGGACAACAATCCTATGAAGCACTAATGGTCTACCCACCCATTTTTTGATGCACCCCTTAAGGCATGCACTTAGAGATATTGAGACTCGACAGGTTCTTGCAAGATAGAAATCATTAGTAATTGATAAAGTTTGAAAATATTATGTGTATACACCTAATAACAGATATAATGTCCTAAATGAGGAAATATCAAATACATTCATTTAGTCCATCAAATGCAATGTAATGAATTCAAAACATCTAATTTATTATAACTTAATCAATAGATTTCAATACAATCCTCAATAAAATCAAACCATCTGTGTAAGACATATCAAGACATCAAGTTACCCATTATATTAACATGAAAATGTAACTTAATGTTATTCATCCATATAACATCTTTTTATAGCTTATTACTTTATTTCCATATACCAAAAGCATAAAAATAATATTATTTCAATACTAACAACAACAACCTCGGGGTTTGTTGATTCTTTGGCCTGCTTGAGCTGGGATAGACTTTTTAATCCCCTAGTTAGGATTCTCTATGATCATTATGGGGTTACTGAACAAGATTAAACCAAAATTGCCTAAAGAAGTTAAGAATAATGAAAGAATTTGGGAGGCCTTGCAAGTTGGGGGTTTCACAAGTTTCATGGAAAAAATTGAAGGTCATAACAACCATATTTTGACCCTCTTTGCTAATTCCTGAGAAGACAAAATAATAAACATTAATGGGGTCACATTGAAAATCACAGAGGAGTTAATCAGTCATGTAACAGGCTTGGCAATAGAGGAAATAAAAATCTTCAAATCCAAAGATTTTAAAAGAGATAAGGAGACTTTTCTGGAGGAAGGGGAAACTTTGGAGACTCTGCACAATGGCTTTGAACGTGAATCTCTACCTAGGCCATTTAGATAAGTTACCTTTCATTTGATTCAATACATCACACTTGAAGGTAGGCATAATATTGTTAGATGGTGTCTATTCATTTTTCTAAACTATTTTAGGCATGTTGTTCCATTGAGCCCACCCTTCTATATTCTTCATTCTTTAGAAGCTTCCATTTTGAAATACAAAAATGGTAAGCACCCTATTCTCAAGCATGAATGGGTTATTGTTTTAATCCATAAATACTTTAAGGGCATGAACTAACTGAACCCTGATATTTGTCATCCTTAGAAGAAAATTATTGAGGATAGACCTATGGACATTAGGAAAATCAAGAAGGTTTGGATCAAATACTTGGGCAGTGTTTGCAAGAATACAAAGGACCAACCTTCTAAGAGCCATGCTATCAAAAGTACTAAAGCTTCAGAGGTTAATTCTACTAAGAGTTAATAAAATATCAAAAAGCATTTGAGGAACATGGCTAGAACTCCAAATGTGCTCATGAATTCACAAGCTAAGAAGGGTAAAACTGGTCAAACAATAGATGATTCTATCATAGTTGAAGAAGATAGGACTGGAACTAAAGATAAATTCAACAAAAGGATCTGGGTGGTACTGGTAAGACCCTTCAGTCTAAGCATCTTGAAATAGGTAAGAGAAAGACTAGAGATGAAGTGAAGTATAAAGGTAAAATTTCCCCTAATAAGTAACATCATGAGTTAAATGAGAATTTAAATTCTTTACTTAGTTCTTTGAAAGGTAAGGAAAATACTAAAAAGATTGTTGAAAAATTGGATCTTCAAAAGTTCATCATGCATTGGTTTATGAGGGAGTTAATCGATCTCAAAGGGAAGGTTAAGTTTTTACAACAAGAGAATGATAGATTGAATCAAGATAATTCAGCCAAGGAGGATATCCAATAGTTGTAGAGTCTTCAATTCAAGGTTGACATACTTGAGAATGGGAATGAGAAACTAAAAAACAATATCATTTTTTTGGTAAATTACAAAAAGTCTACCATGAATGATGAGATTCAAAACCTTGAGAATCTTAGGGCTCATCTAGGAGAGATATTTGACATAAAGACTGCTAGCAAAGGAAAAGGCAAACAAATTTAGTGTAGTGGATGCCATAAATATCTAGACAAAGACAAGTTGTTGTTACAAATTGATTCCAATCTCTGAAGCATGAAAAGTTGCTGAGAGGACGTATCAATAAATCTTGACATGGATTAGGTTTCTATTTTTTGTTGTTATTTTGATGTATCTCTGTTGTATCTAGGTATTTTTGGCCCTATTTTGTCTGTGTCTTTCTTTGGGTCTTTGGTAGACCTTTGTTTCTTTTTGGTTTGTTCTTCTCATAGGGTCTAGGGACTCTAGTTCAAAAAAACCCCCCTTTAACCTTGATATATTTTTTAACAACATCAATATGATTTGTAATCAATCTCAAATACTACATAATCAAATGTTATTTTCAACCATTTAGACACATATTTAAATTTAGCCCATTTAACAAATGCACCCAATTGTCCTAGTTATACAACATATTCATTATTTATCTGTATATGCATATGAGTATAAGATATACTCAATTTAGTATAGTATACGGTTTACTATTAATGAGTACCATTCACTCACTCACACACACACACACATAAATATGCAAATACAAATAGACAACTATATTTCTTTCATTTCCAAAACTCAATAAAGATTAACCTTAGTTACAACAGCTGGGTTCTTTTATTATAAATCAAATTGATATAGCATATAAGTATACAATATACTCGTTTAGGATAATATTTTTCCTAAAATTCTGAGTATCACGTATATATTGGAATGTATATTCAACATACAATGATATTAAATTATCTCCAATACCCACTCAAAGATTAACTAATATTACTAAAATCGAGTCTTATTTAATTGAATTCAATCAGAGAATGCATATATATTTATATGGTATACGCGCATAAGAATAAAATAATATTCTTTCAAATATTACTAGTTATCACATATATAATCATACACGTACTCTAACACAAAATAATATTGAGTTATTTCCAGTATCAAAAGAGATTCAAAATAATATTATCTCTGTGTTCCAAAACCCAACATCCACTAATTAATATTTCAAAACACACTCAATCTAGTTAGACACAACCAACTAAATAAAAGTGAATATTTAAATATCTAAACTTCTACAGTCTTAAGAGCCCAACCTATTTTTACTATAGATTTAATCTATGTATTCATTCATCCTAAAATGAAAGACTCAATAAAAAATCTATTATGAAGACTCATTCATCTAATAGTCACTATATCAGATATCCTTAGGCTCAGGTACAATATGAGTTCATTCTTATTTGTAATTTAAGTTCCACAAACTTACCTAACATTATGCTTAGTCTTAGTATGTATACTATAGATATGAGAATATCATCAGGGTATTCATCGTCTAGAGTTTTCATAAATTTTGAACATAATATAATACAATTGCATACATATTAAAAATAATATAAACCTGTACATGTTTGGTGTGTGTGTATTCATGTCACAGGGCATTAACAAATTGCCCTCAACCTGTTTCATACATGTATGTATCCATATATATATATATATATATATATATATATATATATATGTACATTTTTATACACATCTTAGTATTTTAATCAAAATGGATAATATTGTTATTCTGCCCAAAAAAACCTCATACATAGCTGAGCCCTAAATTTGGGTTTAAATTAAACTTAAACCAATAAATCCTTAAAACAAGTCAAACATTTGAATAATAAAAGTAGTGATTTGAAACAATTTTCAAAGGACTGAGTTTAATTTCTACAAACCCATCAGTGTCATCATCATAGTATCTATACTTATATAATGAATGAAATAGTTCAATATTATTTAAACATACTAGTTTATATATACCACATGGTCTTAAATATACTCCACTAACATATTAATATACCCTTTTAAATTAACCTAGGGTTTCAATTCATCCAAACAAAAACACATAATTTATACAACTAAAAACTTAATATTCTATATTTTTGGCAATAAATTTATATAGCTTAGCCATTTGTTCAGGATTTCTAAGGTCATATATTTGGTTATGTGGATGGTTGAGCAATCCATAATGCCAAGTACATCACCTTGTTTTTCCTACATTAATAACATAATGAAAAATGAAACCCTACTCCAAACATTTTACCAGATTTTAGCTAATTTAATTCATATAATGCTTAATATGAAAATTAAACCAATAGACCTACCTGGTAATGAAGACCACGACTATGCCACACTAGTATATACCTTCTCCAATATCACTCCAAACTTCCACCTTCCTCTTTCTGCCTACCTTCCTTAGCATATCTTCCCCTTTCCATCATTTAACCTTCTACATGCTATTTTCTTACAAACAAAACTGCCCCATTCTCCATCAAAATCCAAATGATAATAACGACTCCATGAATAAGTTGATGCATGAAAACTAACTAACAAAGAAATAGAAGTCATTTCATGTTTTGTCATGTTAATTCTAAAAATGAAATGCTTATTTTTCATAATGATCGAAGAACTCAATTCAATGCCTAGCCAAACAAACCCTAATCTCAAACTTTCCTAATTATTATAATCCCTTTTAAACATAATGATCATAAGTATCGACTCCTATATGCTAAACATTATAACATTGACTATGCACAATGATTTTTACCAATATCAATTAAATGTTTATGATTATTAACAATAATAATCACTTAAATATTATAAAATTAACTCAATACAAAGGTCATATAAACATCATCACTTTTACTAAAACTATGTTCAAACTAAATTACATTAACCACACTTTGTTAAATAAATCAATTTAATAATTAGCTAACACACAAGTAATTTAATCCTTTTTCATTAGTAATGAATTTGTTATAAAATAGTCATCCATAATTACACAATGCAAACAAGACACTAATTCTTCCAAATAAATACCAGAGATAACAACAAGGTTAATCAAAGATCCCAAAGCACATGTTAAGGCAACATAATCATGTGAAGCAAACTAAGTAATACAACATGATTACAAACACATAACCACACTCAAGTGCAGTAAACATGATTATAACTGAAAGTAACTACAAGTTATCTAATCAAACACCAATCAAAAGCATTTTATACTACTGTGGTGTGTGCAGGTTCTTAATTCTCATTCTACCATCCCCCAATGCCTCCATCTATAATACCCTCTTCGATGATTCCCTCCCTACATCATGGTCTAAGGGATGGATCTATCTTGCATCCACCTTAAAATAGTAAATGTAGTTATCCCAAAATAATATAAAATCCATAATATACTAATGAAATGAACTAAACAAACATGATCACCATGTACATAAAATATAAGTAGATCTAACTCAATAAGTTAACGATCATGTGATTAAGCAATTTATAACTATCTATACATCAGTATAAAATAACTAACTTAACCAAAATAGTAATTATTCAAATCTTAACCATAAAATCTACTAATTAATAGGTTATTAGGTTTAGAGAGGAATCGAGACGTGACATATAGTGGGTGCATTTTTAAACCTGAATGGCATGATGGTATACGTAAAATACCCCCACTCAGTGACAAATGTAGTATTGTGTCTATCCTCCTCTATGATTTGGACCTAATGGTATCTTGAGAAACCATTTGTGAAAGTGTAAATTTCACACCCTGTAACACATTCAAGGATTTCTTCATTGAAAGTCATCGAGAAAGGATTAGTAACATAAGCTGCATTAAGTAGCCTGTAATCTACACAAATCCTAATGCACCCATATTTTTTTATGCTTGTCACCATAGGGATGACCCACTTAGACTCATTGATAGGATTAATAACTCCTATGTACAACATACTAACAATTTATTCTTTAACTTGTGCACATAAATTTGAATTCATTCGATAAGGCCATTTCTTAATTGGGTGAACACCTTCAACTAGTTTGATACACATTTTACCCAAGGATGAGTGAACACCCTTTATCTCACTATAATTCTTGGGAAAAACATCTTGATATTCCTTTAATAGCTTGAACACTTTGAAAATTTTAGTATTAGACAATTAATTTCCCATAGTAGTCATTTTTTATGCATCCTTTGTGCCGATGTTTTGTTGTATGGTTTGAAGTGGTTCTAAGTATGGGTGTTGTGTATCTAGGATTATGTCATGAACATTTCTAACACTGTACTCTTTGGGTATATCCAAATGATTGGTTAATGGGTCAAGCAAATTGGATCCTTCACCTTCATCAATATGGAATATGAGTTTTTATTTAACTTTTCAAATTTCCTCATGTAGTACATTATTGATTATAGGTTCTAGTGCAGAAGAAGATTGTTCAATTGGATCATTGAAAATGGTCATCCTTTTTTTGGTACACCATGTATGTTTCATATCCAATCTTCAATGGGACTGGGGTCACTAATGATGTCTTGATGCATTGCTTGTAGTGTAAGGCACAAATCCATCCTTGGAGACGAATAAAATAATACTGAGACCATGTTATTCTTTAGCAAATGCCAGAAATGAGTACATAGATGGTGCTCCTCGTGAACATACCAAGTTCTATCTTAAGTATTCAAAGTGCCATAAAATGTATGAACCCATATATAAGAAAGATTCATTAACTAACCACATTGCCTTACAGGCCTCTAAGTAAGGTTATGGTGCTTAAACTCCATTATAGTTGATAGTGCCTCATATGTGGTTGTCATGATGAAATCGATGATGTAAGGTAGAATGTACTTGGTCCTAATGAAGGAGATGCTTATGATGGGTTTGTCACCACCTCATTGTTGTGACATCAAGAATGTGAAAAATTAATCGCATACCATCAACCTCAGAGTCATAGAATGCCTCCATGCATTAGACAAAGTCATAAACTTCTATTTGTTATGGAATTATGGAGCTTCATCTAGACTTTCAAGTAGTGTATCCAAAATTAGTCCTCATATGACTTATCTAGTGATAAGAAAAACAAACCTATGTTACTTGTAGTACTTATATTGAGTGTCTTCATGACTACTGATGTAACCACACACTCTTTCGGTAAGGTCATAGTCACCTTGTGCCCAACAATCACAAGAATTACTCATAATATCAGAGAAAGATGTGTATCCATCCTTCAAATAATGCCATTAGGGGTTAGGATCATGATGTTCATTGCCTTGAGTTATGATGTTTTATATGTGATTAATATCGTAATCCATATTAACAGGTTCAATATATAGGGGCCCATATGCTTGGTCTAATGGTATGATGATGTGTTGATTAGTATTTTCAAAGCTAATATATCTCTTCTTGAAGCTTAAATTGGTATTGTTAGCATAACACTAAGGATGACCCAATATGGCTCAAAATTCATCATCCCCAACCAATTCCAGAACTTTAAATTTAGCTTTGAAAGGTACCCCAAGGATATCCACAATTGTATTTTTAAGAATGTTAATCAATAGTGTTAACACTCTAAACTACACCCTAGGAGGAGGTTGTTCAGGCCTTCCTCCAAGTTTGGGGTAACATGGGATTATCCCAAGGCTGTGGGTGACCTATGGCTGGGCTAAACCTCTAGTTTATGGGGCTAACTCCCCTAGTACATCACTTATGACTCAAATCACTACAACCTACTGACTATTAGGGTGAAAAGGGATAGATACATGCATAAAAGGAAACCTAATCTAAGGATAATGATGTACTAATATGACTTATCCACTCTATTTGACCTTAAACAACACTAATGAATAGTGCAAGAATTGAACCTCTCTCTCCATGGAGTTATAGGCAATAATGTTTCACATGGAGGCTATGCTTGGTGATGAGAACATGAGGGTCATAAAAATAAGGTATAATATGAGACACTTACTAGTCAGGTTCCACTGCAAACTCAATCACTTAACACTTTTACACAACATATGACCTACATAGAACATCTTATTAGCATCTAGGTGAGGCAAGGACCTAAAAAGGGAGATAAATATGCCACATATGCAAATAAAACAAGTATAAACACACTAGATCAGTATTGAAGAAGATGAAAATAGTCCTTTATTAACCCAAGAGGTCTACAAGGTATAAATCTAGGTTGAGTTTCTTCATACCTAGGTGAGGGATAATTATAATGGCCTCAAAGCCTCAATATATATAAGAAGGAGAAGGTGAGAGAAGAGAGTATGGAATATATAAGATATGGAGAGGTCATGAATGACCCTCATTCATTCCATTATCAGTTATAAGTAGTCATAATAGTCTCCTCCTCCTTCCATGCATTCCCTTTGCTAGTTGATGTCCTTTAATGAGAGTATGGCATGGAGATAGGGTGGTGGAGGATAATTTAGCCTTGTTTGACCCTATTTAAAACATGGACATGCCAAAATATAGTTAGGCACCCTATCCTCATGATAGTTATAAGACATTAAAGTGATTCAATTAGGCCACCATGAGTCACTAAGCAACCCACCCTTCTCCTTGCATGTTGACTAGGCTAAGAAATTTGCCATCCTCCATGATGAACATGAGAAGTGTCTGCTCACATTTATGCATCATTTACAAGGGTGTAATGACCCTTTATTAACCTTCCTAACAACCTCTCTATGCCATTAGTTCTTTTTCCCTATTGACCATTTAGGCCTCTTAGGCAATTAAGCCCAGTCATAAGATGTTTGTTACTTGAATGGCCATGAAAACTATATAAGGCCTTAAGAATAAGAAATATGGACATGTTTTAGGTCTAAATAAACATACTTAGTATTTCCAAGTAGCTCATCCTTACAACATTACCTTACTTAGGTGACTAGGCCACCTCTTTCTTGCATTTCAAGACTGCCTATTTGACACAAAAATGTAGAAACCTTTCTAGGATTAGATAAGAGTTTTTTATGGTTTGAAAAGGTGGAACATGCCTCATAATACCCTCTCCCATGGTATGCAATTATTCAAATAACTCTACACCTTGTCTTCTACTAAAAACCTTATAAAATTACCATTTCTTACAAGTCTGTATAACATTCCATACAAACCAATATCATGAGTGGGATTTCCTCTAAGTGGACTATGAGATTTAGGTGTTCTCAAGTCCATTTCAATGCATCTAGATGCAATTATCTCATGATTTCTCCCATTGGGTATGTGCTTGGTTTCAAGTAGGGTTTTGAAGGTCTACCATCTTAACGATGGTTCATAAGTTAAAAACCTCCAATATAAAACTTATGGCCATGAATGTCTAGCCCATATACCCCCTCAAATATCTTAAAGATTTCCTAGTCCTATGTAACTTTTATGGTGATGTGTGAGTGCAAGTTGAAAGACCTCAAGCTTGCTGTAAAGAATTTGTTATAGGTTACATAGTTAGTGATTGTTCATAGAGATGGGCTCTTTAAACCAAATATTTACTTTATAGATTTTAATTGCATAGGGGTTGTCAAATCACCCTAGTAGCACTGGCTCTGAGTCACTTTTTTATGAAATATATGGGCATTTGAATTAGTATCTCGGGGTGGCTGCTTAAAACTATGGAACTTAAGAGGGGTATTAAGACCAAATTTTACCTTTTATTAATTACCTTTATTTGGAGCACTCTCTTCAAGGCCTAAAACATCACTATACACCTTATCATGTCCTTCATTCTGCTATGGATATTTGGATATGCCCCAAAGTGGATGTGGGGTTTTGAGGCTTAAAGATGGATTTAGGCTTTATAGGCCTAATCTGAGTCTCAAGGATCTTGTAGGTGAATTGGTGTTTCCAATGTTACCATAACACCTTTCTCCCTATGACTTATATATATTTTACTTGCACCCCAATTGTCTAGACTATCAACTCAATCTTTCTCTCCCATAAACTCTACCTTGAATGCCACTATCTAGACTGAGTGTTTGATCAGCTAGGTTAGAGACCTTGGGTAGGTTATTTTTTCCTTCTTTAATATGTTGATGGAGTTGGAACCTTGTGTATCATGTTCTCAGGACTTGACAACATCCATTCCAATAGGACTTCCTTCAATATTCTGGTTTACACCTTCTTATATGTTGGCTAGGGTTTATGAGTCTCTAGGTTTGTGTAACCCTAGAGATCTACCAATGCATTTATTTTCTTCTGTCCTTAGTTTAGAACCCACTGAACTATCTCATGGCATTGTTATTATCCTCCACTTATGGTTTTAAACTTGAGGCACTCTTAAACATTCATTAGTTCCTAATTTCTATGCATAAGCCTATTTTAGGTCTGTCTAGGCCTAATAGGCTTGTTTAGGCCATTTAGGATTTTCCTATCTTAATATACTAAATCGTCTTAATGGAAAGCATTGATATAATTTAGAAAACAATTTATATATTATGTTTCCAATTTTGTACTTTGTCTCATGTAGAGTTCAATATTCCTCCCTTAAGCTTGATTGCTTGCTTGGCTATAGGTGTAAGCACCCTACTCTTAGTACCCTAAATTTATTGATTAATGAAAACATGATGTAGGGTTTTTATCATTAGTATTAACCTTTTTAATCTCTCCCTAAAACATCCACCACATAGCACTATGCCTTCCTATTCTATCTTGTAGGTGATAATTTTACATTCTGACTATGTGTAGGTATGGTTCATTTCTTCTTCGTAGCTACTTTTTCACTTATCCACATGTTTCATCTCTGATATAAAGTGTTTATTCATATTAACATGTTTATTTTATTCTTATTACACCTTATCTTTCCTCAAAATAGGCTCCATGTTCAACCTTATCTCATCCTACAGTCAGACCTATAGGTTTCAGTTCTAGGCCCTTGACTATGAGTGGTCATTTGAGGGATGATTAATGTTTAATTTCTCCCTTAGATGAACTCACCATATTGATGATATTATACTACTCATTATAACTCTTTGAGACTCCTTAACTTCATCATTCCCTCAATGTCCTTGAATCTTGCCATTGTATCCCTGTGTGTATGGAAAGCTTAACTGAGCTCTCATCTTGGGGCTGAGTTGGTGTGTTGGTCCTAGTTTGACCATATTATTTCATTTGCATGCCCTTTTATATGTATTTATGACCCTTAAGGATCTTTAGTATCCTTAATACCTCATCTAATAATCAACACTCCATGTGTTTAGTGTTCACAATAGGCTTGTAGGTGATAGGTGGGGGTTTATCCTTTAAAGGCCTAAAGATGGGAAGGGGATTTGAGTATAGGGTAGTGGGGGACATGAGAGTAACACCATAGGACATGATGAGTGGTGAATTACATTGTATGCCCTTAAAAAAAATTGATGACCCCTACAAATACCCTATTTCCACTTTGCAAAGGAGATAACAACACACACATGACAATCACATTAGAGATAGGAACTTTAAGTGATTATTTGATCTAATGACTTAGCTGAGTACTTAGGATAAATAAGGGAGACTAAAATTGATTCCATGAACCTACCATATGACCTAAAACATCATCCATTTTCATCTTCAGACCTTGAATATTCTACCACAATAAGAACACTACCTGTAGCCTGCTTAAGTGACACCTTGAAGATTTTCTTGCTCTTTAGTCTCACACATGTGAACTAGGAGTGGAGGATATAATATAATGACTTTTTGGACCTATATAAGGCATCTATAACCATTGGTTTCATCAATCAAGCTAAAATTACATTGAAACCATTCTATTCTTGACCCCTGCATAGATAAAAAAGCCATTTTGACTGCCCAAATCCTTAGCCATTACCCATAAAGCATATGGGATCAATCTTGAAACCAATGCCTAGGTTTGGAATGTAATTATACCCCCTTCTTCTGGCCAAGATCTTGGATCCTCACCTTCTCTCCTGTATGGACTGAGCATAAACCTGAAGTGTTATACGTGGTTGCCAAAGAGATCGATGTAGGAGTGGATCAATTTTGGACCTGTTTTGCATTTTTTTGGATGTGAAACTTATCTAATGCATCTGTCATGAATCCACATGCAATACATGACCTCCCTTTGTACTAAATTGACTGTACATATCCATATAAACCTAAAAGATAACTTATTTTTTGCATTTTTCCATGTTTCAGACCTTAGGATACCATTAGTGGGTAGGAGGGAAAATAAAAGTCAAATATCATTTTAATTAGATGGTATAGTTGGGAAAGTTGAAAATACACACTCTCCCATGTGTGGGGCCTATTTGGTGAGTGAAAAGTGGATTTGGCCTCTAAAATGAACCCCTTATGCATATAAAACCATCCAAAAATGACTTAGAATATCAAATTCAAATATAATGTGCCATTAAACATACTCTTTTCCAAAGGTTATAACATGAAAGTGACTCATATGGCATGTTTTAAGGGTCACTTGATGACTTTGAAGGGTGAATCAATGTTTGAAACTAGTTTGGATGGGTACGTCATAAAAAATGACCTTATGTACATCTAGACCTCATGTCATGACTTCAAACAAGGCTTGGACATCCTTATATCATGCTAGCAAAGATCTTATAACAATAAGTGGCTTAGAATAGGCCTAAAACCATGAGAACTAGAAACCTCAACTTTCCCAAATTACCTTAACTTATGCTAAAGATCCTTAATCTTATGAAACAATGCTCAAACCACTTTCTATACCTCAAAAGCACTTTGACAACTCTGTACTCATACAAGGACCACCATGACTACTAACACACCACCTAAGAACCAAAGACATCTTATGACATATGATGATCTCTACAAGCATTAACTAGCACAAACCATGACACCTTAATCAATGTTAAAATGAATATTAAGGAACATTTAGGAAATCATGACAAGTTCTAGACACCATTAACAAACTTATATGGGTTCTCATGAAAGTTTTTGATTGTAGGGGTTGACATTTGGTGTGGGAAGCCAAATTTTCAACAAGTAGAGTGTGGGTCTTATTGGATATGAATAATACATGAGGTGAGGGTTGAAAGGCTAGGCTAGCCATATTTTTCCACGCATCATTTTTTAAGACATTGAACTTAGTGTCAGTGTCAACTATAATGTCTTGGATCACCCATCCATTAATGACAACATTTACCAATATTTATTTATCCTCTTGCAGGATAGGAGGAATGGGTACATCTTATCATTGATCATGGTTTAATCGATAATCTTTGGTTGGCCTTGGCATCTGATATTAAATCCAATTACTTAATGGTGGTATAATATCCTCATCCAACAGGCACTTATAAATTTCTTAGAATTCATCCCACACCACATCTTGATGATCTGTGGACTTATGCATATCAACACATTGGGTGGCATCATGATCCTTAAAAAATTATATTTCCCTTTGTAATTACCTTACCAAAATCATAGTATCTTATAGCACTCCTTTTTATCGTTGAGCATCTATATACCTAGTTGCATAAGGCTCTTCGTATTGTACCTTCTCAATGGGTGGAGTGGATATAAATTAGGATTGTCCACCACTTCACATTATAATGTTAAGATGTTGGAGTGATAGAGTGTAATCACTAGTATATATTCTCAATACATATCATACTAACACCCTTTTCATTCCTTTCTTTTATGATGGCTATGTACAAATCAAGACATTCCTCTAAAGAGTGCTCATTTTTACAAAAAAACACATGTTGGATAAATCGGGAAGTCTCACTAGTAGTGATCAAGAGAATCATATTTGTAACACATCCATAGTGGAAAATGTTAACCTCTTCATCCTCTTCCTTAGCCTCATCCATGATATCCACCATTCTCCTAATTGTTTGATACAAAATCTTGATGTATACCACACATGTGCCTCATGAATATCACTGATGAGATGATAATCATTAGTGTCATAAGTGTATGCATCATATATATTGTAGTATTTGGAGACTTTTGAATATGTATTTCATTGAAATAAGGACAAGAGCAAACATCATGCTCTTCATGGTAAATTTCATAAGACTACTTTAGTATAATGCAGATGTTCTTACGAGGATAATTATTTCTATTATGGCCCTCAAACTCATAATCGGTACACCATAGGCCACTATGAGTGTCATGGGCATTGTTTACAATTATATTTTTAAAATATGATGCCATTGAAGTTATTTGAGGTTCTATAAAAGGACTAGTTTTAGTGTCGATGCTACCAATAGCTTCAGCATGGAGGGAAATTTATAAGGCCTTACATAGGCTGGTAAAGGTTTTTTGAGACAATGTTCATCTAAAGGGGAGCAACAAACCTCCCACAAACCACTGAGCATGTTGAGAAACATTAATCTAAAATTAAATCTTAGATAGGAGTTCGTACTAGCACATGCTCTTAGTTAGATCTTATTTTATATCATTCAGTGCATCAATACTTTGTTGCTCAAATTCTAAAATATCAAACTCTTGGAGAAATGTTATCTTAAGCTGGTCATAATCAACTACTTCTTGTTGAGTATCATATTTATCATACCATTTCTGTGCTCTTTCCAAAAGTGTAATTATAAATTGTGTTGATTTTTTCTTAGAGGGGGTTATATCATGCACTCTCTAGATAAGTTCACACTTATGAACATGCTCTGCACCATTCTCCATGCTTCAATGTTCTGGTAAATGAAGTGTCATTTCATAGTACATGATAGGTGGTTGAGGTGCTTGTGATGGTGGTTATAGAGACATTTTAAGTCTTACTATTCCTGGGGGGAAGTCCACCACTTCGTCTTGCACCACCTCCTAGTCTGCCAATCATTCCACCACCTAGTCCACCTCTTGTACCTCTAGTAGCAATGGAAACACTTGACATATTGGGCATTTTAGTAGGTTGAATCACTATATTTAGGCTAACACTTTTCCCATTACTTATGCTGGGTCCACCATGAATACCAATTTGGGCCATGAAACTATCTTGAATAGGAAAAGAAAGAGTTAATATGCTATGGTCTAAAACTTTCTCAACTAAAGGTTCTCTTACAGGGTCAATATATGAATCTAGACTATCTATATCCTAATTGTGTATGATTAATTCATCTATCTTAAAATCATGATCTTGCATTATGGTTGGGGAATTGGGTTAGTTCAATTTGGGTTCTTCGGTCTCCATTATCTAGCTAGTATCTCCTACATATATTAAAGTTGGCATTGGTTACAGATCAAAAATTGGAGAGTCCTCCTTGTGCTCTTTTGCTTCCCTATAGATCCTAACATCACTTCTTGAGTCATCCCATACCCTTCCTATTTCATTTCCACCTATAATCCTTCATTGAGCTTCATCATATTTGTGCTTCCACAACTCTCATTGACTGGCTACCATTCTGAACCAACAATCCTTCACAAACATCCCTACATTATCCTCCCAAACATGTTGCTCATGCAAGGAGAAATTTAGCCTTCCATAGGAAAATCTTCATGTTTGGAGTCAATAAATAGTTTTTTTTTACTCTAGTAAGATTGCCTAGGATAATGACCGTGTGGTTCTCAGAGAAACTAGAACTTTGCTTCTTTTGGATAGGAATAAGTGGATATGATGTACTCCAAGATGTATATATTTAACACCCCTCTCCACTTGACATTAACAACTCATGTCCATGGTGCTTCCAAGTGTGCTAAAGCCATCTGACCCTCTATCATCCAAGCCATCCTTCATCCAAGATTTATTGACTAGTATTGAGCATAGGCCATGAGCTAAGTATGTAAATGAACAAGAAATTCCACAAATAAAGTTTCATATAAGGAACTATAGAGATTTTTTTCAACCCATGCAGTCACAAAAACTCCTAGTTCAAGATATGGAACTACAAAGTTATCTTCAACACTAGTAAGCCATCGTTGAATATTTTTGAGAGATAACCACTCGAGCATTGTCTATCACTATGCAACAAGTGTTATGGGTCCTGGCAATGAAACTAAAATGTTGGGTTATTTTTCTATCTAAACCTTTCCCTAGGCATGTGCTAAAGTAACTAGTACCCAATAAGCTGGCACACTGGCATTTCATACAATACTATGTTCTTCAATGCTCACCCAAAACACACATCAAGAAACTAGTTCCCATGGGTTTTATGATGAATTGGTATACTCATAATCTATTGGTAGTCAAACCTATACCTTATTTAAGTATTGAACCCTACCTATTTTTAGTTAAGTGAATAAACATGATAAATATAACCATTGCCATGATATTCAGGGCAGTCATTGTTCATGTTCAAATAACATAATTTCTATTCATTATATCCAAACTCTATCCATAAGTTACATAGAACATGTATAGGCAACTCAGTGATATAAATTAAATATGATTTCCATGATTATGCTATTCACCAATAATTAATCATTATACAAAAATGATCAATAATATTACACAACTCTACATAGGGGTACTTATACTTGGTTCTTCTTGACCAAGTTGTTACAACAATTATGATGCTTCTAGTGACTAGCCAATGATCTCTAGTGAACTGAGAGTTATGGCAGCCATCTAATTTGTTTTCCTAAGGACCCATCCCTTTGCAACCCTATATTCCCATTTGGTGTAAAATCCTCATTTCTAAGTGTTTATCTTCATGCGGTCTAGTGCTAAACTCATGTGATTGACATCTATTTCATATTTGAGAATCACTCCTTAACTATTTCCTACTTCCTTCATGATCCCCAAATATTTTTATGATATTCTGAGCCCTTCACTCTTGAGTTATCCATTTATTATGCCTCCTCTCTGACAAGGTCTTCTTATACCATGGTCTTCTTCACTTGTATAACTTTTGTGCCATGCTCTTTTTGCACCATGTTTATTCTACACTATGTTTGTTTTGTGCCATGCTTATTATGTGCTACTACTAAAATACTTAGCCAAAATTCAAAGTCCAATAGGCATTTAGATGGAGTTAAGCCAAAAGAGAATAGAAGTGTGAAGAAAAATCATTCACTAAGAGTATAATCTATCACCTTGGTCTCATCAGCCACCTGTTGAGAGGAGACTAGAGGATCAACATACATGAAAGAAGATGGGGAGGTATACAATGTTAAGCTAAAAACTTATGTGATTATACTAGAAAAAAATTGCTTCAAGAAGGCTATCATTTTTTCTCCATCTCAGTTGTGAGAAAGATTTAGTAGAAGAGCAAACTGTCGCATTTCACTCGAGATGGTTGTAATAGAAGCATCTAATAGGAAGACCTTTGTAGTTAAGGAATTAAATCTAAGAACCATAAGAGACACTAACTTAACCAAATAAGATAGAGGCTTGGAGAGATCTAACATAACATAAAGTCTCACAAACCTTCTCCCTAAAGAGAACTCACCAAGTTTAATAAAATACCCTACCACGTTAGCCAACAATTTGATATGATATGGATTTCATATGGCAGAAGGAAGGTTGTATACCTTGAGCCATAAAGGTGATGTCGTGAGGAGTAAAATAGGTGTTATCCAAGGAAAAGGCATGAATGTTCTCATAAGACATGGGAATAACAAAATAATTAGAGTAATCTATGTCTTCAAAATAAATGGTCTACATTCATTATACATCAATACATATATCTTAATTATGTTTATTTGAAAAATGTCGATAGATATCAATTTTGAGGTGTTTATTTTAGATTTGTTACATATCAAATTGATTAACAACTCCAATATTTTTTTCATAATTTTTTATGTTAATTGGTGACATATGGCTTCAATCTAGCTACACCACTATATTTAGTTTGAAAAATATTTCAAAAAATAAAAACGGGCTTCAAACTTTATTGTATGCATAAGTAATCAAAATACAATAATTGCCTTCCCCAAGCAAAAATAGTAGTTATCATATGGCAGTTAAACGAACTTCAAATTTAAGTTTGAAACTATCTTATAATAATTAAATGAACCTTTAATTTAAAGTCACCTATTTTTATTACTATTTCATACTATTACTCTACACCACCACTCTTAATTGTCATGGTAAGTTACCCATGTTAACATAAATATTCCAACAAGTATAATACTAGTACATATATCTATCTAAAAAATGTCGAGAGATATCAATTGTGAGGCACCTATCTTGAATTTGTCAGATACCTCACTAATTGACAACTCCATTATCTTTTCCATGAATTTCTCACTAATTAGTTACAAACAACCTCAATCTAGCTATACTATTATGTTGAGCACAAAAACTCTCTCCAGGAAAAAAAGAAAAGAGAGAGCTTCAAACTCTATTATATGCCTAAGATATCATGATTTTTCAATAAGATTTTCTAAGAAAAATAAAAACTCTCATATACTAGTTAAACAAATGTTAAATATAAGGTCAACAATTTTTATTGGCATCTCACACTATTACACTCCAACACCACCCCTCACTACTATTATAGGTTACACCTCTCTAAATAATAAAATAGAGCATATTATGATCACACAATTTCAAAGGGGATTAATTTCTTGTTAGCATGAAAATCAAATCAAAACAATATAAAACTAACGTCTTAGGTGCATGTATTCATATTGGGCAATGTATAAGAAGTGACAAATGAATAAATAGAAGATAAAATAAAATAATTATACCTTCCTCATGGATGTCTCACTCTAGCCAAAATTAAGTTTGGATTGGCCCAAATATAGTGCTTGAGGTCTTTGGCAATGTCGTGAATTAACTTGCATGACATCTCCCCTTATACTATGCATGATTGGAAGAATAGTTAAAGCTCTCTTGAAGATTTGACAACATAAGTTTAGAAAAAAAAAACTTGTTGAAGGAGAGGGAGGCCCCTTCTATTTATAGATTTATCCTTTGAATTTAGACCATTGATCTCAAATCAAGATGTGTGGTTGAGAATGAGTCCTCAAAGGGGAGTTGGGCATTTAATGCTTAAGGGATGGAGTGTGGAAGAGGAAGGATGGAGTGTGGAAGGACATGTAAGAGCATCCCCCCATGCCTTGGAGTTGAATAAAATCTTCCTTGTACACTATCATAATTTCATTCAATTTGTGTTGGGGAAGAGGAGGATTTTATTATTTTTCAATTGGCGAGTTATTTTATGATGAGGAACTTAGGAAAAAATGGATTTATAATTTTTTTTTAAAAAAAAAAAGCAATGTAATTTTCCATTAGAAGAAGATTAGGCTAATTAACAAAGTTTAATTAATAATGGGAAGTGATGTAGATTTTCTGGGATAAGATGTGATAATGAAAGAAATGATTAATTGATCAAGGGGGTGAATAATGATAGACTACAAATGTTAATGTGGATATAAGAATTCGTTAGATGAATTAAGATGATGTTAGCATATAGTTAAACTTGACATAAAGTGTCTAATTTTAGGTGTCTACATTTTCCCCCTCTTTAAGAAGGTGTTGCGAGACACGATAGGTGGAGCAATGAATTTTCAAAGAAAGAAGAAGGCAAAAAAAGGTGGACAAAAAATTAGATGATGATGATGAAAGAATGCATTAGTTAGGGATGATGATTGCTCGAGAGGGCATGTGAGGATGAAGGACATGGATGGGATCTCAAAATAGAGAGGAAGAATCTAGAATGGAAGAATCAATGGGTGGGTGATGTCGAAAGAGGTTTGGGATGCAATATGTGATGATAATAGATGAAATTAACTCATTTATGAGTTTAACCCACTTAAGCTAATGCTTGTATGATTTGATTTTTGATGATGATGGATTGATTTGACCCAAGCATAACATATTTGGGAAAGATGCATCCTGAGATAAGTGACACACTTTGAATTTCCCCAAGTAGGGTAAACATGGAAAAAATATCCCAAAAATTTTACATACTTGAATTTGGGAATGATCTATCTTGATGACTAGCTGCACACTTTAATTTAACTTAAATAAGGTGAAAGTTGTGAGCTTAATTGAGGGAATAAATGATTGAACTACCCCAAACATGGTAGATTAATTAACTAATTTATTGATTGATTTATAAGCATAAAGCAAAGATTTAACCTATTACATGGATTAAGGATGAGATGACCACATTGATAGATGACATGAAACTGATAGGTAGACATAAATATATGTGCATATGGTATAATGAATTTTTAGAGAATAAAGAATCCGTAAGAAACCAAACATATAAGGAAGCCCCAAAGTGATGAAAATAATTATTGAATATTGATGTGAATAGATTTGGAGATAATTGGATAAATTATGGATGAAAAGAGGATTGTTAGTAAGAAGAAATGGACGATAGAAAGAAGGGTAAGAATGGCTGAGTTGACCTCAAAAACTCTATGTGACTGATTTCTACCTACATAATCCAAATAAAACTTAGATTGATGTAGTTCTCCTAAAAGTTAGGAATATGATAATAAATGATGAAGAGATATCATGATCTAATGTTGACAAAGAGGGATGAGATTATTTGATTTGATAAGAGATGATTTGTAAGGGGATAAGCTGCCACTATAGTGAAACATCATATATAAGCCTCAAACACTTGATGTTTGATCTAGCACATGACGGTATGCACCATGATATAAAACATCATGATGACCTGGTTGTAATATGTATAAGGACTAACCCCCAATCCAATGGACAAATGACACAAATGCACCATGTTATGGAAAAATCAAGATGACATTGTTATCATATGTCAATTGATAGACTCAAGTACAAGTACATGATATGAGACAACCTGATATGGAAAAACCATGATGGAATTATACAAATGCATATAGATTGAGTCAAGAAACAATATGAAAATCAAACAAACATGCAATCAAACACACAAACTAATAAAAGTAAATAAATAAACTTTTCAGTAATCAAGTCAATATCCATGTGTGCAGGCTCAATAATATTGATAGTTAGATGGTGTCCCCAAGCAAGGATGCATAGAAGGGGATGGATTATGAATATGATATCCAAAAATAAGCTGCATGCTTTCAATTATCCCAAACAAGGTGTCAGGATCCCCAGCTCATATAGAGCACAATTGATTACCTTTGTATAAGCAACTAAATGCAGAATTTAACCAGAAGTAACAAGTAACATAGAAATTTATAAATAACATAGAATATGAGAGACAATACCCAATTGTATTAATACTCTTTCCAGAAGGAAATACAAAGAAAGAAGATGCCACAATCTTCTTCTACACTCCTCTAGGGTTCCCACACCTCTAGGGCATAAACAGTAAATCTCTTCAAGAGTTTTCTCTCTCAATCACGGTCACAACAAACAACTCAAACATAGAGTTGTTGTTCACCTCCAACTAGTCAGTAACAATACTGCCAGTACACCGAGTATACACACATACTCAACCGAGTACACAACACACTCCAAGTAGATATTCTTTGATCTTGCACACCTGCAAACCAACTAATCTTACTTACCCATGTAGATCTCACTTGATCTTGCTACACTGCAGATCAACTTGGCCTTGCACACCTGTCGACTGAGATCTTACACACCTGAAGAACCCTTGTCCTTGCCTCACCAAGTCCTTATGATTCTCCAAACTAGTACCCCGATGGATCTTTTACCAGATCTTGCTGTCCCACAGATCTACCTGATCATACACACTTGGCACTATGGCACTATGAGGCGCTAACCTTACTCTCTTCCCTCTGAAGGAGCTAACCTTGCTCTCTCTATCTAGCACACTTTACAATACAGCCCATGAGTCTATTATATAGATCTCATGCAAACAATAATTATACATCCAATTATAATAATTAGATCCATAGCTCTAAGACTAAAATTAGTCCTTAACATGTAAACAACCAGTTCGTTAACAAACTATTCATGAAACTGACAGTTTAGGAATCACACAGGCTACCGATGTCAGTCGCTATCTATCTAGAGATGATCGACATCGACCAATCCATCACTGATGTCGACAACTCTGTGCACTGGATATGACTGACGTCGGTTGGCCTGACCGACGTCGATTGCTTTTCACCTTAGCAACCTCCTCCATGTTTGCATACAGTGAAGCCTTTAGCTCCACAACCTAACAATCTCCCACTTAGAGATAAATAGCTACACCTGTACCTGTACCTGTACATCATCTAATTTGTTTTCTGGCTTGTATCCCTCTTCAAGCTCAATCTTGAAGACCAACCACCACACATCCTGTGGTGCAACACCTGTCATCCAAGTAACTTGCCACATTCGAATCTACATACCCATGTAGAGAAGTCCTTGACCCTACATAGCATGTATACCTGCTACTGGTCCCTCTCAGATACCTGAGAACCCACTGAACTGCTCTCCAGTGATTCTTTCCCAGATTGGCCACAAACTTTCTGACAACACCCACTGCTTGGGTAAACTCAGGTTTAGTACACATGTACTCAACCTCATCATGTGATTGGGGACCCTGTTCTATGAACTGTCTATCCATAGGTGTGGTAACTGGTTCTACATCCTACATCTTGAACCTCGCCACTACCTTATTCACACAATCATCCTGAGACAACATCAACCTGTGATCTTCCCTGTCTCTAGGAATACTCATGCCAAAGAATTTTGCTGCTCCCAAATTCTTCATGACATACCACTGAACTAACTTTACCCTTAGCTCAGCAAATCCCTGTATGTATGCACCTGCAACAAGCACATCATCCACATACAATAATAGGATAATGTAGCGACCATTATCCAACCTGGTAAAGAAACCACAATGGTTACAATGACATTGACTAAAGCCATGCTTTGTCATCCACCTATCAAACCTGTACCACTGTCCTGCAGCTTCCTCAAGACCATATGACCTGGCCTTCCGTCTCACGTGTCCATCCTCTCTCTTCTTTAACCAAGGAATCCATTTGTCTTTCAGTGCTTTTATCCGACTGGCAACCCTACCAAATCTCCCGTTTGCTTCTGCATCCAAGGAACCAAATTCCTCAATCATGCCATGCTCCCACTATTTTTTGGATCCTTCTTGCTCTACAGTGAACAACTAGTATAAAGAAGGGGAATAATGAATTTGAGGCTTACTTACCCTTTTAGTCCTCCATATGGGTGTTTGAGACCCCTTGACAGCTTGCTGTCCACCCAAAATCCATTTTCTGGTCGACCTTGGTCTGTACCCAACTGATGTCAAACCAACCTAATCACCGACGCTAGTTCCCTGACCGATGTCGGTGTCCACTGGTCACCGACGTCAATTTTTTGACTGACGCTGGTAGCCACCCTGCCCGACACCATCGACTTTGCCTGTCTGCATATGACCAATGTCGGTACCTGTTTGTTTGATGTTGATTACCCCTGACTGACATCGGTACTTGTGTTTGCTTGTGAGTGATGAATTTTTACCCACGAGCTCACTTTGGATCAAAACCCTATCCAAACTGCCCTACTCAGAGTTATTCAGTCCCATCCGTTGATCTCTATCCATCATCTCCTCCATAAACACCAAGGCTTTCTAGTTGTTAAGTTTGTAAAACACATCTGTCTTCTTTTTAAGAACATGCATCTCCTTCTTGCTCATGTGACCAAGCCTATAAAGCCACGTCTTCGCAACAGAAGAAGAATCAGTAATATAAGTAAATAGATAAAGGATACGTACTTTCTTACCACCTGCTAATTCAAGTGCATCCGCTGTGAGAGTTACTGTGCATCTCTCATCACCCAACTTTCTTGAAGAAATTAGCCTCATCTTCAAGACTGGGACCTGCATGACATGTTTCAACACCCATGTGTTGGCTGTCTGCAATTTCAACCGCACTTCCCCTTTGCCAACAATTTGACAAGGCTCACCAACCCCTCAATAAATCTTTCCAAAGTCTCCATGGACCTTAACATGGAAAAATAATCTATTTGGGGCTACATGGAAAGAGGCAACAAAATCTATAAACCAAGATTCTACTTTATCCAAGGAACATATTAGAACAACCAGTGCAATAATACCTGCAACACATGCTCCTTCATGCTGATCTTCTACCAACCAACAATCTTTCTTTACCTACTCTTTCTTTCCATAACACCGTAATTGACCATTCTTTCTTTTGAATTCCTCCATACTTTCTTCTGCCATTGCTATACTCCCACTCAATCAGAAACCCCTGAGAGTGACCTGTAATCAACAAACACTTAATAAGCTCTGACCACCTGTTAGTTGATCCTAGCTCTGATACCAATTGTCAGTGGTATCAAGCTATGAACCAGCACCCTGGCTCTGATACCAATTGTCAGGATCCCCAGCTCATAAAGAGCACAATTGATTACCTTTGTATAAGCAACTAAATGCAAATTTTAACTAGAAGTAACATAGAAATTCAGAAATAACACAGAATATGAGAGACAATACCCAATTGTATTAATACTCTTTCCAGAAGGAAATACAAAGAAAGAAGATGACACAATCTTCTTCTAAACTCCTCTAGGGCTCCCACACCTCTAGGGCATAAACAGTAAATATCTTCAAGAGTTCTCTCTCTCAATCACGGTCACAACAAACAACTCAAACATAGAGTTGTTGTTCACCTCCAACTAGTCAGTAACAATATTGCTAGTACACCGAGTATACACACATACTCAACCGAGTACACAACACACTCCAAGTAGATATTCTTTGATCTTGCACACCTATAAACCAACTAATCTTACTTACCCATGTAGATCTCACCTGATCTTGCTACACTGCAGATCAACCTAGCCTTGCACACCTACCGACTGAGATCTTACACACCTAAAGAACCCTTGTCCTTGCCTCACCAAGTCCTTATGATTCTCCAAACTAGTACCCCAGTGGATCTTCTACCAGATCTTGCTATCCCGCAGATCTACCTGATCATACACACCTGGCACTATGGCACTATGAGGTGCTAACCTTACTCTCTTCCCTCTGAAGGAGCTAACCTTGCTCTCTCTATCTAGCACACTTTACAATATAGCCCATGAGTCTATTATATATATCTCATGCAAATAATAATTAGACATCCAATTACAATAATTAGATCCACAGATCCAAGACTAAAATTAGTCCTTAACATGCAAACAACCAGTTCATTAACAAACTGTTCATGAAACTGACAGTTTCAAAACCGCACAGGCGACTGACATTAGTCGCTATCTATCTGGAGATGACCGATGTTGGCCGATCTATGACTGATGTCGGCAGCTCTATGCATTGGATATGACTGATGTCGGTTGGCCTGACCGACGTCGATTGCTTTGCACCTTAGCAACCTCCTCCATGTCTGCATACAGTGAAGCTTTTAGCTCCACAACCTAACACAAGGCAAAAACTCTAAGCTTGGATTGACAACTTTGTCCCAAATAGGGTGGATGTGGGAATGAAATATCCCAAAATTCTAGAATGATTGGATCAAGAATTAAACAAGGATTATTGATTGGATTGAGGACAAGACAAATGTTTTTTGATTTTATGGCTTAAATCTGGTTCAAATTTTTTTGGACTTCTATGATTTTTAGATTTTTCTAATATTATGCTTTTTGGATTTTTTGGATTAGGTATATATAAGGGTTTCACTAGTAAAGGGAAAACCTATTCTAACACTAAGATGTGGAAAGTGAGGCAGGATCTAAAGGATTCAAGATAATGATAGATGATAAGGGATGACAATGGGGATATCCAAGGAATACATCATGTGGGAACTAAGCATCTATTCATCAAAGTGTTTTTTGTATGACTCGCCAAGATGTTATCTAAAATAGGGCTCAAGACTACATCCACTTCTTTTACAAAGTCAAGATGGGAAGAAAGATGGTCATGATAGGATGTGTTTGGATAAGGATGGTTGGAAATGAATAAGGATTTGGATAGGATACAAATGGTTAAAATGAGATGGATGAGGACTTGGATGGTTGAATATGAATTGGATTGGGTTGCCCCTAAACATTGAGGTACTTGTAGACAACAAAATATTTAGACATGACCCCAGAAACCTAATTTTCATCATGGTAATTGACCAAGGCACAATAGAAATGGTTTTTACCATTAGATGAATTATTTCTCCTTTTCTTTTTATTTTTTTTAAATTTTTTTAGCATCTCAACTCATTGGAAGATTAAGAGATGCATAATGCTGACATTTTGATCTTTAGCCCATACCAACTCTAAATAACTTCTCTACTAGAAACATGTTACTGATGTCAACTCTACTGATGTTATTATGATTTTCATTGATTGTTGATTATGCTTCCTTCAAACCCCTAAACAAGGTGTCTTTATAGACTCTATGAAAGAGAGTGTCATCAAAGAGGGTAAAGTAGGATAGGCATTGGATAAAATATCTGATGTGATGATGGGATATAGAATTTAGATAAAGGATACAATCATGAAAGGATGTATAATTGTTGTGGACCAAGAGAAATTGGGATTAACAGTCACACATTATTGTTGATTTTGGATATTCTAATGGCGATATAATTTTGGATGTTGAGCAGTCAAAGGCCTTTGAAAATTCTCTTATGATGACCATAATATTTTTTTATACCTTAGGCCTGAGAGTTAGTACAATCAAAGTGATATTTGGATTATCAATTGTTCTTATATTTAATTCAATGATGTCTTCATCAAGCAATGAAGAACTAATTTGTACATCTATTGGCACCTCTAAGTGGTTTTCACCAACAAAATTTTATTGATTAAGTGGATTTTGATTTTGATTGTCCCTTAGTGACTCAAACAATATTTCACTAAGGGATGTTGATTTTTATTTTTATTGTCCCCTATCACCTCAAACAAGGTTTCACTATGGAAAAATTCTTATATATTTCTAGGTTTTTAACTTTGATTGCCCTGTATTTCCTTAAACAATGTTTCATTGGGGAATGTTAATTCTTGATTTTTATTATTCCCTAGAGTGCATCAAGTAAGGTTTCACTAAGGAACACTAATTATTGATTTTGATTGTCCCCAAGTACCTCAGGCAAGGTTCACTAGAGATTTTTTTCTTCTAACTGAATGTTGATTTGGACCCCCCATAAATTTTACAATTGATATGTCACTATGAAAGAAGTATAATAATGTGCAATTTTATCAATCCTAATTGATGGGTACGGGATATTGGATTTCAAGATAAGGGATAGGATGGTTGATGTGAAAAGGATAGGTAATATGAATAGAAGGATTAAAGGTTTCATAATCCTTTTAGAGGCTACTAAGATAACTTGCTTTGATGTTGAATGAAATTTCCTCAAAAATTGTGAAAGGATCACTGATGTATTCAAATGGATATATTGGAAGTGTGTAGTCGATGTCATTAGATCTTGATTTTGATTTTGATGTTGGTTATGATGGTAAAGTTGATTCTGATGTTGATGTGTAACCTGATTCTAATGTTGGTTCTAATATGGAACCTATTATGATGTTGATTATGATTCATATTCTAATGTAGATATTGATTATGAATATAATGTTGATTCTAATTAAGACATTGATGTTTATAATGATGTTAATTAGACTGATGTTGATTGTGATTGTGACTGCAATTTTGATAGTGATACTAATGTGAATTTGTCCATAACAAGGGCATGTTGGATTGTGTTATCCATAAATACCTTTTTTCACTTTTCACTTAGAAATTATGGCTTTGGGGTGAAAGGTTTCCGAGAAATGGGGGATGTTAGGTGGTGGATGAAAGATGGATTATTGATCAATAATGGGTTCTTCAAAGATGGGCTCAATGAATAAGGGTTTGTCAAAGACTGGTGGATGGTCATAGGAAAACTCATCAAAGTAAGGCTCATTAAGTATGACAGGATAGTCAAATGGTGACTCCTCAAAGGTTAACTCGTCAAAGATGGGTGATTTAATAAAAATGTCAAAGATGGGTTAACTATCTTGATCTTAACTTGGAAGAGGATGAATCTTATCACGATCTTAGAAAAGATCTTGACATATCCTTATTTGGTGATCCTCATACATGATGGATTTGATAATATTTTAATGTCTTCATGGTCAATCAAACCTTAGATATAAATCATGAATCTAGCACATCAATTAAGAAAATGACCTTGAATTTTATGATACTAGTAATAATCATCTTCTCAGTACCACTTAGGTTTTGGGATGTTTTCATCAAAATACTTGGTATGTGGATACACAATCATGTTTTCCATAACTAGTTGGTAAAATATTTATTCCAAGGGTTCATCGAGAAGTTTTAAACCCTATTTGGGTTGGATAGACTAGATTATATATGTGATTTTTATGGCTTAGGGGCTAGATAAATGTTGGATAAGGGTGCCAAAATAAGTTTCCATTTTCTAGTGTGATGGGGGATGTGATGATCAATACCAATGGACGGGATGTTTAATTTATGTTGATGCAAAATGATTCAACATTATTTTCTTAGGATGGAGCTTAAGTTTTTTGGATCATAAGTTATAGGAAGTTAAATGCCTATTTATAAGAGTCACAAAAAGATGTCATCTTTGTTTTCATATAGGTACCATTCAATTTGGAATTTATCTATATATGTTTTAGATGCCATGGAATTTTATGTATAATTAATTAATGTTTTGATGTGTTAATATGATTTTGATGTTTTATTTGATTTGCCTCAAGCATAGTATATTGATTTAATGTGATTTTGATGTTTGATGTGATTATCCCCAAGCAGGGTAGATTGACTTGATGTTTGATTAAGCTCATATTGGTTTTGGATGTTAGATTTGATTCAAATGAGAGGAAGGATAGATATTATATTTTGTGTCATTCCCAACTGACAAGTGTGAAAGATTGGATAGAAAGATTATGAAATTATATGATTTTTGATGTGATTTGATTTGGTCAAAATGGACCTTGGATGTTTAAATTTTGATTGGTCTTAGTCAAAGTTGACTTGATTTGACTTGGATTGGTTGACTTGGTCAAAGTTGAATACATTTAATGTTTTAAATATTGAATTTGGAAAGTTTGACTTAGGAAGTTTAACTTTGATTGGAAGGCTGACTTTAAAATATTTGACTTGATTTGAAGGTTGATTTCATAATGTTTGATTTTCCTCAAAGTGGACCTAATTTAGATTTGTTTTAAATTAAGCAAAATAATGGTATAATATGGATAGGGTACTATTTAAATTAGACAAAATGGCATTAGGACAGGATACAATGACTTAGAAAATGAGCATAGTAACACCTTATCATGAAAGTTTGTAATAGGATATGATAAAGTTTGGACTTTAATTTTGACTTGTTTGAGGTGTAACATCTAAAATAAAATGGGTATATGAGAATAAATAAGCAATGAGACACACACAAGTTAATCCCTAGATTAGTATTAAAATGGGTATGAAATGTGATTGCAGCCCACGATCTACCTCACAAGAAGTGGGAACATGTTAATCTCTTAATCATCACTTAAAGTGGTATGTCATGATATCTTGGGGGAGGTTGGTTTCCCTTGCACTAAAAATTGTTTACGATTGAAAATATCTTAATCTAAGTTTTGACAATGATTTATAGATGGTCCTTGATATACCTCACAATACACGGGGCTTAAAAGTCTATATGAGAAGAAAAATAAAGAGTACTTCATGATAGGGTCTAGCCCCATTCATGACCACTTCACCCATGATGTCTCAATGAAGTGCTATCAAAAATCAAAATTTAAGGATTATTTATGATAGCTTAACATCGAAGATAAACCCCTTGATTTCATGAAACCCTTTATGGGGAATTTTTATATACTTTTATAATAAATATCCTTAATTTGTATCCCTCACAAGAAAATAAGGTTGGTATGTATGTTGGGGGATGAAATCCCAATTATCACACCCTAAGGACTCGTGAATGGTGATGAAATCCACCTCAAGCAACGATAATAAAAAATAAGGTTCACTATTTTTGATGCTCATGATCCCACAAGTGGGCAAGAGGAGAGCATACTTTAGCTTCACTTTGGAAAAAGGCAATAATAACTTATGTGATTTTGATCACCCATGGTCCCACAAGTGGGCAAGGGGAGAGTAAACACATGATAAGCCACCCATAAACACACAACAAATAATATAAACACTTAAATAAAAGAAAACACAACTATTTTAAAGCACCAAATTCAAATGTTAGTTCATTGTTAAGCAACAAAATAAAGTGTGTTTGTAGAATGTGTTTGTTTTTGAGATAAACTACTTTTTGGACAATCAAAACCTACAAAAAATAAGTTAGTGTTTGGATAGGTGGTATTTGAAAATCAAAATGAAGTTGAAAAAATGATTGTTTAGGTCTTGGGAAACCATCATAGGGATATTCCACCATTTAACAGGGTGAACCTGCCAATTCTAAAATAAATATCATTGATTTGTAGATAAAAAACACAAAGAATAGGAAATTCATGATTTCATCAATTAGCAAGGTGATACCCTCATTAGACATGGATGGATTTTTAAAAGACACAAATTGAATGAAAATAAAGATATATCAAAAAAATTATTTTGATAATTCTATCAGTATGTAGTTTGATCTCATTGATTATTGGGTCAATTCTATTGTGTCAATTTATGATTATGACATTTCTCTAAAATTACAGTCTTAGTGAAACCCAAGAGCATCCCCTTCATTTTGCATTATGATTTTGCTAATTTGTAGGGCAATTATATCATTTACTTGAAAATCACATAAAAATAAAAAATAAATAAGAAACAATATCATTGATTATCACCATTTACAGATAGTGATTTCATCGATTAGTAGAGCATTTTCACCACTAACCTGAGAAAAAAAATTTGGAAAATTTAGAATAAAAAGAGGAAACATTAGGATCAATCTTGAGCTAATTTTGCAATTAGAATAATGCTTTTATATTTCAAATTAGAATGTGGAGTACAAGTCCCATCGGGCATGCCATATGTGAACACACAATTAAAAAGGAGATTAGTTTCTTATTAGCATGAAAATCAAAGCAAAAAAATACAAAACTAACATCCTAAGTGCATGTCTTTGGATTGGGCAAGGTCTAAGAAGTAACAAACAAATAAATAGAATACAAAATTAAACAATTATACCTTCCTCATGGATGTCTCCTTCTAGTCAGAATTAAAGTTTGGATTGGCTCAAATATAGTGCTTGATGTCTTTGGTAATATCATGACTTGACTTGGATGACATCTCCCTTTGAACTATGCATGATTGGATGAGAAATTGGAAGAAATAGTTAAAGCTCTCTTGAATATTTGACAACATAAGTTTAACACAAAAAACTTGTTGAAAGAGAGGGAAGTCCCTTCTATTTATAGATTTCTTCTTTGAATTTACACTACCGATCTCAGTCAAGATGTGTGGTTGAGAATGAGTCCTCAAAGGGGAGTTGGGAGTTTAATGTTTAAGGGATGGAGTGTGGAAGAGGAAGGATGGAATGTGGAAGGACTTGTAAGAGTTTGTCCCCCATGCCTCGGAGTTGAATAAAACCTTCCTTTCACACTATCCAAATTTCATTCAATTTTCCTTGGGAAAGAGGAGGATTTTTTGAATTTTTAATTGGAAAGTTATTGTTTGATGAGGAAATTAAGAATTTATGGTTTTAGAAAAAAATATGAATTTATAATAGCTATGGAATTTTCCATTAGAAGAAGACTAGGCTAATTAACAAAGGTTAATTAATAATAGGAAGTCATATGAATTTTGTGGGATAAGATGTGACAATGGAAGAAATGATTAATTGATCAAGGGTGAATAGTGATAGACTAGAGACGTTAATGTAGATAGAACAATTGATTAAACAATTTAGGATGATTTTAGTGGATAGTTTAAATTGACATAAAGTATCTGATTTTAGGTGTCTACACATATTATGTTTGAATATGTCTTCTAACCTTTTATAAGTGAGAAGCATGGGAGATTGATGTAAATTGGTTCTTGGATCACCTCTCCTAGGTATACTTTAAATTAAAAAAACCCATCAATGTTGAAGAAGAAATTAATTATATCTTTAAAAGGCAATTGAGTGCTTACCTAACCCAATTATTCATTAATGGCATACATCATTTTTAGTCTCTGCCAAGGCAGGGTAATATAGGAATTAGTTAAGTAAATAAATTTTCTACTCTAGCCAATAAGAATCTTTAACAAGGTTGATTCTCATGGCTATCCCTCTTTGTATATGACTATATCATCTCCTACCTATTTTAAGGAAGGAAAAGAACATCATTTGGTTGGTTAACAGAGGGATAGTTTGTGAAATTTGATAAAAATTCTCTTGATGGTCATTTTGTGTAAGTATGAGCTTTCATCGATATATCCAAACTCCTCTTCTATTTGGTTAACATGTTATTTTCTTGGGGAAAGTGAACTCAATGTCTCAACTATGAAGGTATCCCTTTTAGATTATTCTGATGTGATCTCCTTCAAAAACATGCCGTTAAGTGTCTATCTTAATCTCCATTGGCTACCTCAATAGGTTGGAGGAAGAAAGAGGGGCCCCAGATAAGGATTTATCTTGGCATAATCATGGTAAGTTTTTTCATAAATCAGATTCCAAATCTCCTCCTCCCTCTTCTAAGGATCCTTTTTCCCCCTATGGGGAGGAGGCTCATTTGAGTGAGGTGTTGAATCCTACTATAGTTTCATGCTCTCTTCAACCTAGTGTTTTGGCTTGCTCTCTACCTCCTAAAGCAATGAGACCCAAAGCTAACTTAGGTACCATGACTAAGAAGAAAGGTCAGATATCAAAGGCAAAAACATTGAGATTGAAATCAAAAGACATGGTGGGTAATGGATCTTGATGGACATTGAAGGACCTCCTTTCCAGGTGTGGGATGAGATTGGTTTCTACCCAAGGTTAAACCCTTGTTGCTCCCCTATGGGTTTTCATCCCATTCCTTTACTTTATCTTGTTAAGGTTTCCAACATTTTGATGATGGAAAATGTTTTGGTCTTTGAGGTCTCCTTGTTTCTTTGTTTGAAAACCCTTCTTTTGGATGTTGTTTTTCTTAGTTCTAGTCGCCTTTGTTTGTTTCTTTTTTATCCTTCTAGTAGTTCTTATTTTTTAGGGACTAGGCCCCTACATTGTGTCCCAAGATAATTCATAACACCAGTCAAAAGTGGTTACCTGACAGAAAAAATAAGAATATTTGACAAGACATATTACTTTAACCATTCTAAAGTTTAGCACTCAATATAATAATTACAATCATTTTAAAATTGACAAGTGTATCAACATTTACTTTTTCCTTTTAAAAAAATTTTAAAAAAATTATAAAAAAATTACCCATGCATGGCATGCTAGCCTTTATTAATAATGATCATATCATTTATGACTATTTTAGATATGGAGCCCCCGCCCTGCCAACACACACACACATAGGGTAAATGGCTTAACTTTTGACTAGAGCTAACAAACTAGTTTGGGATATAAATGGGGCCCCATATCCCTATACAATATGCATACATATATCACCATCATCACTAATGACCATAACTTATCTAACAAACATCATCATCAACCATAACTAGCTTAACATACCTAACAATAATTGATCCTTGATGGTGTTGAACACAACCAAACCTCTTAACCAATACACCTTCATCTTATTGACATTTATAGAATGGATATTTATAATAAAGAGGAGGTGGTAAAATTTGATGTCACTTTCCAATTTATTTAAGGTGGAATAATTGAATGGTGTTCCCTCATGCATCTATGTATATAAACATACATTTGATGGAAAGGCATTTAAATTATTGTACTTTAAACATATATTTAATGAAAAGAGCATTAAAAAATTTATGAAGTGCATAAAATCCCATCCACCTATTTTCTTATCATTCATGACATAAAAAGGATGATGATGATGATGATGATAATAATAATAATAATAATAATAATAATAATAATAATAATAATAATTTAATGCTATGTAATTTTATACTTATTTTTGAAAACATGATAAAAATATATGAGGTTCAATGGGATTGAATGCTTAAATGGTTAAATGTTATTTATGGGTTATAAATAAATATTATTAATATCGAGCAACTTAACCATATTGTCTTGGGAAGATAGTTACAATGGATTATTTATTGGTTACAAACGAATAAACAACTTAATCATATACTTTGACTAATATAATTATGGCAGAGTTTCGAAAGAAACACATGATTTATTAAATACATCTCTACAAACTAAATTTAATTAATTCAGTTATTTGCTATTCAATATAAAATATTTAATGATAGGTTTAGCCGCTTCTTCTCTATCTTATTACGCTTTTATAACATCCTTCACATTTTTTTGTTTCAATTAACTAGATGCATTTATTAACTATTTGATTCTATTATACTTTTTTTTCTTGAAACAATTTATACTGACGATAAATATCACACCAACTTATACTGTTCATAAAAATATTTTTCAAAAATTATAACAAGGACTAACCATTACACTGCTCTTATTTGTACCACTTTCACTCGTGCTAATTTTAATATGTTATAAGGGTTATTCAATCTAAATTTTTGTTTTCATTTATTCCCTCATGACACATTATATGCATGAAAAATGTGGGACCATATAGACTTAGGGGAAATGCCCCATACGCTAAGCACCCTAACTTTGTGACCACATAGATTTATCATGGTATCACATTAGACCTTAAAAAATTTACCCATTTTAATGTGTCATCTTAGCTACTTATAAATAAGGTCTGAAGGTCTTAGTCATTATAAATTTTATGATATAATCAATTTTATCATGAGAGGTCATTATATATAGTTTTTTAGTATATGACCAAAACTTAACCTTTAGAGTACCAATAATTGACTTATAGAGTACCAATACTATTGGATTAGGCTACAATCGAGGATTGAGGTTTGAGCAGACATGAAAAATAAATCTTTATAATATGCAAAAGAGGTATTTATTGTAGAAGCAAAATCAAACATGTGCTAGAATAATCTTGTCTTCAATAATTGAAAATATTTAATCATCAACATTAGTAACATTAAATCATTCATTAGATCGTTAGAAAAAAGAAATTTAAAAAAATCTCATATATAGGTGGAAGATAGACATAAACACACATCCTCATGTATGTGGGATTATCTTTCCCGATGACCTAAGATAACACCTAAGGCTAAATAACATGTGTAGGGAAAAACCATTAAATGGAATAAAAACCTACACTAACACCCCATTTTAGCATAGCTTAGGTGGGTAGTGTTATTAGGTCTTGACAATAGGGATAGTGAGGTATCTAAGTACATATAAAATCTCCCCCTAGAGTAGAATGATAGAGTTGTTTGAGCCCTAAGAAAAACCCACAAATGAAGATACTTGTTCTCAATGAAGGGTTTGGTGAATATATTATTAATTTACTCTATAGTTTGGATGTAGTAGAGAAATGCTCATGAATAAATTCCTGAGTAAAATACATGTGAATCTCAATACATTGGGTCTGTTGATGGAGGACCAAGTTCCTATAAATATATATTATGTTTTGGTTTTCACAAAAGATGATTGTTAGTCATCTAAACTTGATAACAAACTTAGTGAGAATCCCATGAATCTAAATAACCTCAGTGGCGGCATTAACAACTCCTTTGTATTTTGCCTCTATATAAGATAAAGAAATAACATTCTGCTTCTTACCTTACCAACTAATTGGTTTTGACTAAGGGATAAACTATAGCCTAAAGTAGACTTGTGATTCTAAATATTTCCAGTCCAATATGAATCTGTATACCCAATCAAGACAACATCAATGCCTACTTAATAATGAATCTTAAAACTATGAGTACCCTAAATGTAGTAGAAAGTCCACTTATCTTCTTTTCAATGTATCTCATGTGGTTCTTTCATAAATCTAGAAACCATGGCCATTGTATATAAGATGCCAAGTATAGTGTGTGTAAAATAGATGAGATTACCAACAAGTTATCAATTCTAGGTAGCATCAACCAAAGGAGAAGGACAATCAACCTCAAGCTTCACACTAGATAGAAAAAGAATTGGATCTAGCTTACAGTTAGCCATGTTAAACTATGAAAATAAATCAATATCACACTTAGATTGTGCAATAGTGATCCTAGAGTCAAACTAAGAAATTTCAAAAGTAATATAACAAGCCCAAGTCAGTCATTGAGAACCTATCAAACAAAGTAGTTTTCACTACTGCAATGATGGATGAAGAAATCTTTGTGATTAATAAGTCATCCCCATAGAGAACCAAAATTAATAGCAAATCATCCTACCATAAAATGTATACATTAAGATTAAAATGGCATTTAGTGAACCTGACTAAAATAAGAAATGAGTCCATCTTGGCATACCAAGATCAAGGAGCTTGTTTGAGGCCATAAATATATTTATGAAGTTTGAAAACTAAGGAAGAATCTTACATATATCCTTGTGGTTGGTCCATGTATATTTTATCTTTGATGTCACTATGAAGAAAAACACTCTTCACATCCATATGATAAACATCCCAATGATGTGCTACAACAATGGTAAGAGTGAGTCAGATTGAGTTCATTTTGGCAACTAGGGTAAAATTATTTATATAATCAATACCAAATACCTAAAAAAAACCTTTAGTTACCAAACATGATTTTAACTTGTCTATAAACCCATATCCTATAAATTTTGTTTGATAAATCCATCTACATTGAAAAAGTTTTCTTCCCTTAGGAGGAGGGACCAAATTCCAAGTCTTATTCCTCAACAAGGAACCATACTCCTCTTCCATAGGAGTATCCCTATCAGGAGTGCATGATGCCTCATGAAATTAATGTGGATCAAAATTAGATGCAATGAATGCATATGAGACAATATATAATTATGAACATGTTTGCCTAGTGCCTAATGGATCTCCAACCCAATGGCTATGTAGTGTCTATCAATCCCAAATAGGACTAGAATTCAAAAAGTCAAGAGGAGATTCCTCATCCTCTGAAGATAGTTTAAGAGAAGGATGAGGTGAGTCCCCATCAGTAATCTCATCATAAAAAATATAAGAAAAATATAGATCATCAAGAAGTTACTTAGGCAAATTTGAATCACCATAAGTGTCATCAGATCTCAATGAGTCGAAAGAAGAGGGAGAAGTGTCAAGTGTGGAGTCTGAAGGACCCTATTTAAAATGAACACTTCTCTCAATGAATAACTCATGAGTGGTGGGATAGAGAAGCATGTGTCCCTTAACACCCTCAAGATATCCAATGAAGATATAAAGTTGAACTTGAGGTTTTATTGCCTTAAATTTTTTGTTAGGAATGTGGGACATAGTAGAAGATACAAACACTCAAAAGTGTTTAACTATGGGTTTATGACCACTCCATTTTTTAAAGGAGTGACTCCTTTCAATCTATTATGAGTAACTCAATTATGTATATGATGGGGTTAACTCAATATTGAGGTGTAATATACTTGGTGTGTACCATATAGTTGGCCATTTCCTTCAAGGACATATTCTTGCATTAAAAAACACCATTTTATTGAGGACTATATGGAACTGTATGATGTAGTTAAATCTCTAAAGTGTAGAATTGCTCAAAATTATTACTAACAAACTCACCACCATTTTATATTCATAAAATATTTATGGCTTTACTTTAATATTTTTATACAAACACCTTGAAGTCCTAAAAATGATCAAAGACCTCAGACTTTTACTTAAGAAAGTACACATAAGTATACCTCAAAACTTCAGCAATTAAGGTAAACATTATTTAGTCTTATTGAATGAAGGAGTTAAAAATGCACCAACAATGTCCATGTTAACTAGTTCCAATTGTTGTGTAGCTCTCCATGATTATCCTTTGTCATACTTATTTTTAGGATGCTTATCAAGTATGAACCCTAGTAAATGCCATAAAAAAAATGAACACATGATAACCTTGAAACCAGGTCATTATGACTAAGTTTCCCTAGGTAGAGATAATTAATATGGTTGAATCACTCATGTCATTATTTACTCAAATAATTTGTATAAGTGAGAAAAGTAGTAGAGAGTTGATCAGGAGCAAAATTTGAGATTGTATACAACTAGGATTGGTGATTTGCTTTCCCAAATAAAACTATAGATTCACTGTGCACGTCCCTAATAAACACAAAATCAGGTGTGATCTAAACTCTCTTTCCCAAACCAATGTCAGTGATATGATAAACAAATAAGATATTGGTGGACAATGAGGGAACACATAAAACATCTTGATATGTCCCATCATTCACTTCAATAGATCCTCTCCCACTAACTTTTATAGAAGTATTATCACCCAACAAAATGGAAGGCATAAAAAAAATATCCAAGGAAGAGAAAAGGTCATGTGATGAAGCCATGTGGTACGAGGAACTTGAATCAATCACCCATATGGAAGGATATGATGCAATTGCAACAAGTGATTTTCCCTTAATATTATATTTTGACTTAAAAGACTTCCATAAAGATGAAATCTGATTAGTTGAATCAGGGACACTAATATTATGCTTCTCAAGAATCTTTGTCAGTTGGTCAATCTGTTTCTTCACACATTTGGTTTCATCATGCCCAATTTTCTTACTATAGACACATGTGAGTCTCTCTTTCTTGGGTTTTCCACCTAAGAGGAGATCTTAGTTGATGCTTTGGACTTAGCATCATATTTCTGACCCTTTCTTTGTTTTGGGTCCTTGTTCTATTTCTTCTCCTTATTGTTATAAGCCTTATGTTTGTCATGACTCATAATTAAGGCATGTGATTTAGAGGACTTCAATATACCCATTTGAATAAGCTTATCTTGTTATTGAGTGAAGTCAATAGAATAATCATCTAAGGATGACATGGTACATGTAATTTAAAGGTCAATATTGGTGGCATGTAAGGTATAAACAAAGACAAAATAGTCAGAACCAAATTTGAAAAAGATGGAAATAATCAATTGATCATCCTTTTTATCTATGCCACATAGATTTAACTACAACTTGAGTGATTTGAATTTTTTGAAGAAGTTATATATAGTGTAAAACTTGGGCTCAAATTGATGAGCTCATTTTCCATCTCATGGCCTCTAATTATGTCTTGCTTTCTAAAGAGTTTTTCCAAAATGGTCCAAACATGATTAGGAGAAGTTGTAAATTCAATATGAAAGAGCAAGTAAGGAGGCAAAAATGGTAATAATAGACCATAGGCTTTGTCACTTGTATTAAACTACATTAGGGGATGGTTTTGTTTCTTTACCCATAATGTTTGGATGTAAGCCTTTACTACCCAGAATGATTTGTATTTTAGCTTTACACTCAAGATAGTTTAATAGTGTAAGAAGTAGAAATTGATTCTAATCCATTACAGTAAGTAGGTATGTGTTGAACCAATAGTACTACAAAGACAAATATATGTAACCCCTTTGAAATTATAGAGGTTTAATTTTACAAGGATTGAGAATAACAACAATGTGTAGATCTTGAAAAACTTGTAATTTAAAAAAATAGTGCCTCAAAAAGAGATATAGGTTGAAGGTTATGGGAGTTTGATGTTTTTGTTCGTAAATGAAATATCCAATTTATAAAAAATTTGGGTATACAAAAGTTTGACTCAAATTTTCAAGCAAAGGTTTGACTAAAAATTTTAAGCAAAAATGAAGTCCCCTTGGGTTGGTTGTGACCAATGGCTAAAATCCCATATGACTAGGGGTTAAACCCTAAGATGAGTGCCCCCTTCGATGATTTTATAAATGGAATGAATCACAATGATCATAAATATGATGGAAAAAATAGGCATTTATATGTAGGTATTAGAATTTAGGGGTCAAGATCAAGAGGTTGGAACATAATCATCAGAAACAACTATCAGAGTTTAGTCAGTGAAAGCATTTACATCAAAGTCAGGAGCTCATGATGCAATGCATAAAAAATACTAACATAAAATTCAAGGGAATCTAAGTTAGTTTATGTGGAAGTATTCATGACATAAGTAGTCACATCAACAACAAGCAAAGCAAAGTTAGCCATCGGGATTAAGAATAGTCAACCTGTAAGTAGTTGTCAGGATTGGACACAGTTTCATTAGGTGCCAAGATGGACACTATTTTTGGTAGGTGTCGAGATGATAGAGTTTTTAATGCATCAAGATTAAGGATTTTCAAAGAAAATCTTAGGTCTGATGATTGCTAGAGTAGGTTTTGAGTCTAACAAATGCTAGAGTAGTTGAAATTTCCATTGAAGGGCTAAAAATAAGTACATGAACTATGATTTACAAAAAAACTTTAGATTCACTACTGCACCAAAAAATCTAAAAATTACCAAGTTTTTCAAGAACCCATAAATATTTTTTCCTTTAGAGACCCTGGTGGTACAAATTTGCATAGAATTAAAGAAAATGCCTTAAAATCCTAAAAATCCACCAAAATTAATTGTCACAAAACTAGGTCATGTTTATAGTTGATACCAAGGTTTTGGCACCTTTTGAATCTAATAACACAAACTATTTTTTATGAAAATATATTGGATGAAAGATTACATCAAGATATGCCTTTTCCCTTATTTTTTGCTGAATTGAGATTAGCTAAGAACCCAAAAAGAAGGGAAAATATGAGAAAGGGTGAATCTTTAATGCGTTAGGTTAATGAATGGTAGATTTGTGACATGTAAGTTGAAACTCAATATTTAAAAACTTGAACTTTAACATTTAGTTACCAAAAAATGCCATGTACCCAATAGATTATCATAAAGGAATTATAACTATTAATGTACAACCTCAACACACTTCAAACTATTAATGTACAACCTCAACCCACTTCAAATTAAAATTTTCATGATCCCAAAAATGTTGTAACTCCACTACATCCATAGATATAACCACAAAGATTACATGTGGTGATTTGAATAGGGGTGTTATTAGTACCTCCAAGGGTAGTATAGGCTTAGTGCATTGAATCAACACTTGTTATATGGTATATCAGATTACCTATTAGATTGTTTTTCCCCAAGTGCACTATGAAATATTTCTTAAGGCCTTATTCTGGAATCTTATGATTAATTATTGTGTGATTTTCGAACTATAATTTTATGATATATATTCTGATGACAATGTTTGATATGAAGGCACAAATGGTAATGGACACAAAGTGGAATAATGAACACATTTAAATGAAACAACATATGTTATATTTCATGGATTGATACATTATCAATGACATTTATAGTGAAATCAATTAAATAAAATGAAAAAAGAGTTAAAGGTACTAAGGCATACTTCATTTGGCCTTGACAGATTGTAATGGCAGCTTTGGTTGTGGGTTTGACCCTCGAATTAACATGTGATGGGGGTTAGGGCCCACATCACATCATCCTAAGGTTTATAGAGGGTCCCACCCTGTGATAGAGCACCCAACTCTGGGCACTAAGCTAGTCAGCCTCGATTCCCTTGAGTCAAAAAATAAAAATGGAAAAGGAGTTAAAAGAGTTGGAACCCAAAATGGAACATTTCACTATGATGAAGATCTAGGCAGCTATATGATACACCTCACCAATAAATATGTCAAGGCAGAGATTGTATGCACCAAAGCTATGTAATTTTTATTTTTTTAAATTAAGAAAAGTAAATGTTACTATTTGAATAAATAGTGAGGGCATTTTTTCTCTATCTTTTTCTTAGGGCTAGGACCATTTTATAGTAGTTGATTATTTAGGAAAGTTTAAATAAATAGGCTATAACATAGTAAACTAAAATAAGTAGAAACATTTATGAAAAATGTCTACTATTCTACTTTCAGACAATATTTAAAAATATTATAGCGATTGATCTATCCTTATTAAGCTTTTATTGAGCTTTAATAGATCTATATATCATGCTCCAAACCTTTTATTTTGGCATAGGCTTAGAGTATGTTGGAAAAGTTGAGGTTTTGTATTTTTTCTTTTGACGTGTGTGCTTTTTATAGGTATTGTAATGTGTGCTAAAAATATTATGTGTTTTTATTACTGTATATTTTTTTTTCTTTCGGTTTTCCCTACATGGTTGTTAGTCAACTTACTTAGGGTTGTTAAGGTCATTAGGGAAAATACACTTAATGTGTTTTTTAATTATGATTTGAGTTGATACCTTTTATAGTGACCTAATATCTCACTATATAATGTACCTCATCTGTACATTTTGGCTAATGAATTAGATAATCAATTTATGAAGCTCTCTTTTGCTTTGCATTTACTCTCACCTAATACTAGGGTTTTCATAAATCTATAGCTTTCATAGATCTTAGATTAATCTGACATGGTATCAGAGCTCTGATTTGACATCCATTTTTCTATTTCTAAAGATTTTTGGTGAAATATTTCTTGTATGCATCATATAGCGTTTATTGATTTTTTGGTTCTTCATAGGTTTGGTATGATTTATTGAAATTTTATGCAAACTATTCAAATAGAGCCTCAAATGACAAAATGGATAGTGCCATCAAATTTATAAGGTGCAAAAACCCTAAGATCATCTGTTAACATGACTTAGTTTCATGATAGTAAATTTTAAACAATTTTGGAGGGTTTTAGGGCTTTTTTGGTGATTTCATGCAAATATGTACTACTAGGTTATCTAAGGAAAAATAAATTTAAAGGTTTTTATAGGTTTTTTAATATCCTTAATGGGTATTTTATGGTTTTTCCATAGGCATACCAGATATGAAGTTTTTGAGCTAGATGGAGTTTTTGCACCTATGTGTATATTACAAGAGTTTTGAGCCTTCTCGATGCTATGAGAGTTTCAAATATTCTTAGCACTATAGGATTTTTTGACATTATCAGAACTATTATAAATTTACCTTATCTTGATACTATGGGAAATTATTCTAATCCCCACACTGTGGGAGATCTCAACATCCCCAACATTGCCTAAACTCTGACGACTATAACAAAGGGATGCAACCACAAATCATATCTCCATTATAGGAAAGGTCAACAGTCCCAACATTGGAATTTTTTAGTGCATGCACAACAAAAAACCCCATTATCAAAAATCTCTAAATTTCTAACAAATGTATAAGGGTGTTGTAACTCTGACGTGCAATCTTAATATGCAACCTCAATGTTCAACCCTAATGTGCAACCCTGATGTGTAACCTCAACATGCAACCCCAATGTGCAACCCTGATGTACACCCTTGAAGGTTTTATTTGATGAATTTAGGAGACCTATAGAACCCTAACATTAAAATTTTCAACTATGTAAGTAGTTAAAAACCTTGACAATTATATAGGGACTCTTAAACTCTGACGATGACCTAGAAGATGCCAAATTTTACCATGTGAAGTGTGACAATATTCATTTGAAAAATGGGTACAAGTATAACCCTAAATTTTTATTTGATGAATTCAATAAACCTACATAACCTTGACATAAAAATTTTCAATTATGAGACCAATCAAAAACCCTGACAACTATGCAAGGACTCCTAAACTCTGATGATGGCCTAGAGGACGTCAAATTTAACCATGTGAAGTGTGACACTATTCATTTGAAAAATGGCTATAATTTTAACCCTAAATTTTTTATTAGAAGACAAAAAGAGACCTCCAAAACCTTGACATCAATTTTTTTGACCATGAGAGCACTCAAAAACCTCAAAAACTGTGCAAGGATTCCTAAATTTTGACAATAGCCTATATGGCATCAAATTTAACTATGTGAAGTGTGACACTTCATTTAAAAAATGGGCATAAGTGTAACCTTGAAAATTCTCTCCAATGACTATAGAAGACATATATAACCTTGACATTGGACTTTTTGACTACAGGAGCAGTCAAAAACTCGATAATTGTGCAGGGACTCCTAAACTCTGATGACAACTTAAAAGACATAAAATTTAACCATGTCAAGTGTTTCACTATTCATTTGAAAAATGGGCACATTTTTTGGATTATGCCACTTACACATCAATAAAAAGTTAGGGGGGAGACCACCCATAATAATTTTTAACCCCTTGGTCATATGGTGTGCTCACATGAGGGAAGAACCCAGTTTAACCCTTAGTCACCTCTAACCCAAAAGTGCTTAACTTTTGATACATGGAGGCATAATATTATTTGAAAAAAACTATTTTAAATATTTTTCTCCAAGGGGCCTCAAGTTTGTTTTGGGGAAGTTGATTAAAAAATTTACACCACTGTTTTTCACCCAAAATTTTCATGCGAGCTTAGATTTTCAAAAGGCCATAACTTTTGATCTGTAACTTAGATTTAAGTGTCACATTATTTAAAAGTGATCATTTTTTCATGATTTACATATTAGTTGGGCTCTTTTAAAACCAAATATTATGCACACTCGGATACATTATTAGCTGAGTCCAACATCCCTCTAGTTCTTTCACACTTATGTATAAATTGCTTAAGATGTACTCTCAGTTATGTTCAACATCTATATGAGTGTGCTTATATTTAAAAATTAATGGGGGTCATTCTAATAGTTATAAAGGGTATTGTGTGGTGTTGTGTACTTTTATTTTCTACATTTATTCATTACTTTCTATAACAACCTCTTTTCTTACATCATGAAATGTTGGTCGTTTCCTCCTCTTATAACATTCAATTATCACAAATGAAAAATCAATATGTTATTTTCTCTAAGAAAATAAGGCTTCTAAATGATAGCTATGAATGATAAAACTAAACCTCCAATAGATGTAGAGAAAAATAAATGGTTTAACAAACGTGATCAAACACATGGTTGTCTTAGTTTGTCTATGTTTCCTAGCTTACATTTTCACATTGAATATGCTAAAACACTGAATGAAGTATGGATGACATTGGAAAAATTCTTTGGGAATCAGGATGTGATGAGAGGTCATGAAATATAGAATGAGATCACCAGTTTGAACCCAGGTGACTTTGACACACTATATTATTTCTTCACTAAGTTCAAATCTCTAAGGTTCTAGTTAAAAGAATGTGAAATTGATAGGAAAGATGATCAAATTATTTTGTCTATACTCTCCAAATAAGGTCTACATTATTTTATGTTTGTGTCCACTTTCCATGCCACAAAAAGTGCTCTTGTAGCCACATGGAAGATGCCTTATTTATATACCTTTGTTTTCAACTTGACTTGGGAGCAAGATAAGTTGATACAGATGGGTACAATGAAGTCCTCAAAATCTCATGCACTATTTTTTAAGAAAGAGAAGGCTTCAAACAATAGATAAAATAAACATAAGCAAAAGGATCGAGAGAAGGACGTAAATCCTTCCACCTATAAATTAAAAAATGGACCTCTTTTTTCATTTCTAAGCCTAAGAAATATTGGATTGAATGTGGTTTTTTCTCGAGAAAGTATGATGAAAGCAAATGTTTGGAGAAGCAGATTGACCAACTAACTAAGGTGCTCGAGAAATACAACATCAATGTTCATGATTATACCAATTAGAATTCATCAACCCATGAATCATCTAAGGCAAATGATAATGGTAAAGAAAAGAAAAAATAGAATAATAAAGGTAAAATAAAAGGCAAGGTGCTAGTTATAGTCATACCTATAAATCTTACATGGGTCATTGACTCTTGTGCTTCACATCACATGGCCTCTTCACAGATAGAGTTCAGTTCCTTAGAACCATGTGACATGTCCTCTATACAATTAGGTGATGACACTTCTAAAAAGGTTATTAGGAGAGATTTTTTTGAATTGAGTGATGGAACAATCAATAATGTTTTTTGTGCTCCCTCACTTTTAACTAATCTCCCATCAATTTACTATATCACTCACCTTGGTACGAGAATGTGAGTTGAGTTCACTCTAGATTCAATGTATGTTAGATACCTACACAATAATACTATATTGGTAGAAGAAATGGTTAGTCATCAGACTCGACTATATAACTTCTCACACTTTAATCCTCACTCTCCTTCAAATTATTCTTCTTCAAACTCACCTCAGTCTGATGACATTTTTGAGCTTGAGCACACTTTTAATATTGATGACTCTTCTTCTAATACAGATGACTACACTAGTGATGGGAAAACACCACCATCTCCTTGCCACCTTCCATATATTGAGGAGTTATTCCTTGATCAACCTACCCCTGGTCTACTTTGGATATTATAGGGAATAAGTATACTGATCAAAGACACATTAGATATTAGGTAGTCTATTGCATAGTTTTAGTGAATTCATTAGTCCTTTATTGCCTCTGATTCCATTACACCATCATTGCATAGAATATTTAGCCCTCCTACCTTTCATGAAGAGAACAATTCCTTGTATATAAATCATACCTTGGTTGAAGATCCATTAAGCACTTGACAGACTTATTCACTATTCCAAGGTGATCCACTCTTCACTGCATCTACTTCATATCCATAGTCACTCTTTGGAACTACATTGTAGGATATATGATGGTTAGAGATAATTATAGATTCTATTGGTTATTTTTAGCCCCCTTATCTTCTTTTCTCTCTTTTAGGGGATGAGTTTTGTCCTTTGGGTTTTCTCATTTTACATGCTTTATGGGATTTGCATTGTACGTAGTACCTCATCAAGCTTCATTGCCAAAACCTAATTGTTCTACCCACATAGGCTATGCTTTAGAGGGGGTGTTAGTGTAGGGTTTTTCCTAATTTAAATTTTACCTACATGTTTGTTAGTCAACTTTATTAGGGTTGTTATAAAAATTAGGGAAAATACACTTAGTGTGTTTTCTAATTGTGAATTGAGTTGTTACCTTTATAGTGACCTAATATCTCATTATATAATGTACCTTATTTGTAATTTTTGGCTAATGAATCAAATATTTAGTTTATGAAGTTCTCTTTTGCTTTGCATTTGCTCTCACCTAATACTAAGGTTTTCATGCAATCTATGATGTTTATAGATCTTGGAGTAATCTGGTAGTTTTTTCTCCTTAAATTTTCATAGAAGAGACAATGTCTACTAGTTTTTGGGCTTTAAGTCTAGAGTATAGTTTTCAACATTACTCAATTTTCTTATTTCTAGGTATAAATACTTCAATATATTTTTAAATGGAAAAAATTCCAACTTAATTTTATTTAATCTTTTCTTTCATATGATATGGGATTTTTTGGTTTTTGTAATTGGTTGATAAATTTGTTTGTATTTGTGTTTTATTTTGAGTTTATGGAGACCACACATGTTTATTAAATTTTAAAATAGAAACATTGCCAATCACTCTATACCTTTGACAAAGTTTTCAACTCTTAATATTTTCACTAGGTCAAAGTATATTTTGTTGCATTCATGGGAGCTTATGGTAGGATTTGGTGAGGGGAATTCCCAATGGAAGGATAAAATCAATCCCCCATCATTATAAAGTAAAAATCCAATAAACTATCCTTAACAATTGGAGTGTTGAGGGCCTTACCATAAATCTTCTAGGTTTGAGTTTCTTTGCCTAAAATGAATGTTAGATAAGTGTGTTTTTCACTCATGATCCATCTCCATTTCCCCAACCTATTTAGGTTTCCCAAATCTCTTTGAAAACCTATAAATAATTTTTATTTGGTAACATGCCCTCATAGTCTTCACTTATTACAAGTTAATCCTATATATTTTGGCTTTTATATTGGTATAAATTACATCTATAATTTTGTGAGATAGAATGATTTTGTTGTACTTTTTACTTTTAACGTGGCCATATTTAAAATTGTTAATGGGGTCTACACATTATTATTATTATTTTTATGTATAAAATATGGCTCTATTAGGCCCCTCACCCTTTCCAATAGTTTTTATAATACATATATTTTCCTTGAGATGATAGAGGAAGTAAGACAAGAATTTGAAGGAAGAATATTTAAAGAGGGAAGAGAGAAGACAGAATGAGATGCCTAAAAATTTAGAATACTATAAGAAAATTAGTCTATTGATATTGCTAATCATTATTCCTCTTCTATTGATAACAAGCGATAAAATATTTCATTCATTGATAGAAGTCCATTGGAGAATTTTATGAAGTTATAATTCATCTTATCTCTTATACAAAGGAGTTTCATGGGTTATGATTTATGAAAATTTGATCCATTGTTAGAGTTGGACTAACTAGAATACCCTAATGAAGGGAATATTGGGTGAATATTCTTTGTGTTCTAGTATCTATAACTTACCATTGTATTAACCCATTGGTTTATTCCTCTTGTAGTTCTTCTCTTGTGAGATTGATTTGGAAGTTTTCTTAGTTGAAGGGTGAGGTGGAATCAAAAGCACTCTTTGCCTTCCATGTTTCCATATTTGAAGATGAATAAATGCTAGAGGGTGGGAGCCAAACCAATGCTCTATCTTGGATTTAATCACTTTGATACAAGCCAAAATTAATGTTTCTGATGGTTTTAGAGGTTATTGTTTTCCTTTTTTTGAACCAGTTTTGAATTCCAAGTAGTTCTCCATGACCTTTTTTGAGCATTTTAAGGATCTTAAGATAAGAATCTACTCCATGTCCAGAGGCTTTTAAACTTCCCAAATTTGCTTTGCACACTTGCCTTGTATAGTTTTTCATTCAAGAGAGCTTGTTTTATGATGAATTGAAATGTTGGGATGGTTGGAACTACATGAGCTAAAGACAAAAATAAGTCATCTCCTAATGACTCAATATAGAAAAGGGGACCTTTTGTGATTCCTAAAATAGAAAAGGTGAACTAAATTAATTGTAATAATGAGTCATCTCCTCCAAAGCTTCTTTACACATCGTATAGAAACAAGGGAAGACAAGAAGAAGATGGCATGGATATGTCCTTAATGGGAGGATAATGGGAAAATTAGAATATTTTGGTGAGTGTAAGATCAAGGGAAACAAACAAGTAGCCACTTATGGAAATGATTTCAAGTAAAGCCATTGATATGAGGTAATCTAATTTTGTGTTGATAAGTGTGAGTAATGAATGCAAGAGTTGGTGAGTACTAGGAAGATGGATGATGGGAAAAAAAAAGGGGTACTAGGATTGAGGAGAAATATGATGTATCCCTTATTTTTTAATGATTTATTATAGTCCTATGAAATCTAAAATTTTATCTCTCCATTAGACTGAAGGTGTCCAAATTTGATCCCAAGTTGGCAATGAAATATGTCAATCCATTAACTTCTCTAAAGTAATGTTTTATTTTAATTTCTCAGATTTTTTTGAGAAGAATAAAATTAGGTCTTATGAGGGACCTCAATTGCTAGTTTGATGTCGAGTCTTTTTCTAGAGCCATTATTACTAATTGTGAGTCACCTTTAATTTCTAGATGGGTTACTTCTAGCTCATGTGCCAAGTGTAACCCAGTTGTAAGTGCTAATAACATGGCTTAATTTTTAATTCCACTAGAAATATGGAATTAAGTGGTTGATATGAATGAGCCTTTATGAATATAGAGGACACAACCTACACTAGTGCAACATAGGTTGCATTTTGAGATGCCATCAAATTTTAGTTTTATCCACTCTAGATGAGGGGGACTCCATTTTACATCCTATCAAGAATTCCATTTCACTCACAACCCATGAATAGGGGAGCTCTATATATTATTAAGTAAAATAAAATGGTGATCATCATTTTAATATTTAGGATTTTGCCATTTGGTTTTTCAACTTCATGGAATAACTCCTAAACCCATCATTATTTGTGAGCATAAATTCAACTTAATCATAGTTTAACACATATTTTAATTTTTTATAAATTTTCATTATTTCCATATTGGCCTATTAATACTTTATGGTGAGGCATTGAGAAATATTTATAGATCTTATAGTTCCCAATAATTGATAGAAATAATAAAGTTTTTATTAGATATTTTTTAAATAATTGGAATGCACTAAATTAAACCAAGTAAAGAAAGTTCAATTTAAATTTAAAAAAAAAATTAATGGAGTTAAATATTAATGTGACATATGTTTTACAATTTAAATATCCCAATATAAGGTAATTAAAAGCATAAAGTTTATATGGGTTTTAATAAATGTAGTGGGATACACAAACATCGATTATTTTCATTATAGTATTTGTATGCAACAAATTAAGATATATCTACAACTTATCCTACTTAGTAAATCCAAGCTCAAAGAAGGTAATCAACCAAAATCTATTGTGATACTTTGTATATCATGATCATGACCAAATTGTATCCACTAAACCTAACTAAGGGGGCACTTATCACACAACACTAAAGGAGAGGGTTCCAAAGCCTCTAGGAAAATAATATTATGAAATAACCCTAGCTAGGTCTTCTAATACATAAAATAAAATCTAATCTAGTGTTATATAATATTATAACCCAAAGGGGGATGGTTTAAAACAAAAAAAACAAACAAGGGATCATGATAGGAAAATGGAGCCCTAAATCACCTAAGGTGGAAGACGAAAATCCTAAAAAACCCTATAGATACACTAAGTTTCAATATAAATATAATATACGCAAGGAGTTCAAACCTATTACTTTGTGCAATATCTATCTATAAAATTAAATAAAAAAATATAGAGATACTTACATTTGGACAAACCTGTTGAGTCTGAATCTCTCCCTTAGCCAATGGTGATTTACAAGAGATTGTTGTGGATTTGTAAGGATCACACTATAATTAAAATTATTTCTAGGCTAAAAAAATTCTACTTGCATCTAAGACTTCCCACAAGATAAGATATCTTTACTCCAATTCAAATCCTAAGCAATGGATCCTTCAAATGTAGATGTAGTAGAATTGCAAGCTATAATAATGTGAAAATGAATGTTTCTCTCTCTTGAATTGAAGTGAAGGTTATATTCATAGTAATGGATAGGTCATAACCTTTCCATAATCTTAGCCAACAAGGTTGTCAAGCTATGACCCAATTTTAAAAAGTTACCATTTGACCTTGAAATAGGTTGACTTAGTTGTGGAATGTGGGCTGTAACTTTCATAATTAGGTTGACCATGGCTGACCTAATAGGAAAAATGATTTTTTTCTTAATTAGGGGATATTGAGAGGAGAATTTATTATGTATTCGAATAAGCAGGGTTTTTAGTGAGTTTATGTATGATAAAATTAACCAACAATTTTGTGAAGCACCAATGGCTTGTCCACCCCTTTTTTGAAGCACCCTTTAAGGCATGCACTTAGAGAGATTAAAACTTGATAAGTTCATACAAGAGAGAAAGCATCAATAAATGATAAATTTTAAAATTATTGTGTGTATACATATGCCCCACTTAAAGCTCATCACATGTCACTAAAGCGTAATATAGGATGGTACTTTGAAAAATAATATAAAAATACAATAACTAAACTAACTAAAAATGAAATATTGAAATGAATGATGAAATTAAGTAATTGAAAGCACTATATACATACCATGACTTACCTTTTTAATGAATGACTACATGCAAATATCATAATCTTAAATGTGTAGGGTGTATTACTTGTATTTGAAAAATCTTAAGGATACAAGTCTAAAAATAAAAGAAATGCATACGTATACTTGATGGTCAAGGTAGCAATGAATAACTCTCAAAACTGATTAAATTACTTAGAAAATTATTAAGCTGGGATCACAAAGGCTAGGTTAGAACCAAAATACTAAACTTGTAATGAAAGATTATGAAAGATGAAATTAAAATAAGAAAGAGTTCATAACACTCTTCAGCCAAGATATCTCTAATACACCATTACTACAACCATGAGTACTTCAGCATACACACAAGAAAAAACTAACTCTGAACAAATTGATTGTTATTCAAAAATACATATGAAAGGATGTATAATATAATAAATACTCCTTACTTAAGTAGGCAAGGAGGAACAAGAATCAAGCCTAACTAACAATGTGGAATAAATCCTCACATAGGATAAAACTAGCAAAAGAGTAAAAATCCTAGCTAGAACCTAGCAAACATGAGAAATATGCTATAACACCCCCCCTCAAGTGAATCGAGGAGATAAAAATAGAGGATGGAGTGTGAAGTCATGTGTCCATATAGATGTCAATCCATCTTGGCTGAGTACATAGATGTCAAATCATTGTAACCATCCAATCAAAGTAGGAATGGTGCTCAATATGAAGATCACTAAATATGAACACTACACTTCATAATAATGGTAGAATGATGAAATTGAAGAATCATTACTTGAACACCCTCGAACATGATGGTGAGAAGTGAGCACAAAGACTGGTGGAGTTGTCACACTGGTGTCACGGTGGGGATACCAATCATCAAAAATGCCATAGAGACAAGTAAAAAACCTTCATATGGGTTCTAAAAAATAAAGTGACTGAATAAGATACCCATGTACAAAGGAGGAATTCAAAAAAGTGCAAAATATACATATAACTCTCATAATAAAACCTATAGGAAAAACTCCCCCTCCCCCCAAAAAAAATAAAATGGAGGAAAGAAAAAGAAAGAGCTTGAAAGCCCCCCAAGATGATGCTGAAGTAGTCTACACTTCAAGTACTCAAAAGTCACAAAGGAACTCAATCTACACAAGTGGTTTAAATCCACTACTCAAATATAAAAACAACTGACATTAGGCTTCACCAGAATAACTTCAATCAAGAAGACTATCAATGGTGATGAAAGTATAAACGAGTACTACATGTGTAAGGAATGATCAACACGTAAGAAGTAGAATATATACCACACCTACCATACTTTTAACTAGGTGGAGTGGAGGAAAAAGGTCTACACATCTGGTTCGAATCCACTACTTGAACACTAAACAAGATGACACTATATACACTAGAATAACTCTACGACATGCTGAAAGAGACTATCGAACTATCAAAAAATAAAAGATGATACTAGGATTCACTAGAATAGCTACACTTTAACTTTTGGAGACTATCAAATATTGAAAAGGTGGTATTGAAAATAAAGATAAAATCTCTTAAAGATGATGGCCCATGGTTGTGATGGAAGAGATAAACAACTGAAGAAGTGAAAAAGGTGCCTAAAATAGAGCACAAAAATGCATAAAGGTAGACAAGGTTGAATCAACAAACCCCCCATGACACTTTATAAATTAGTACAAGTATAAAATAATTTCATACATAAAAAAATACCAAATGGAAAACAAGGAAGACAATAAGCTTCACTAGAATAGCTCCAAATAAGGAGATAGTTAACCTGTTGAAAATGCCATCAAGAATCATGAAAGGTGATCCAAAAAATAAGGGAGCAAAAAAGTGTCTCTATAGAAGAAGGCAAGGTGCTCAAAAAGGGGCCTTGAGGAGACATGACACAAACTATAAGTGTGTCAAAGTACCAATGCATGTCATGGGTTGATGGAAGAGTGTGGCAAATGGCAAAAAAAGTCATCATGTATGTAAAACCACACCAAAAAAGAATCAAAAACCAAAAACAACAACCTGAAAAGCATATGCAAAAGGATGTCGGGCTCAGTTGAAAATGTATCCAAGATAGTACTTGTGTGAAGTACAATACAGGAAGTAGTAGGGCTCATAACACATGCAACCCCCCTGAATATGACACTTTATAAAAGTAGTGTATTTTTACGAAGTGATAACACAAATGGATATATAATTAAAAACCATACACTTTTGAAAATATTGAACTCAAATCCGAGGTAAAATTCAAAAAATATAGGGTTTACAAGTTTTTGTAAATGGGTCAAAACATTAAAAATACACTATACACTGATTTCAGTGACCAAATCAAAAAAGAAGATAACCTTCCAAACACTCATTGGAATTGGAATTAAACCATATAAAATTATAAATACTCAAACAATCATCCTTTACATTCCTATGTGCACTTTAATTAAAAAACAATTCCACTTAAGGGCCAAAAAAACAACAACGTATTTTCCACTTAAAAAAATTAAAAAGTAGTTATTAGTAAAATTATCATAACTTTTGCATTAATAAATGGAATTATAATTTTAAAAAGATGTAGAAATATGAAATCAAGGTGCACAAAACCCATAAAATGTTTGGCACGATTCATCATAGATCAAGAGTAGTTAGCAGAAAACCTACCATTTTTATATGACAAAAGAGGAGTGCCTAGAAGAGTAGATTAAAACAAACATAACTTTATTAATATTGATCATAATTTAAAATCATAAAATATTATGAAAATATCTGGGAGAGGATCTCATACCCAGAAATAGTTTAATAAAATTCATTATGAGTAAAGATTAGTTGATAAAAAAATATCACATGTTGGTATAAAATATAGTTTTGCCCAAAAATAGATTTGCCATAATGTAAATATGAACATATTAGATATTGGGACATGTTGGTCTTCAATATCATCTCCTCTAATGGTATACATTATCACCTTCTAACATAGTTCAAAAACCAAGCTTTTAGCACTCCACATAGTTGACCCATAAAGAAAGCTTCTGCTACTTCTTCCACCTAAAAAAACTGAGTAATGGATGTTGGAGGGTGGATCTAACACCATGAAAGAGTTCACAACACTCTTTAACTAAGATCTCTCCAATACATAATTACCACAACCATGAGTGATTCAACATATGCACAAGACCAAACTAACTCTGAACATATTGATTGATTTTCAGTTGAGCATATGAAAAGGATGTATAATACAATATAGAACCCTTGCTTAAGTAGGCAAGGAAAAACAAAACTCAAACCTAACTAGCCAATATGGAATAAATCCTCACATAGGACAAAACTAGTAAAAGGATCAAAATCTTATCTAGAACCTAGCAAGCATGAAAAATATGCTCTAACATGTAGTGTTATCAAATATTATAACATAAAGGGGGATGGTTTAAAATAAACAAAACAAATAAGGGATCATGGTAGGAAAATAGGGCCCTAAATCATCTAAGGTGGAAGATGGAAAGCCTAAACAACCCTATAGTTACACTAAGTTACAATGTAGAGGCAATATAAGTAAAGAGTTCAAACCTATTACTTTGTGCACTATCTATTTATCAAATGAAATAACAAAAGATAGAGATACTTACCTTTGGATAAACCTATCGAGTCTCAATCTCTTTCTTGGTCAATGGTGAATTGTAAGAGATTATTGTGGATTTTTAAGGATCACACTATAATTGAAATTAGTTCTAGGCTAAAAAAATATTTTTGCATCTAAAACTTCTCACAAGATAAGATATCTTTCCTCTAAGGCAAACCCTAAGCAATGAATCCTTCAAATATAGACGTATTAGAATTGCAAGCTATAATAATGTGAAAATGAATGTTTCTCTCTCTTGGATTGAATTTAAGGTTGTATGTATAATAATGGATAGGTCCTAACCCTTATATAATTTTAGTCAACAAGGTTATCCAACCATGACCTAGTTTTAAAAAGTTACCACTTAGTCTCGAACTAGGTTGACCTAGGTCAACCTAGTTGTGGAACGTGGACTATAACTTTCATAACTAGGTTGACCATGGCCGACCTAGTAGGATTGTTTTTTAATTAATTAGGGGTAATGATAGGACAATTTACTATAGAATTGGATAAATGGGGTTTTTAGTGAGTTTGTGTATGATAAAATTAACCAACAATCTTGCAAAACACCAATGATTTTTCCACCCCTTTTCTAAAGCACCATTTAAAACATGCACTTAGAGAGATTGAAACTCGATAGGTTCCTACATGAGATAAAGCATCAATAAATGATAAAGTTTAAAATTATTATGTGTATACATATGCCCCACTTAAAGTTCATCACAAGTCACTAGAGTGTAACACATGATGGTGCTTTGGAAAATAATATAATAATACAATAACTAAGCTAACTAAAAATGAAATACTAAAATGAATGATGAAATTAAGTAATTAAGAGTACCATATACATACCATGACTTACCTTTTTGATGAATGAATGCATGCAAATATCATAGTCTCAAATGTGGAGGGTGCAACACTTGTATTTGAGAAACCCTAGGGATACAAGGCTAAAAATAGAAGCAATGCATGCATATATCAGATGGTCAAAGTAACAATTAATAACTCTCAAAATTGATTAAATTACTTGGAAAATTATTAATTTGGGATCACAAAGGCTAGGTTAGAACCAAAATACTAAACATGTAATGAAAACTGATGAAAAATAAAAATAAAACATACTAAATTTTGTGAAAAAGCATGTAAAACATTGTAAGTATAAATGAAATATCAATGCAAGGAAAAATCAAACAAATAAATTAAATTAAATTAAATTTAGCTTCAAGTCAGATAAGCATGTCAAATAAAACACAAATAAAACATAAATGACTGGAAATGATAATGTAAATCAAAACATAAGATAAGCATGCCATGTCAAATATAAATAAAAACATGTAAGCACGTCAAATGTCTTATGTAACATAAGTGAAGTCTTCAAAAAATCAAATAAGAACATGATCGATAAATGAATAAAAAACTCTAAATAATGACGAATCAAACTTAATGTTTGCTCTAAAATGTGATGTAAGAAAACACAACCACCTACAGACATGACTAGTATGATAATGAGATGGTATGGTAAGTAAATGTGAAGGGATGTTTGTGTGGAAAATGTAGTCCTGTCTGAGGTATTATAATGCATCTCAAAAACTAGAATATAAGAGGCATAAGAAGAAAAATGTGATCAAAGATGTGATAAACTAAAAGTAATATTCAAAAAGGGGATAACATGAATAATGTGATGTAGATAAAGATTGTGAGGTGCCAAATGGGTGTTGTGAACATCCTTAATCAGAATGAGACACACTAGGCAAGTGAGCAAGGATAGAAAATACCAACATCGAGTACCTATGACACTCCAACTAATGAAAGCAAATCTTAGGATAACAAGTGAAGTACATATATCATCCCATGAAGGCTATATACATGAAAATTAAAATGGATCATACCTTCCCACAATGTGTTCCCTATTATACTATAAATATTGGGTATTTGTGTGAGAAAGTAGGTGGCACTATAAGTATATGAGATAATAAGACCTCCTACCCCTGTCTACTGGCCTACAACACCTCAATGAACTTTAACTCTATCATAAGGCCGATTGTGGAGTTTGAGCTTCGACTAAGATAGGAGATGTGCAAAATAAAGATCATGTATTTTAGTGTGATCTAACTTTTAACATTTTACTTACCTTTTAATCATTACATTTGAGAGATATATCCAAGTAATAAGTGATACAATGATGGATATGTTCCTAGCTGAGCACAAAGAGATAAATTATGTTATGAAAGGGATATGACTATGTTATGATAGTCATGACACTAGGAAGTTGAACTAACCTAAAAGGGATCTAGCACAAGTACTAATAAAATTAGTTGTCATCCCAAAAGAGTGGGAGAGTAAAGTATGATATCAAAAATAGGGGGAATATAAATTAGGGCATAAGAATCACAAAGAGACTAAGACAAAAATGATAAAAATGTGAAAAAGGTAAATAACAACAATAATAATAATGATAACAATGAAAATGATACCGAAGAACCATAATGAAAACAAAGGTCAAAAGTAATGTGATATAAAACCAAAGCATTGTTGATGCAGTGGATTGCACCCGAGACAAGGAGGTTGAACTCCTGCCTTCCACACACAACAATGGAAACTCCCCTCTCACCTGTGGGACTAACGAAGCAGGAGGGGAGAGTCTCTAGGTAAGGGCTAGCTCCCTTTGATGCATCTGATTTGTTCCAGTAAGTGCTAACATATATATATATATATAATGGGGGGGATGAAAAGGGAGAAAGATTGTAGGAAAACAAATCTACTCTAAGGAGATGATGCACCAAAATAAATCAACCTTCTCACACTCACACTTAAAATCAGACAAACACATACATACACTTCAGACTTGGCAGAAGGACCAGGCTGCAAGAAACTCGGCAAGGAGGCTTTAATGGAAAATACAAAAACTAGAGATTCACCAAAGGTGCTGTGAAATGCACACTGTAAGTAATTTCTTTTATTTCTGCATTTCCAAATATAGCTCTCCTTGTCAGCAGTAGAAATGGCACCTTGTAGAAAACAGATATGTTGGTGTTGGACCTGTGAAAGCATCAAGAAACAATGACTAAACACAAACTAACACTCAAGACATACACAAAGATATCTAACCAAGATAGAGATAAAAAATGCGTTTATTGATTCAGGTGAAATTTTGCCAGGGCTACGCCTTACAAATGTGGAAGATCCTTTCTCAAATGACAAGTCCTCAATATATAGGAGAAGAAAGGAGGCCTTTTGGTGCCCCTTTTACAAGTGACCCATGTGCCTTACGAGCATTGGGAAGAGCAGGCTGCTTAAACATAAATGTTGTATCGGCCCTGGCTTTCACTTCAGGGATTTTTTTACATGGCCACATTATTTCCTCATTAATCGAGACTGCTCCTTGAAGGCACCTACGTAGTTTGTCTGCTCATAAATATGAAATGAAGAAAAGGGTCGCATGGTTGGCCATTTACACCTTTTAATGGTCAATTCATAGGCACTATGTCATCTGCTAGAGTAATTTCTTGAATCGATGCCTCCCTTCGCCACTTAGACTATTTGCTTGCTCCTACACCTGGCAATTTTGTCTTTTCCCTATCTTGTCTCTTCTGGCTCCTTCGGCCCTCGGGGCTATCTCTGGGCATGTCACTACATTCCTTGGGCCTTTTCCATGCTTGACACTCAAAAAGTTCTAAAAAACAAATAGATATTTCACTGCATTAAATTTGATGTTCACATGGCCATCACCCAATGGCTAGTTCACTTGCTTAAATTTGACGGCTTTCGGGACGTCACCATCCTTGGCAAAAGTCATAGGGTCCTTTTATTGAATCATCCATTGAACCAAAGCGTTGAACCAAATGATTGAACCAATCTATTGAACCAGTTCAACGATTCAATGAAGCGCGCCAAGCCGCTTGAACCAAAGTCGAATGATCTGAACAATGAACTCCTGCATTGAACCAAAGGCCATTGAACCGCTGAACTAAACCAAAGCGTTGAATGATCCTTCATGCGCCAAAGGACTAACCTGCTGAGTCTGTAGAAATCCAAAACCCACAGAGTCCATAGAAATTCTATAGAGTCCGTAGAAATTACCAAATTCATGCAAAATTAAAAATGAAAATGGCCTAGCATAGCAGGGGTAGAGGGTGACCGATTTTTGGCCTGTTGGGCAAAAAATGGTCAACAAATTGGTGACTCCCAGGGGAAGCATGCTTGCTATGATTAAAGACCAGTTGCATTGAAGTCCATTGGGCACAGAGTTAGATACAACTTAAACAAAGTTAAAAATAACCCTAAAATATCCAAGAATCAAACACGGAGCCTTTTACCCCACACGCAAAGGGAAACACACAAGGCTAAAAACACTACCTGTGCAATTGCACTTAGGGAAAGCAGGAAAAGAAACTGAAAGAAAACTACTATATATAGCTAACCAGGAAATTTCATCTCCCTCCTGGATCAAAGGGAAAATTTCTTAAGTCCCCTTCCTGGAAAGAAGACTTATGGTGGCAGGCAAGTAGCTGAATAAAAAAGAGAGTTGGTGACTTGCTCCCCTTGCCTATCACCTGAGTTGGCTGGTCTTCGAGTGAATCAGATTCGAACATGCCTCCAACATACATGTATTCTTCTTGGCCCTAGAGGCTTGTTGAATGTTGGTCCTTCATATTGGTTCTCTTCACTAAGAAATCAGTGGCTGCTGGCTTATCACTGTTAGCCCTTTGATCTGCACGTTCCCTCTGCAATGTATCATGATTTGACTTGTTTCCCTCTGCCTCGTTGCAAACTCTATCAGACTCATCCCAAGCTTCCTTTTGGCCTTCTTGAAGAAGGGTGACTATGGTGATGTCTGAAATGGACTCACAAGCTGATTGCTCATCCCACAGAACATCACCTCTTGGTTCAAAGCTTTCTTCTTCAAGGCTTTCCTCAAGGGAGACCAGCCTCTCCTTTTCCTCCTCAAAGATCAGGATCTCTATATTTTCAAAGATATTTTCCTGATCTTCCTCAAACTCAATTTCCTCAACGTAGTCATCCTCCTCATCGAATCAACAAGGAAGTTCATCGAACAAAGGGGGAGAGAGCTCACCATGTTTTTGTTCCTCCTGATACTGCTGGAACATCTGCATATATGCAAGACCTGAGTCTTCTCCATTGCTGATGAGGTCTTGACAAGGAGCCTCCATGATGGATCTACCTTCGTTGTCGCCCATGATAGCCCCTTGAAGAACTACAGATTGGTTCTTCTGCTCCTCACCTGCCTCTTGCAAAACAAGTTCCTCCTTGAGAAGGGGTGAAGTGGGAAAACCATGTGGAAGAGGAGGTAGTCCTTGAGCTAGAATCGAATGATTCTCCTCCTTCCACTTGGTTAGCACTTCATCTATATCAGGTGTGACCTGATAACTCTCTTGGGGTGTGTGTAGATGGGGTGTGTTCAGACATAGAATGTGCCATTTGGTTTGAACCGTCCATCACACACTGGCTGAGGAATCTCTCTCTGGATTCCAACTCTACAATTCTCTTGGCCAGATCTTCTTGGAAGAGCTTTTCTTGGAGGTTGTCAGCATTATCATGAGCAGGAGTAGCTTCAGCTTCTTCAAGGTTTTGAGAAAAACCTTGCTTCTCCTCCTTCCTGCCCCATGAATCTACTATTTCCCCCCAGGTCATGATCTTGAAATTGGAATTTTGCTCCTATGAATAGGCAGCAACTTTGTTTTCTCCAAGGTCCTGGGGCTCCTCTGCAAGGTCTGGGAGTTTTATGTCTCTTTCAAGAAGCAGTCTCATCCTAGCCTCTAAATCTTCAATTTGTTTGGCTAGATTGTCCTAAAAGAGTCTTTCTTAGAGGTCACCAACATCATCCTCTTCAAGGCTCTGGGCTGGTTCCTGGCATTCTTTCCTCCAACTTGGAATCTGCACATCACATTGAAAGACTTGGGGAGGTTGAGGAATGCAAGGAAGAGACTGTTGATGCATCGAAAGAGTCTCTAGAAGAGGGACATGCTGGTTCATGAGATTCCCCCCAGTGGAAGATTCACAATATAAAGAATTGGGAAGATTGATCTCCATGGGGGGTTGCTCTGATGCCCTTTGATGTTGGAAAGCTAGGCGTATGGGATTGAGAGCAGATGCGTTAGATGAGCTGGAGTGGGTGAGTGCTATCTAATAGAAAGGATTTGGTGCAAAAGAGGGGGCTTTCTTCAGAATAGGAGGGGGCACACAAGGTTGACTGCCTTGAATAAATAGATTTCTCCATTTTGCTACCTCCTCCTCCATGGACTATAAGGCTTGTGCTTGCCTAAACAAACACTCCTATTTAAACATCAAATTCTACTGATATCTGTACTGCTCCTCCAGTCTGTTAATCTCCATTGTCTGCCTCTCAAACTCCAATGCCACCTCCCTTATCGTTGCAGGGCAACTAGGAGAGCTGCTTGAGGGGATTGCATAAATATCTGGAGCCTGATCATAGTCATATGAAGGAATACAAGGTCCATGATTCTGTGCAAAAGAATTATACATATAAAAGTAAGATTTTTGATGGCACCAGGCTACTTAGCTAGTAGATTCAACTCGGATTTGCCATTGGTGTTGATGCAAAAGCCTCTAAAGGCTGGTTGGTTGAAGAACACACCAAAAATTCTTTAACTCTTTGGATAAAACCTGTCCTAGTTGGTCCCATCGGGCGTGCCAAAAACTGTTGACGCAGTGGATTACACCCGGGGCAAGGAGGTTAAGCTCCTGCCTTCCACATGCAACAATGGAAACTCCCCTCTTGCCTGTGGGACCGGTGAAGTAGGAGGGGAGAGTCTCTAGGTAAGGGCTAGCTCCCTTTGATGCATCTGATTTGTTTCAGTAAGTGCTAACCTATATATATATATATATATATATATATAATGGGGGGGGATGAAAAGGGAGAAAGATTGCAGGAAAAAAAATCTACTCTAAGGAGGTGATGCACCAAAATAAATTAACCTTCTCACACGCACACTTAAAATTAGACAAACACATACATACACTTCAGACTTGGCAGAAGGACCAGGCTGCAAGAAACTCAGCAAGGAGGCTTTAATGGAAAATACAAAAAATAGAGATTCACCAAAGGTGCTGTGAAATGCACACTATAAGTAATTTATTTTGTTTTTGCACTTCCAAATACAGCTCTCTTTGTCAGCTGCAAAAATGGCACCTTGTAGACAATAGATATGTTGGTGTTGGACATGTGAAAGCATCAAGAAACAATGACTAAACACAAACTAACACTCAAGACATACATAGAGATATCTAACTAGGATAGAGGTAAAAAATGCGTTTATTGATTCAAGTGAAATTTTGCCAGGGCTACGTCTTACAAATGTGGAAGATCCTTTCTCAAATGACAAGTCCTCAATATATATGAGAAGAAAGGAGGCCTTTTGGCACCCCTTTTACAAGTGACCCATGTGCCTTACGAGCATTGGGAAGAGTAGGCTGCTTAAACATAAATGTTGTATCAGCCCTGGCTTTGACTTCAAGCTTTTTTTTACATGGCTGCACTATTTCCTCATTAATCGAGACTGCTCCTTGAAGGCATCTACACAGTTTGTCTGCTCATAAATATGAAATGAAGAAAAGGGTCACATGGTTGGTCGTTCGCACCTTTTAATGGTCAATTCGTAGGCACTGTGTCATCTACTGGAGTAATTTCTTGAATTGACGCCTCCCTTTACCACTTAGACTATCTGCTTGCTCCTACACCTAGCACTTTTATCTTTTCCCTATCTTGTCTCTTTTGGCTCCTTCAGCCCTCGGGGCTATCTCTGGGCGGGTCACTACATTCCTTGGGCCTTTTCCCTGCTTGACGCTCAAACAATTCCAAAAAACAAACAGATATTTCACTGCGTTAAATTTGATGTTCATGCAGCCGTCACCCAACGGATAGTTCGCTTGCTTAAATTTGATGGCTTTTGGGACATCACCATCCTCGACAAAAGTCATAGGGTCCTTTTGTTGAATCATCCATTGAACCAAAGCGTTGAACCATTCCGTTGAACCGATTCAACAGTTTAATGAAGTGCGCTGAGCTGCTTGAACCAAAGCTGAATGATCTGAGCGATGAACTCCTGCATTGAAACAAATGCCATTGAACCGCTAAACTAAACCAAAGCGTTGAATGATCCTTCATGTGCCAAAGGACTAACCTGCTAAGTCCATAGAAATCCAAAACCTGTAGAGTCCGTAAAAATTTTGCAAAGTCCGTAGAAATCACCAAATTCATGCAAAATCAAAAATGAAAATGGCCTAGCACAGCAAGGGCAGAGGGTGACCGATTTTTGGCCTGTTGGGCAAAAAATGGTCAACAATCATCAAAAAGGAAATAATGACGTATGTAAAATAAAACCCAAGAATCATAAAGGAAATAATGGTCTAAGTAAAATGATACTAAATGAAATAAAACACACAAAAACAAAGAAACATGAGATGAAAAATGAAAATCAAAACCTATGTTAATGTTTATATCAAATATGAGCATGTGAAATACAAGCCTATGTGTCTCAAAATATTTCTTGAAGTTGATTTTGTTTATTATTGTGCAATGGAGAAGAAGAGTAGGAATCATAGGATGCCTCAAAGGGTAATCTGATATAGGGATGGGCATCACAATATGCACCAAAGTTTGAAGTGATATGTGGATGGGCATCACAATAAGCCCCAACATGTGGTATGGAGTGAGGTGAAATTGAATTTTTATAATGAAATACATTTGGTTGGTCAATGCAGTTTGATAAAATTGGATTGTTAGAATGAATTATATCAGGTTGGCCGATAAAGGTTGAGATAGGTAAATATGTTGATATGTTGTATTTTTAGGATATTGAATTGACATAGAACCTATATGAGGGATATTAATTAGTTGATAATATAAAGGAATATCATTTATGACGTGCTTTGGAGTAAACATTTAAACTAGGTGTTCCTTTGGTTCATGTGAGCGAAGTGTTTGAGGTTTGATGAATGCAACTACCTACTTAGAGTTGTTCATGTTAGTTATCATGTTATTATTGGTGTAGGAAGAAGGATAAGTATGGTTTGGATAACATTAAAAAATTATTTGGGATCAGTAGGGTGTTGACATTGATCATTAGGTAGTTGATGTTGATGGGATTCATTATATTTAGCTTTAGAGACTTTAAGGTAGTATTCATAATGTTGTTTAGCAAGAGTTTCGAGATTGAAATGTGGACCAATTAAAGAGGTAAGAATAAATAATTTGAGACAATTCTCATTAAAATGACCTATCATAGCATGCCACCAAAAAAACTTATTAGGATTGAACCATTTTGGAGTTGTATCAAACTTTCAACCATCGATAGATGTATGATTTTGTGACTAATGGATATCATAAATGTATCTATTTTCTTATATCACATGTTTTTGGTTGTTATATGTTATGATAAAAAAAATATGGATATTTAATTTCTTTATAACACATGTTGGTTTGTTATAATTTATAAGGAAATATATAATGTATTTGTGATAGAAAATGTCAGCAAATGCATGGTAAAAATTTAATGAAAACTAGAATTTGTATGAAAAGGAAATGAAAAATATAGAAATTCAAATGGAAGAAGAAAATGTAAAGTAAATAAAAAACATGTAAAATGTTTGCCAGTAAAATGAGAAAGCAATCATCGTAAAGGCATTTTTTAAGTATGTGAAAGATAATATATCAAATGTATGAGTGAAATGTAAAATAGGGATAACTAACAAACCAAAGAATCATGAGAGAGAAGTTTGTAAATAATGACATATTAAACATAATACCTGTGCTAGTCAAGAATATTTACATGGTATGGTAATGTATGTAACAAAGTATGATATGTGTTGGTAAGAGGAGACATGGGTATTTTTGTGAGGAATGTCTAGTCATATCTGAGGTTTAATATAATAAAAGAAAAAATAATGAAGTGGAAATAGGAAGGATGATTAGGGATGTGATCAACTTTAAAATAATATTCATCAAGGGTAGTATTAGGAGAATATAATGGAAAAGAGGGAATAAAAAAAGGGAAACATAGGTGATGCATGACATCCTTAGTAGGCATGAGATATACGAAGCAAATGTGTAGGTACTAAGGATTGTTTAAGCAACAAGGACTTGTGATATGATAACTAGAAGATACAAAGCTTGGACTTAGCAAGTGAAGTACATAGAGCATCCTATGAAGTCTATATATGCAACAAAATAAAATAAAATGAGCCTACTTTACCACAACATGTTCTTCATTCCTTAGGAACCCTTATAAATCCGTCCATGTAATATGAATATTCGCTACTTATGTGAGAAATTATGTGGTATTAGATATATATTTTTGAGAGTATGAGATTTCCTACTCCAGTCTACTAGTTTACCGCATCCCAATGGACTTTAAATCTATCATGAGGCCAAATTCAGAGTTTGATATACCACTAGAATAGGAGATGTGCCAAAAAATAATCATGTATTTTTGTGTGATTTTGACTTTTGAATATGTTTTTTTTGCCTTTTGATCATAGCCTTTTGTTTCTTATATGATTTGGATTTTAATTGTTATGTATTTTATATATTCCTCCTTCATATAGATTTGGAAGAACCAACATGAATGGTATAAATAAAAAACACCAAAAATCCAACATTTGGTTACTATAGAGAAGTACTTAAAGACCAAGTTGGTATACAGATTCTTAAACTTGCCCACAAGTAAGTGTGTGATCTCAAAACTAACCTAAGTGTGCTTTGTAACATGAAAAAAAGATATGAGGGATAAATGAATATCGTAAAAGATCTATATGTAATAAAGAATATAATGACAAATATGTTTTGTAGTTGATTAGAAGGGAACAATGATAGTGTTGAGTGTGGTAAAATAACCACATCATATAAATAATCATACTATTCAAAATTTGTTCTAGCATAAACATAAATGTAAGAAAATTTCATCCCAAAAGAAGGGGAATATAATTGTTTACAAAGTGTAAATGAAATATAATTAAAGAGTTGAAATTGAATATGTACATAAAATAGATTTGTAAAAAAATCATGACTGTAAAGATAAAAGTGCAAATATATAAAAGAGGGACCATAATCACAAAAGATAAGCAATGCATCACAAATGCTTTAATGAAATATGAATATGAAAAACCACTTAGGTGAAAATATGAGGCATAATATGCCATATCAAAATAATGTGTTCACAAATATTGATAAATTTCATGGCATACATCAATAATAACATAGCATAAATACTACTGTAATTGGAATCTATCCTAAACCATAGTCTCATCTATCTTCACTAAGAGACGTGTAAGGACTTCTTGACACATTATCTCTATGGAAAAGGTGAACAAGCTAGTAGAAGATGGATGACCATGTGGTATCTCCTAGGAAGGATAATTAATGCAAGGAAGTGTTGGAGGTTTGTCAATGATGTCTCCAAGGTGACCAAGGATGTTGATAAGGTGTCATGTGTGCTAGAATGACAATGACAAAGTGTGCTTCAAAGTTCTTCAGTGTTTTTGCATAGTTCTTCAGTGTTTGACTTGGAAAGGCAGATGGTGGATATTATTGATGGTATGATCAAGTTTTACAGACCCTATGTGGTGTTATGAGTGCTTATAGAAGTGAAAGGAATTCATTAGAGTAGTCATATGAAGGTCTAGGTTCAAGTAGTCATCTTAATAGACAAGGTTGAGAGAGCAGATTTATGACATCATATTTCACATGTGTGAAGGTTTTAGGAGAAATTTGGTATATGGATGGATTACCTTATGAAATTTTATCCTATGGTTAAAATTTTAGGTCATGAGGTTGAGCGTAGCAAAATTTATTAAGGTGCAAAGTTGGATTCTTAGACAGAGTTCACTAAGTTCCCATACTTAGCCAAATTTACATTATTGAAGATTTACGGTGAATGTTTAATCGGAGCACATATCTAATGGTGAGAATTTAATATAACCAAATAAGGATCTAATAGAGTACATGTGTATTAAGTCAATAAGTTAGAAAAATTCTCAGAAGTCACATGGGGCTGCCAAGTGGTGAAAGATCATTTGAAGACTGACTGTAGGGTGCATAGAAGGCATGCGAGGCTACCAAGTGGCACGATCTCAAAAGTAAGAATCAGAGATCAACAGTGAGAGATGAGAGTTAAAGATATGAATTTCACAAGGAGATTAACAGAGCACATTTGATCAAGCTGCGTGAGGACATGATGTGAAAACAAGTGTCTGCAATATTTATATTACACAGTGATCGTTGGAATTTGAATATTCAAATCAACAAAGGGAAAAAATGGTCTTTAGTGTTTGAGCTATATCTTTTGATCTAGGATGAATTTATTGATGGTGTAAAAATAAAAGTTATAGGGGACTTCAAGTTACATCAATATAAGTTAATTATAATATTTGATTATTTGTACAATCAAAGATATCAAGGTCCAAAGTTTATTGTGTGTTTGATCATGTTTTATAAGTGACCCAAGAAGGATAATTGAGTTGTTATTGATAATATTTTGATGTTTCAAGATGAAATATCTATTGGAGAGTGTTATAGACTCCATGAAGACAATATATGTGGATTTTAGAGGTTTGACCAATCCATATTTAGTGTGAAAGACTTGAGTTTTTGCTTCAAGAGTTTGAGATTGTGTTTTCTATGTATGAAGACTTGAAGAGTAAGGAGACCTAATTGGTAGGTTCAAGTATTGAATTTGTTAGGAATATAGAAAATATAAAAACATTAATGAATTAAATATGGAATTAAAATACAAAAAACACAACACAATAGAGATATAGATTTAATGTGGTTCACCCAATATGGGCTACGTCCACATAGAAACAACCAATCCTTATTATTTTGTCCAACAAATGAAGGGAAAAACTTGAAATACAACCACTTTAATATCCTCTTTAATCACATAAAACATGACACCATAATTAAAATTCCCTCATATCAAAAGGAGGGTTACATATAGGGCAAAAATATACAAACATAATTTCTACCATTAGATCTACAACCTAATAATGAACGATCTAGATTTACTAGGAAATTACAATATTTTATAGTGCATTTTTAACTAAATTTTGATTCAGGGGCACTTCCCCCAAACCCATGGTGACCATAGTGGGGGGGGGGGAGTTTCCCCCACATACCACCCCTATTGGGAACTATGCATTAAAACAAGATCAAGCTCCACCATCAAACAATTTTCCACTTAGAGACTGATTGTTGTAACTCCACCACTACAACTCCTCCTTAGATGTTTCTTTGAACTTTGACCCTAACATGTTTCTAATGTTCCTTATCCTTGAAGACCTATTGAAACTGAACAAATATCTAGCTTCTCTTTAGTGACTAATGCTTTTTGTTAGCATATCTATAAGATTTTGACTTGTATGGATCTTTTCCAACTTCAGTTGACCATCTTCCAAAATTGAATGAATGAAGTGATACCTAAGTTGTATATGTTTGGTTCTTGATTGGAATGCTGAGTTATTTGCTAAATGAATCAAACTTTAGCTATCACTATACAACCTACAATCTTCCTACTTATTCCTCAACTCTTCCATGAACTGTTGCATCCATATCATCTCCTTGATAGCTTTTATAGCTGTAACATATTCTACATCTGTAGTTGACAAAGCAACTATCTTATATAATTTTTAAATCCAACTAATTGTTGTATCGCCAATTGTGAAAACATAACCTGTGGTTTTCCTCTTGCCATATAAATGTCCAACCATCTCTGCATCAACATATCCTTGTAAGATAACACCTAAACCTTTATAACATAACTGTTTGTCAGTGGTCCCTCTCAATTACCTGAGAATCCACGTAACTGCATCCCAATGCTCTTTTCCTAGATTATTCATAAACCTACTGACAACTCCCACTATATGAGTAGTATCTGGTCTCATGCACACCATATCATACATTAAACTTCCAACTACTGAAGCATATGGAACTTTAGACATGTAATTGATATCTTCTTGTATTTTAGGACACTGTTCCTTGCTTAATTTGAAGTACCCTCCCAAAGATGTACTTATAGGTTTTGTATCTTGCATATTGAACCTAACTAACACCTTTTTTATGTACTCTTCTTGAGATAATGTAAATTTTCTATTTTTCCTATCTCTTGTTATTCTCATACCAAGGATTTGCTTTGCAACACCCAAATTCTTCATTACAAATGAATTTGATAAAAAAAAATTGAGATCATTTATATCCTGCATGTTAGACCTTACAACAATCATGTCATCTACATACAATAACAAGATAATATAACTGCCATTATTAAATCTTGTAAAATAGACATAGTGGTGAGAATGACATCTATTATAACCTTGTTCTATCATAAACATGTCAAATTTCAAATACCATTGCCTTGGAGCTTACTTCAGACCATATAAACTCTTCTTCAATCTACACACCATTTTCTCTTTACCTTTTACTTCATATCCCTATGGTTGTTCCATAATATTTCCTCCAAATCACCATGAAGGAAAGCAGTCTTCACATCTAACTGTTCAAGGTGAAAATCTTCTACTACGACCAAAATTAAAATAGTTTTTATGGAAGTTATTTTTACAATAGGAGAAAATATTTCATTAAAATCAATACCTTTATTTTGTGTAAAACCCTTTACAACAAGTCTGGCCTTGTACCTCTTTTCACTTCCATCTTCTTCCTTCAACCTATAAACCCATGTATTATGCAATGCTCTTTTACTTGCAAGCAACTGAACCAAATCCCAGGTTTGATTATGTACCAAGGAGTCCATTCCCTCTTTCATGCCTTGTTCCCACTTTTTTTTGATTTCTACCTGCATTGCTTCTTCATAGCTTTCTGGCTCACCACCATAAGTCTATAATAAATAATAAAGTGAAGGAGAGTATTGTTCAGGGAGTCTACTTACTCTACTAGATCTTCTAACTATTCTTTTAGGAGTTTGAGGTACTTGTTATTGTATTTTTTGCACATTTTGATTTTCTAGAATTTTTGGTATTTCATTTCTTATGATTTCATCAAGTACTGCATATTTTGTATTTGGCTTTTCTTGTTTCTTTCCCTGCAACTGATCTCTATACATGACCTTCTCATTAAAGATGACATCTCTACTCCTAATTATTTTGTGATTTTCAAAATCCCATAAATGGTAACCAAAATCATTAACTCCATATCCAATAAAAGCACATTTCTTGGATTTTACTTCAAGCTTGGTTCCATTTTATTTATCAATATGGACAAATGCTTCACAACTAAAAGTCTTTAAAAATAAATAATCTACCTTTTTACCTATCCATGCTTCTTCTAGAATGCCACCATCCAAAGGACTTGAAAGCCCTCTGTTTATTAAGTAAATAGTAGTATCTATAACATTTGCCCAAAATTGTAAGGGTAACCCTGCATGTAATCTTATGCTCTTTTCATGCTGCATGATTGTCTTGTTCATCCTTTTTGACACACCATTTTGCTGTGGTATTCTTGGAGCCATCTTCTCTTTATGAATTCCATGGGATGAATAGTAATTATCAAATTCCCTGTTGTAGTATTCACCTCCATTTTTTGATCTGACACACTTTAACTTATTTCCTATCTCATTCTCAACCAAAGCTTTCTATTTCTTAAAATTATAAAAAACATCATATTTTTTTGTATGCAATAAACCTAAGTTTTTCTAGTTGCATCATCAATAAAAATAACATAATAATAAGAGCCACCAAAGGATGATACCTAAGCCAGTCCCTATACATATGTATGTACAAGCTCTAACTTTTCATCCTTCTTTATCTTCCCGACTCTAAGAAATTTGACTCTCTTCTATTTTACGTACACACAATACTCACAAAATTCCAAATCCACCTTCTTCAAATCTGGCAACAAATTCTTTGAGTGGAGAACTTGCATCTCCTTCTCACTCATGTGCCCAAGTCTGTGGTGCCATAATTTTGTATCCACTTCTATAGAAGATAAAGCAATAGAAGAGTCAAAATTACCATTAGATAAATATAATGTACCTACATTTTCTCCTTTTTCTATTACCGGTGATCCTTTAGCGACCTTCCACAAATTTTTTACAAATGTAACTATACAACCCTCACTTCCCAACTGCCCTACTAAAATTAGATTTCTTATCAACTCAAGAACATGATTCACCTTTTTCAACAACCATTTTTTCCATTTTGTATTTTTATTTGTATTTTTATCTGTATCTTACCTTTACCTACAATTTTACAGGGTTCACCATCACCTAAATAAACCTTTCCAAAATCACCTTGAACATAGTCTTGAAAATATTTCTTATGGGGTGTAGCATGAAATGAAGCCCATGAATCTAACACCCAAAAATCATGTATATTATCTAAATAAAGGATTAAATCATCTTGTAACACATCAACTGCTACATTTTCTTCCTAATTTTTATCTTGTTGTCCATCTCCTTGTTTTGCTTTTTGAAACCAACAATCTTTCTTCAGGTGCCCTTTCTTCCCACAAATCTAGCACACCAATATTCCTTTGGATTTAGATATTCCTTTCTTAGACTTACCATGATTCCTAGGGCACTTTACTCTATCCTTTTGTCTTCCTCTATTCTCCATAGTCAAAGCATTACCTGATGTCTCACCTGTGCTTTTTCATCGCATTGCCTCACTAAAAATAACACCCATAACATCATAAAACTTTAAAGTGTTTGAACTATCGACATAATTACTCACAACCATGACCAAACTATTCTAGATTTTTAGCAATGAGCATAGAATCAAAAGATTCCTAACCTCATCATCAAAATATACTCTTATAGAGCTTAACTAATTTTTGATCGTGTTAAATTCATTTAAATGATCAACAATAGACCCACCTTCTGATATTTCCATATTAAATAAATGCTTCATAAGAAATACCTTGTTAGAGGTTGAGGGTTTTTCATACACTCTATTTAATGCCTTAAACACATCCATTATTGTCTTTTCTTTTGAAATATTGAAGGCCACCGACATTATCAGGCACAATCATACTGTTCTTAGTGCCTTTCTGTCAAGAACCTCCCAATCTTCATCCTTCATAATTGTTGGCTTCTTTACTATTCCACCGAATGGTAAGAAAAAATCCTTCTGATATAGATAATCCTCTATTTACATCTTCCATAGCTGGTAGTTTTGGACGCTAAATTTTTTTACCTTAAGCTCTCCTTCTTCTACCATTGCTCCTATTCAAACTAGGAACCTTCTTTTCCTACGAGTTTATTTGCCAAATAAACCTTCATCTTTGATACTAGTTGTTAGGAAGCCTTGATACTAGTTATTAGGAATAAATAAACATAGAGCAATATTAATAAATTAAAGATGGAAATAAAATATAGAAAACACAACACAATAGAGACACAAATTTAACGTGATTTACCCAATATGGGATGCATCCACACAAAAATAGCCAGTCCTTCTTATTATTCAGTCTAAAAAATGAAGGGAAAAAATTATAATACAACCACTACAATATCTTCTTCACTCACATACAGAGTGCCACCATAATTATAATGCCCTCATATCAAAAGGAGGGTTATATATAGGGAAAAAATGCACAAATATAATTTCTACTATTAGATCTGTAACCTAATAGTGAATAGTCTAGATTTACTACAAAATTACAATATTCTATAGTGAATTTTTAACTAAATTTTAATTTGAGGGCACTACCCTTGAACCCACAGTGACCATAGTGGGGGGCTTTTCCCCCAACACCCTCTATTGGGAACTGGGCATTAAAATAAGATCAAGCTCCACCATCCAATAGAGTTGGTGTTCTAGGTGGCATGAACCCATGAGGGAGTGATCAAGGGTCTATTGGAGATAGGTTTGATGTGTTTAAAGCTTTGGTAGAAATTGAAAGTGGCCCAAAGAGTTTAAGTTGTAATGTATGAGTATGAAGGCCTAATTGTTTTAGGTCTCACCAAGACCTAATGGTGGTTTGTGGCTAATGAAGTATTGGTTGACCTAAGGAGTGTGTGGTTCTTACATGTAACATGTATGATGACCTATTTCAAATGTGTAATAAGTATGGTAAGCATCTTGGTTGGCTAAGATGGGTTATACCAAGAGAGTGGTATAAATACAAGGCATTATTGGCCTATTTAGGCTATGCGTGAGACTGCAGATTCAAGTGAAGGAGAGAAACTTTGAAAAAGAAGGTACAGGTAATTAAGAGCCAATAGAGAGTGAAGAGTATCAATCATACTTATCTAATCAAGTTGATGTAGGAGGACACCCAAGTCATTGGACTTAATGAGCTTAGAAGAGGTAGTTTGAATGAGTTAGTCCTAGAGGCAACTTAAAAGAGATTATAGGTGAAGAGTGTATACAAAGGTGGTCATCATAATTTGTAGAGAAACAATAGGTGTTTAAGATGATTTGTTTAATGTATTTGAGTGGGTGCTTAGTTACCTAGGGGATTAGTTCCTCTTTGCAATTTAAATCTTGTTAAAGGTCTAGTTATTGTGGGTGATTAGCTAGACAAGGGCAGTAGCTCCTTATGAGATTGGTGTCTCACTAAACTAAGGGATGGGTATTTCTTGATTAGCTGGTGATGGTCTAAATTTAGATCTTGTTGTTATAGGACTATAGTCCATCTTTTAGGGTTTAGTGGTTTTATTCTCCAAGAGTCTTTCCCACATATATCATGTGTTATGCACTTGATCTTGTTATATCTTCTTTGTTCATTACAATGGTTAATTTGTATACATCATGATTTTATGTGTTGATTGGTTATGAGTTGGGAATTGAATTGTATTATCTTACATCACTGATTCACCCCACCTCAGTGGTTATACCTCTAATAATTTGTATCAAATCAAGACCTTTTGTGCAATTTTAACCACTTGAAGGTGATCTAAGGTACAAAGATGGCTAAGAAAATGAGGAAAAAAAATCTTGAGTTGAGATCAATAGTCAAAAGTCTTGAAGAATAGATTAGTCATATTAAGATTGGGAAGAGTAATTTTAATTTCAAGGATGATGAACATGAGATGAGGCTTGAGGAGTTTAACTAACAAATCATGAAACATAGAGAAATGATAAGTCATCTTCAAACCAAGTTTGAGAGATTAAGTGAAGTAGTCAAAGAAGATAAAATGACCATGTAGGATCTTGAGGATCAATTAAGAGTTATAAAGACTAATCTAATTTCAAAAGAGGAAGAATGTAAACATCTCAAAACTTAGTTAGAAGAGATAAATGCCAAGTTTAGTTTAAATCAAGGTGAGCATGATGAGTTGAAGTCCAATCTTGATTCTACAATGATTATTAAAGAAAAAACATGTAAATTGATGGATAACATGGCTAAAGAAGCTAAGAGGGATAAGGAGACTATCCAAATTCTTAGAATTTAGTTAGAGGCTACAAGTTTAAGTATGAATTCTAAAGAGGATGAGAGAATTCAATTGAAAACCAAGCTAGATTAATTAAAGGATAAACATGAACAAGACTGAGAAATAACAAGAGAGGTCAACTCAAGACAAGAAGGTGAAAAGACTGATTAGACAACAAAATTTTATAAGGTATGAAAGTTCATTTCATGGTCATGTTCTACATGTAATATTTTTGGTCATAAGGTAAGATACTATAGAAGGAAGAACAAATGGTCAGCTAGAGGTATGGATAATATAGTTTGCTATAATTATCATGAAATGGGACATATTGCTAGATTCTACCCCAGAATGCTTGGGAAAATACTAACCCAGGTATGGAGACCTAAGACAATTAAGCTTAAGAATAATGAACCTAAGAGACAAGATAGTATGTTTGCTGAGATTCATATTATAAAACAAGTAGAAGGTATGAATGATGTTATTTGTTTATCTTATCATCAAGTTGGTCATATTGTAAGATATTGTAAAAGCAAACTCTCAAGTCATAAGAAGGTACATGGTCATCCTAAAGTTCTTAATAAAGGTCAATCCTTGGTATGGAAACTTAAGGAAGTGAAAACCAAGAAAATTACTTCAGTTGAGTTGAAAGATCAAGGTGGATTGCCTGCTAAAGCAAAAGAGGAATGCGATATGAAGAAGGGTCAGGAATGCCAAGAGAATGTGTCATATGTCTAGATAGAAAAGGAGAATCAAAATTCAATTCAAGTTAAGCTCAATAAAAAGACAAAAATTCTAATTGAGGCTAGTTCTAAGGTATTTATGGATCCAAGAGAACATCTTATTTTTGTTGAGAAAGTTTCATGTAAAGAACATCATTTCGCAATGCCCATTGATGAGGTTCTTTCTTTAGTTGAAAAGGTATGTCATTAATCTTTATTATCTCCATATGTTGTCAATCCAATCTTAGAAGAAAAGGAGAATATTATAGTGGATAAGCATGTTAATTTTCTTATGCCTAAGAAGAAGAATAAGAACTATCATTATTAGATGACCAAAGAGGAGAAAGAATATGAGGAGTTGTGGGCAACTCCTAGTTTGACATTGTTCTAGGACATTGTGGGTTAGGGTGTCTCTATCTAGGATTCAAAGAGACACTTGACAACAAGAAGAAACATGGTGGATGATAGTTGAGCTTTGGTTGATGTTGTAGGATAAGAAATATCTTTTGAAAATGTGCTTGGCTAAGGGGGGGCAATGAGTTTTATGAATATGCTCCAAAGTGTTATGATGGAAATATTTAGAAGATATATTTAGGGATGATAATCCTAAAGTTAAGGTTTTGGTCAAATCTTTGAAGAATGGTCTAATTGGTCTAAGTGGTGAAGAATTAAGCTATATGTGCAAGATTTTTAGGTAGGAAATGAAGATCTCTAGGTGTCTAACAAGGATGGGTTTTTGGTCCTAAAGATAAGAACTTGTCAATTTTTGTTGCTTAAATTGATTGATCAAATGTTGAAAGACTGAAGGTAAGGTTGATATGGAGTATGAAGAGAATGCCTTGTCACATTTTTTTGATATCATATAGAAGGTCTCAGTGTTCTATAGATGTCAAGTATGCCATGGAAGTCATAATGTTCTAAAGATAAGTTATTTACATAAGAGTTTTGACTGAAGTGTAGACAATGTTGAAGAGTTATTGGTAGACCTAGCTCATTGAGAAGACTTGCTAAAGATGTCATGATCCAGGTGAAGCATGGAGTTAGGGAAAGCTAGCTTAGATAGTTTGAAAGGCTTTAAGATTTGTGCATAATGTGAGGGGGATCATATGTGAGGTGGAGATAGGAAGAAATTTGCTATAATTATGAATTCAATAAGGTTGATATGATGACTTGATCAAACCAAGTCATATGTTTTGATAAGGTATTGAATATTCATGCATGAACAAAGAGAGCTTATGAGTTCTACAAATGGTCAGGTCCTAGGATTAGAGGACTATGTAGTAGAATTTGAGAGAGAAGGTATGAAGGCAATTATGTTGATTCATCATTGTTGTAAATGATCTCATGATGCTTAAAAGGGTGCCTAAGCTCAAGTGACTTAGGGGGAGTCCCTATTAATATTTTTCAAGGTAAGTTCAAGTAGTTTTTGTTGCTTTTATATGTTTTTTCTTCATAGAACAAAGTTTGATAAGAGTGTAGTCATGGAGCATGTTTGAGAAGTTCAAGGTAAGAAGAGGTGTGCACACTATTAAGGGGAGTATGTATCATATTTTAGAGGTGGTCCTTTCCTATTATTAGTCCTTTAATTCTTTTTAGGTTTTCAAGATCAAAATATGAACCCACTTTATCATTGTGTTAAAGGCAGATAAAGTACTGGAAGAAAGAGATAAAATCTAAGCATAAAATTTGTATTGGTGTTTAAAATCAATGACAAAGGGGGAGATTGTTAGAGGTTTTTCAATGATGTCTCTAAAGTGAGCAAGGATTTTGATAAGGTGTCATGTGTGCTAGAATGAAAATGTTTAAGTGTGCTTCAATGTTCTTCAGTGTTCTTGCATAGTTATTCAGTGTTTGACTTGGATAGGTAGATGGTGGATATTATTTATGGTATGATAAAGTTTTAGAGACCCTATGGGGTGTTATTAGTGCTTAGAGTGCTTAAGTAAGTGAAAGGAAACCATTAGAGTAGTCATATGAAGGTATAGGTTCAAGTAGTCATCTTGATAGATAAGGCTAAGTAAGTAGATTTATGATGTCATATTTCACATGTGTGAAGCTTTAAAGAGTATTTTGGTATATGGATAGATTAACCTATGAAAGATGATCCTATGTTTTAAATTTTAGGTCATGAGGTTGAGCATGGCAAAGGTTATTAAGGTAAAAAGTTGGATTCTCAAACAAAGTTCACTAAGTTCCCATACTTAGCCAAATTTGCATTATCAAAGATCTACGGTGAGAATTGAATAGATAAGGATATAACAGAGTGAATGATATTTTTATATAGTTATCAATGGTGTGTATTAAGTCTATAAGTCAATAAAATGCTTAGAAGGTATGCGAGGCTGCTAAGTAGCACGATCTTAAAAGGATCAAAGATTAATGGTGAGTAATTAGAGCTAAATCTAGGAAACTCATGATGAGATAAATGGAACATGTTTGATCAATATGTACAAGGACATGATATGAACACACATGTATACAATATTTGCATTACATAGTGACCGTTAGAATTTGAATATTCAAATCAGTAAAGGTAAAAACTAGTATGTAGTGTTTGAGCTATATATTTTGATCTAGGATGAATTTCTTAATGGTGTAAAAAGAAGAGTTGTAGAGGAATTCAAGTCACATCCATATAATTTGATTATAATATTTGAATGTTCATACAATTGAATAAATTGAGCTCCAAAGTTGACTATGTTTGACCATGTCCTACAAGTGACCTAAGAAAGATAATTGAGTTGTTCTTGATAGTATTTTGATGTTTTAAGATGAACTATCTCATGGAGTATTATAAAATCTATGAGGACAATCTATGTGGATTTTGGAGGTTTGATTAAACCATATTTAGTGTGAAATACTTGATTGTTTGCTTCAAAATTTTGAGACAATGTTTTCTATGTATGAAGACTTGAAGAGCAAGGATACCTAATTGGTAGGTTCAAGTATTGAGTTGGTGTTCTAGGTGGCATGGACCCATGAGGGAGTGAGAAAGGGTATATTGGAGATATTTTTGATGTTTTAAAATATTTGGTAGAATCTCAAATTGGTGCAAAGAGTTGAAGTTGTAATGTTTGAGTATGAAGGCCTAATTGTTTTAGGTCTCACTAAGACCTAATGGTAGTTTAGGACTAATGAAGTATTGGCTGATATAAAGAGTGTGTGTTTATTACATGTAACATGTATTAGGACCTAATTCAAAAGTATAATAAGTATGGTAACCATCTTGGTTGACTAAGATGGGTTATACCAAGAGAGTGGTATAAATACAAGGCATTGTTGGCCTATTTGGGCTATATGTGAGAGTGTGGATTCAAGCAAAGGAGAAATTTTTTGAAAGAGAAGGTAAAAGTCATTGAGGACCAATAGAGAGTAAATAGGATCATTTATACTTGTATAATAAAGTTGATGCATGAGGACACACATGTCATTGGACCTAATGAGCATAGAAGAGGTAGTTTGAGTGAGTTAGTCCTAGAGGCAACTTGGAAGATATTAAAGGTGAAGAGTGCAGATAAAGGTGGTCATAATCATTTGAAAAAAAGAAATATGTATTTAATATTATATGTTCAAGGTATTTGAGTGGGTTCTTAGTTGCCTACGGGGTTGGTTCCTCCTTGCAAGATAAAGCTTACTAAAGGTCTAATTATTGTGGGTGCTCAGCTAGATAGGGGCAGTAGCTCCTTGTAAGATTGGTGTCTCACTAAACTAAGGGATGGGTGTTCCTTAATCATTTGGTGTTGGTATAAATTTTGATCTTGTTTTTATATGACTATAGTCCATCTTTTAGTGTTCAATGGGTTTTATCCCCTAAGAGGGTTTCCCACATATCATGTGTTATGTGCTTGATCTTGTTATAACTTCCTTATTCATTGTAATGGTTAATTTATATGTATCATGATTATATGTGTTGAATGGTTATGAGTTGGGAATTTAATTGGATTATCTTGCATCACTGATTCACCCCCTCTCATTGATTTTAACTCTAATAGGAAGTGGTGCTACAATGTGACTAAAAGCATTTGATCTCTGGGATGATGTAGGGTGCAAGGAAGGCTAAGCCTTTGCCCATGAATGACCCTATGTATATTGTTGATAAGGTGATGTTATTTTAATACCTGACACCTATCTATGTGACACCTTTTTGCTTGTTGTGATGTATATTTCATGCTCTCATGATCCTTCTAGACACCTTTTTGCTTATTCACAATCATCTGTAGACTTTTAAGACCAGATTCCAGCTTAGCCAGGCTACATTTCCTATGATAATTACATCCCCTCAGGTCCCACACTTGTAGGATAATATCATCCAATTTGGACTATAACACCTAACCCTATGGTGTCCATTTTTAGCACTCCTATCCAATTGCATTTTTAGCTCCAATGATCATTTCCTTTTGATTCCTATCCTTCTTCTTGTCGGCCTAACATGAATACATTTGACCCATGACTAAAAAATCTCTATAAAATCCCATTCAAAATTCATTTAGAAGGGGTTGAAAAATATTACAAAAGCAAGAAAAACCTCTAAGGTAAATCTCCCTATTCTCTACACATAACCATCTAATACAGTTACAAGCATATCCATCCTCACAGGAGTACCTAAACACCTCAAACACACCTAGTTTAGCATTTTTTCATCTTTATAACACTATTGCACAAAGCAAATCAAGTGGGAGAAATATATATGGCTTGATCCCTCTTCGGAGTATTGGTATTTAGGCAACGTGCCCACACAAGGGGTGTGGATACACATTAAATGCATCTTACACACACTAACCCCCCTTATTTCTCAAGATCAATCAAAGTACAATGAAGTCTAGGGTTTGAAGACTAATTTAGCTCTATAAGGAATTTCATAGACCTTTAGCAATCAAAATTTCATAGGTAGGCTCAAACAGGGACAATGAATAAAACTCAAAAAAATCAAGTCTCTGAGACAATAGTGGTAGAAGGGGACTATAGTGCTAGACCCCAGGGTTTATTATTTCAATGCTCTTATCCTTTCACAAAATGAAATCCATATCCTAATTTGTGACACTATCATAGTCCTACATAGTAAATTTTAGACCCTATCTCAACTGTTTCATCCTATTTTTAGCTACGTCTTATTTTTTCCCTATTTACTACTATTTATAGAAAAGTTAACAATATAGTTAAACTATACAAATCAGTAGTTAAATTATTTCAATATTATTTACTGATTTTCTATTCTATACCCTTAACTAAATTAGGAATAATACTCCAATATTCCCTAAACTATTAAATCTTTTGAACCTGACCTACTTCATTTGTGCATAAAAACCCTAGAAACCCTAGGAAAAATTCTTTCCTAAATTTTTCCAATACTTTTCTAAATTTTTACCTGTATATTTAAATAAGATATTCACAATAATTTTTAAAATTCTATAGTAATTTTAAAAAATCATTTTCTTCCAAACCCTAGATGCATATACTAGGTCCCTTTAAATCAAGAGATTTTTCAATATTTTTATATTTTTTTACCTACATATTTTAATAAAAAATTCATATTTTATTTTAAAATTCCATAGTAATTTTAAAAAATCATCATTTTTAAAATCCCTAGTTGTATATACTAGGTCCCTTTGTCTACTTGAGATATCACCTTACAATTTAAATCAGATTTCACATATAAAATCAAAAATGGATTTCACTTATTTCATAACATTTCTTGCAAACAACAAGGATTCCATACTCAATCCTATAATGTACATGAATGATGAACTTTACCATATGTTAATACAAAGCTTCATTCTTTCCCTTTCATGCTTAATTTTCATAATATGGGGTGATATTAAGAAAGTTACTGCTAAACATATTAAGATCACTTTCCTTCAAAATAATGTTTACTTGTCTTTAATACAAGGTTTCATTACATAATTTCTCTCTCTAATGTGGAATAATTTTCAATTATACCTTGCTAAACATATTATAAATGTCATATCACAAGTCAAAGTCTTTTATGCATTAGTGTAAAGTTCCATGCTCTCTATCCCTTATTTGCAATCTCTCCTGTGGAATGTTATTTATAATCATATTGTTATACAACTTATAACTCCAATTACATGCATTTCATCCCACATATATGGTTTCTACCTAGAGGATCCATTGTATAAGATAACAACCACTTATCAAGAAAAAATGTCATATCTTATACACATAAAACAATTTCCTTCTCCTCCTCTACCCAAAGAGGGTGATAACTACTTTCCCTCTAACTAGGTCCATGCTATCACCCATCCAAAATGTGAGGCAACCTATACTATTTTTCCCAATGCATACATTCATCCTATAGCTTCTTCAAATCCTCTTCAACATATGTGCTTACATGTTCAATCAGAAGTAACTAGGGTTTGTACTTGTGAGATTCTAAGGGATCAAATCACCAGTATGAGCAAGTTAATTTTAGATATACAAATGTAGAATTAGATATTACATGAAAATATCACAACATTTAAAAATCAAATTATAATACAAAAGTCTCAAAGGTACCCTAGTACCAGTCATGTATATGTACCTTCACCTAGTCAATTGGTTGTAAGCAATGTTACATATAAAAATAAGAAATCACAACAAAGTAACTCTATAGCTAGTGATTCAAAAAACATTCAAAGATTAAATAAGCATTCAAGTGAAGTAATAAGGAAAATGTTTAAATCTAAGTTGATCAAACTACCTCCTCTACATCCAGTGAGAAGATCCAGATATTATTGTGCATATCATAGAATACATGGGCATCACACAAATTCATGTTTGGCATTAAAACACATATACAATAGATAATTTCTAAAGAGGACCCTATACAAGGTAAATAAGTCAAGCAATCCATAATGACATAGGAACACATTCACAAAGGGTCAAATATAGAAACAACACAAAAGTGGTTACCAAATCATAACTCAAAACAACAAAAGGATCAAAAATAAAAAAACAAAGCAGGGAATAGTATCACAGGCACAGGTAAAGCATGAAAAAGATACAAATATACCTCTCCAAAATGAGGCTCAACTTTCAAAGCAGTATGGGTTTGGTAAAAAATATCCACAATAGTTTGATTACCAAGGTTAAGGGTTGGGCAAGCATGCTCAAGGCATCACTACTCACATTCTAGCAGTTGATAATCTTTGTCACCAAGGTTTGGGATTTATTGAACATCCTAAGGCAAATCATTCATAGACATAATTTATCAAAGGAAAAGATCCAAATACAACAAAATTCAACACTAGCATTCCATTGGTTCAAAATTAATATGATAATGATGAGTGGAATAATACATGTTATTATGATTTCCAAGATACTGACAATGAATCCAAATATTTAGAGTCATATTCATAGCCATTCTTTTGTGCTTCACAATCATGTATAATAATTTTGTTCGATACAAGAAACCATGATAGGGAGTCTCCCTTGAGACTCATTGGTTAGTATCAATTCTTCTGAGTCTTTCTTATACATAGCTTATTTTCAAAATTCTTGTACATAATGTCCTCATGATTGATTTTACATAACTCATATAAAAATAAAAAAAATTCAAATATTTCAAAAATACCAAAAACAATACAAAATTCCAGAATACAAAAACATTCAAATAAACTCAAAATACCAAAAATATTTCAATTGTATGCATTATCCATGATTTTCATTTCTACTACCATGTTAGACTTAAATTTGTTGTTTAAATGCTATTGTTTGTCAATTTATCTATACTACCATGCTTCACTTGATCTTCTTTGATTGTGTGTAGTGACATTTAGATCCTTGATTGCTTCACTCTACCCATTAAAGGGGCATACTACTTCGTACATTCAAGACACACATCGATATATCTACCCCCTGGGGGCATATTCTACATGATTACACCTTCCAAGTTATGTCATTCCTACACTACACACTCTAGTTATCATATTGATGTACATTACTTAATAGCTTACATAAATTACTCTATTGACATTCACTAGTATATAACACTTATGTAATTCTTAGCATATACCTAGTCTTGTACTCCATGTCTTACATACTTTCACTTATTTATTTTATTAGTTAGATGCGATTGTATTTCCAACATATTGCATGATTTCTTTTCTTGTTTTTCATATCTAGATGTGATTACATTTCTTATTTCCTGTTCTATCTCATGTATGTGCCTTAAGACATTTACCAATGTCATTTGCTTGTACTCTTCTATATGCTTTGGACCATCGCGCCAACCTTATTTGTTTTCACTTGTATGTGTATGTTATATTTAAATGTGCATTATATGAATACTTTATAGTTTGAGTGACATGTGCCCATGTCCCTTGTTTGATTGGCCCCTTGGCCACCCTTGTATGCTTATTACTTCTTGTCTTGTGTGCTTGTTTGCTTATTTGATTCTCACTGTTTGTAATGCCATAATCCACATCATGCATTATCTTGCTTTCTTGGATGCCATGATGGACATCATGCTCCATCCCTCCTTGACAACTAACAACTAAAAACTAACCATACTTCTAGTTCACTATATTGCACATGTTATTCCATTGTTATATTTATCTAGGCATACCTCTATTGATCTAATAATCTCCATTACAAACCATGCTATATCTTGAGATATCTTGTTAATTATCATTGATATATCATGTGTTTTATAGAATAACATACTTGCAGGGCTCTTTCTTCTAAGGATAGTCATTAAAGGGTCGTCATTCCTACCCTTAGAAGAGGGGACAACAAATAAGGGTTTTTGTCACAAAGATCAGAGCTCCTACCAATAAAAAAATCAACTTTTAGAACACCTAGAACATTATCTAGACTTCAAACCAAGTAGAACAGACCAAGTAGACAATAATAATTACAAAATAGTCTTCAAAATCAACACAGGACAAGAGTGCCAAGATTGGACTATAATGCCAGATAGTAGGGTGTCCAATTTTGATGCTCCTATCCAAATAACAAAAAAACCAAATTTTCCATAAATAGACAAAAAGGTAAGACCAATTACTATTTTATCAGTAATAGTTTAGTTCAAAATTAGTAGTTTTAGTACAATTTTTCTTAGAGAATTCAGATATAGGGGCATTATACATGGCATGATGGCTCTCACTTCTAATTTTAGATATGACAGTTGGTATAACTTCTAGATCAGAATCCATGTTATAGACACCAGTGATTGGGCAAAGTGCATGGCACATTTGATTTTTATTCTTTACAATTTATGGCATTACCCAGACATTCTCAATAGTTGCATGCCTTATTCCATCTGTAGGTGGATGGCATCATTTTGGAGTGGCTTTCATAGAAGCCTAGTTCTTAGTTTCAGAGTGGCTTTCATACAAACCTAACCTAAACCTTTCAGAGTGGCCAAAATTAGCTTACACCACATTATCAGACTATAGAGCATTTATGGGCTTTAGGATCCATCTCATATGATACACATTTCATACCAATATTGGTTCATAGCTTCGCTTCATGGGGAAATGATGGAGCCAAAAGACCAACTAGCCTTTGTATTCTTGAGACACCTACTCAGAGGGATTGGACACATGGTCTAAACATCAATTAGCACATGCATGATCACATAACTTCACTTAGTGGGTGATAATGGAGCCAAAGGGCTAGCCTTTGTATTCTTGAGCCACTCTCAGGGAATTGAGCACTTAGCTTCATTAATGATATTAATTTTGGCTTAGCACATACCCAACATTACTCAACATCACTCAAAACATAATAGGTTTTGTATTCGTTCATGTACCCAGTGAGGTGTATTCATTCCTTTCTCTTCCTCTCTCTCTTACCCAACTTTTATACATTCTTATTTTAGATATAGTATATCTAGTAAGAACTGATCTAATCTTTGTTTTCTCTTATAGATTTACACTTTACAACGTGCTCTCTCTATGCACATCCAACACCACATAACTTCATGGGCTTCACCCTTATAGGTAAGTTCAGGTATGCTTTCTACTTTTCCTTTATCCTAGTATTTCACTTTGCTACATCACTAAAATAAAGGGGGGGAATGTAGTCATATAAAATGTGAAAATTGGTAGCTTGAGTGTGGCTTGTGACACCTAACCTATAGGTCCCTCTTGCATGCTCTCATGACCCTTCTAAACACCTTTGATTATTTCCACTCATCCATAGACTTTAAGACTAGATTCTAGCTCAGCCAATCTATATTTGCTATGATAATTCCATGTCTCTAGGTCCCACACCTATAAGATAATAACACCCAAATGGGACTATAACACTATACCCTATGGTGTCCATTTTTGATGCTCCTATCCAATTGCATTTTGAGCTCCAACGGTTATTTCCTTTCAATTCCTATCATTCTTCTTGTTAGACTAACATGAATACATTTGACACATGACCAATATATCTCTATAAAATCCCATTCAAAGTTCATTTATAAGGGTTTTACAAATATTAGAAAAGAAAGCAAGAATACAACCAAGACCTCTAAGGTAAATCTCCATATTCTCTACATACAACCATCCAATATAGTTACAAGCATATCCAAATCTTCACACCAGTCCCTAGTCACCTCAAACACACCCAATTTAGCATTTTTGCATCTTTATAACACTATTAAACAAATCACATCAAGTGAGAGAACTGCATATGGCTTGATACCTTTTCAAAGTATTGGTATGTAGGCAACATGCCCACACAAGGGGTGTGGATACACATTCAATGAATATTACACACACTAAACCCTTTATTTCTCAAGATTGATTAAATCACAATGAAGTCTAAGGTTTGAAGACTAAACCATCTCTATAAGGAATTCTACAAACCTTTAGCAGTCAAAATTTCATGGGCAGGCTCAAACAGGGACAATGAACAAAACCCAAAAACTTAGGTTTTTGGGACAATAATGACAGAAGAGGAATATAGCACTAGAACCTAGGGTGTCCTATTTTTGTGCTCCTATCCTTTCACAAAATGAAATATAGATCTTGATTTGTGACACTGTCCTAGTCTTGCATAGCAAATTCTAGACCCTATCTTAGCCATTTCATCATGTTTTCAGCTAAGTCTTATTTTCTCCCTATTTATTACTATTTATATAAAGGTTAAAAATAAATTTAAATTATACAAATCAGTAGTTAAATCATTTAAATATTATTTAATGATTTCATATTCTAAACCTTTAACTAAATTATTAATAATACTCCAACATTCCCAAAACTATTAAATCACTAGGCAAAGCTTCAAGGGTGGGTATTTTCAAATCAACATGTTCCTAGAATTGTTTAGGATTCCAAGGGTTTGTGTCTCCTTGAATCTTATAGATATCATACTCATGAGTAAATTTGACACATTGTCATGTTGATGAGGCTATATCTCTCAAGCGGTGTGTCTAAGGTTGATCAGCTAAAATGTTATATGATAATTAGAATTTAAAGATCATGACCTTGATACAAATTGTAATAGAAGGAACAATGATAGGAAGCCAAACACAACTATAGGAGGCATATTTATTAAATCATATACTTAACATGTGCTTTGGGTATATTTAAGGTTACATTCAGAGTACCCAAGTGTTTCAATAAAGTCAAGGGAGGTAACACAAGTGTCATAACCTTCATCAATCAAAGCATGCTTGAAATGGATATCACCAACTTGGATACTAATGAATAATGGAGGATTATATGCATAAATCAATGTTTTTTTAGGAATTATTAAAGATATATAAAATTTTAGTGAGATAGAGGTATTTATAGTTTCGTCATATATAGATATTTTTTCACATTGTTAAAGAATACTATCTTCAGAACTAGACAAAGTGGATTATTTATCCATAGGTGGAGGTAGAGGGATCATTTCAAATAATAATTGCATTAAATGATTATGGTGATGAGGGGATATCCTAATAAGTTCTATAAAAGGAATTTGATATGGGAGATGAGAGAGTTCCGTGATAGGATCCTATTCATCATATTTAGTTAGAAATGTATTAGAAAAGGTACATAATATTGAAGCAAGTCCGTTGAAGGGGGAACATAAGTGTATTTAAATTGATGGTGATATGGATTAGTTGATTGGGATTTAGCCGATGTGATTTGGCCAAGTGTGTTGGGTTAAATTGGGTAATGTTGTTGGTGGTGTAATTGGGTCAATGATTGATTCTTTTGAATATTTGGTTGTTGTAAGTGGTGAAGAAAGTGTAGGAGTAGATTACTTTATGGTTTTCAATATGGGTAATTTAGAGTGAGGAGAAGTTGATGATAAGTGAAGAATATAATTTATATCAATGGAAAGAGAATAAGTATCCAAATGTATCATTTGATTAGACATATGTGTGATAGTAAATGGAGGAGTAAGTTGTGTTGTTAGATTTATTGGAATCATTGTTGTATGTTCAAGTTCTATCAAATGATATGGATAAGTGTCTTGAACAGTATGGAAAGTTAGGAAATTACTATAGTTAGAATGTGGATAAGGATTTATGTAAGATACTACTCTCCTCATATTGTTCATATTGACAAAATTCTCATCATTAATTAGAAACTTAGGATCAAAAGGAGTTTTGACAATGTTGGAAGTGGGAGCTAGAGTAGTACTTGATTGATGATTAGGAAAGGCATCCTTGTAAATAAAAAGATGAATTTTATCTTGATTAAGGGTATCATGCTTAATTTTGGTTTCATAAGCCTCAGCTTCCACTTCATATACTTGTTGGTGCTTATGAATTAAGGTTTCATGATCAAAATTAAGACCAAGGAGATACTCAATAAGAAAGTTTCTAAGTTGTGACAAGTCTTATGATAATACCCCAAATTTCATGATACCAAAAAAACATGTGTGGATCATACCAATGTTTTTTAGGGTAAACAAGGTTAAGATCTTATGGTGAAGGCCTAGGAAGATGCTTTTAAATTTTTGCCATGGAAAGTGGTTTGTGAGAATCTACATTATTCACATGGGAAGATGTAGAACTAGATTGTTGTAAAGGATTATTCAAAAATGGTTGTGAAATAGTAACATCATTGGAACCACTAGGGAGGATAACATGAATAATGTGTATGGAATCATAGGTATCTGTAACACCATCGTTGGTAGCATGTTGATTCTTAGATTTCATAAGCATTTGAGTTTTGGCTAGAGGGTGGTAAGGCTCAAATTGTCTAATGAGAAAATATTAAAATTTAGGTTGGTCTAGTGATTATTCCAAAGTTTTTTGAGAGAGAGAGTCCTATCACAATATTGTAATTTTGGATGAAGAGTGTTAGTGAACAAGTGGAAGAGAGTGTCTTTCGACATGCGATGTTCAACTTTATTGGATAAAACTTTCCATATTTTAATGAACACTTGGGACATTTAAAATTTTAATTATTTACAATTGATAAAGTGAGATAATTTATTTTTAAGAAGATTGTTAGTTTAGAATTCATGTACCAATGTATTAACTAAGTCTTCCAAAGTAGATATAGCATGAGTCTTGAGTTGATTATACCAATCCAAAGCATCACCTGGAAAGGTTTTAGCTAAGATCTTGGTGGAAGTAGAGGTATTGAACTTAATTAAATATTTATACAAGTTTATGAAATATTTTAAATGCAATGCAAGATCAGTGGATCCATTAGAAGTGATAGTAGGAACAATACCACTTATGTCAATATTTACAATTTGAGGAACTAAAGGTTCATTTTTTAATTGTTTGACATCCTTGTTAAGAAGTGGGGGTTGAGGTATAAAGTTACCTTGTGTATCTATAAGGGGGTGGGGGGACATTAGGTTTTTGCACTCTCCATTGAGTGGGTTGATGATGATTTTATAATTACAAAAGTTAATTTTGCATTTGCCTCATTTGATTTACACTATTAATTTGAAAAGTAACCATTTGATTCATGGCTTGTAATAAAATTTGATTAGTATTAATAGTGGCTTGACTAGTAAAAGCAATGTGAGATGCAATAGTGTTAGAATTTACTTGATTATTAATATGGGCATTTTGGGTAGGCATGATAAAGGAGATGCTAGCCATGTTGGTGGTAATGGCAAACATGGTAGATGAAGAAGGCATGGAAGAAGAAAAATGCATGAAATAAGAAGGCATGGAAGAAGAGAAAGGCATGGAATAATTCATAGGGTCACTTGTCCCAAGTATTATAGAAAATATGTGTGGGTGAAGGGGGACACCCAATGTGAGATCCCGTCATGATATTATAGATTATCACGGGATCCTTACCCTAATGTTGAGGGTTTTCATTGATGAAAAGGATCATTTTGGTAGTGTATTCAATATCAATCTCATATTATAAAATAGATATTTTTGGAGGGTAATTAAGAGGATCAATGGGAAAATATGGAGGAGTCCCATAGTTGGTGATCCTATTAGTGACATGGATATTACTAAGATTAAGATTGCCTATCACAATATAGGGTAGGCGAGACCTGGAAACTTTATGATAGTGTAATTTATCATATCATTCTAATTTTGCACTTCAGGTTCACAAAAAATGCACTACATGGGTGAAAGTTGAAGGTATAACTAGGAGTAATTAGGTTAAGAAAAATAAGGCTGATAAAATAAACTATGTCAACCACCCATTGAACTAGGCTGACCAGGGTTGATGTAGTTTAAAATATAGGAAATTAGAAATATACTAGGTCAACCAAGGTCAAATTAGTTACACAAGAAGGTATAAACATCCATATATAACTGTACTAGGTTGACCTACGTCAATCTAGTTACATAAGAATGTAGAAACAATAGTCTGGTACTATACTAAGTTGACCTGGGTCGATCAAGTTATAAATGAAGGTAAGGATAGTAGTCTAAAATCCTACTAGGTTTAAAATGATTGATCTAGTTGAATCTGGGAGTAAAGCCAATAATTTGGAATTCTATTATTGTTGTAAAAGAATAATGAATATATGTGTTTGAAGGTTGGATAAAATTTGAGAAAACTCCTCTATGGTTTAGGGTGATATCTTGACTCTATGATAGATAGATGACAAATTGCAAGATAGATAACTAGATGATGTCAAATGAATCAATGAATGCAGGATGTTTTCCAATGTATTGGTTATAATACACATATATAATAGAATATGATAGTTACAATTGACAATAATTGTTTTCAAGACTATTACAAGTCATTCCATTTTCCTTGACTATGTGATGGTTGTGATCCAACATGTGGCACGATGTAGAGATGATTTGACATAACATAAGTGTAGAGTAGTCCATCTTATGTATCACATGGAAATGAAGTGTTGATGAGATAACACTGAGGTTTTAATAGTCTTGAATATATCTATGGTGACAACAAGGATAAAAATAAGTAATACATAGTTTTGAAAGTAAATTGGATGATGTAGTTTGGAGAATAGAGGTAAACAAGATAGAATATAGAAGACTGAGTCAAGCCTGGTTGATTGTTTTTATTCACACACAATCAACTAAGTTGATGTTGGCCGATCTAGTTTGAACACACAACACATAACTGTATCAATGCTGGCTGATACAATCTGTAATATAAAAAAGAATAGTAAGTAATAATCAAAAATGAAATTTCAACTACTATTGATAAGTAATTATCTAAAAAGAAGATTATGAAGATCTAGTAAAAGGATTTATTTGATAGTGTAGGATCTCAAAGATACTTGTTTATCTGTTAGATAGTGTCAGCCCAATATATTAGAGCACTGACTATGGAGGAAATAACCTTCTCATAACCCACTAAATCTAGTTTTAAGGTTAAGTTGAGAGCAAATTCCTTGGGTGATACACTCCTTTTTGGTGCACCACAAAATAAAATGGATGGCTAGATTCCTAGAGTTTAATACAAAAAAAATCCTAGGCATTTATGAGATATCATGAGACTCATGGAAACTAAAGTCTATGTTTAGCTTTGTACCATGGTGATGAGAATTTTGAAAATTCCCTTATGCCATGATATCTGTAAACAATAGACTATTACCATAAATAGATTATCACATAGCCATTCATGACAATAGCTAAGTAGTTTTAAAACTACTAGCACATAGTATCGGAGTTGTTGCTAGAATCTGGATAACATGAGTGTAATGGAGACATGATCACATGAGATGAAGCAAGTGCACACCACATAGATGCTAAAGCAATTTAAAAATTACACAAGAAAATAAATTGCACAAGACAAAATGGAGAAAACCAAAATCTGATTAACATGAGATGGCCAAAGTGAGGAATACATATAGGAGAGTACGTAACTCCTCCACAAAAGGTGGACAAGGCACCCCAAGAATAGACTGTAACTCCTCCATGAAAGGTGGTGACAAGGTGCTAAAAATAGAGAAGTAACTCCCATCAAGGGAGTTACTTATGACATTCTTATGACACCTATGACACATCTATTACATACACCTCCACATAAGCTAGCCTATCCCACAAATGTAGGAAAACTCCATGTATGCACAAGAAATACAATTTCCCTAATTAATAAATAGGGAAAAATAAAAACCTACACTAATACCCCCCCATAAGCGCAGCTTAGGTGGGCAGTGTGGAAATATAAAATGGGTCCCGACAACTAGGCCTGATGAGGTACCCATGTACAAATGTAATCTCTCATAAGATAGAGAAAAGGAGAAAACTCATAGGAAAAACTCCCCCCCCCCCCAAAAGAGAGACATAAAAGAAAGAAGAGGCTAGAAGGCCCCCCTGAAGATGATGTTGTTGCAGATGTAGACCGTACCCCAAGAAGAGCTCGTAGATGAATGAACTTGCTCTCAGTGAAAGGTTTGGTGAAGATGTTTACAACCTGCTCTGAAGACTGGCAAAATATCAAGTCAATGACCTGACTATGAATAAGCTCCCAAATGAAGTGCATGTGAATCTCTATGTGCTTGGTCCGCTGGTGCTGAACTAGATTCCTGCAAATCTGAATGGTACTCTGGTTGTCACAATAAATGATGGTGAGATGATTGATAAGAATGCCAAACTCAGAAAGAATCCCTTGAAGCCAAATAGCCTCAGTAGCTGCATTAACAACTCTCCTATACTCTACCTCTATGGATGATATAGCAATAACATTCTGCTTCTTGCTAGACCAACTGATATGACTTGAATTTAGAGAGAAACTGTAACCAAAAGTGGACTTGTGAGTCTGTGAATCACCAGCCCAGTCTGAATCTGTATATCTAACCAAGTCAACCTCTATGCCAAATCTGTAATGAATCTTGTATCTATGTGAACCCTCTATGTAATGCAAGATCCTCTTAGCTGCTTTCTAATGCAGCTCATGAGGTTCTTACATGAATCTAGAGACAAGTCCCACTATATATGATATGTTGAGCCTGGTGTGAGTCAAGTAGATGAGACTACCAAAAATTTGTTGATACCGAGTGGCATCAACCAATGGTGAAAAACAATCAGCCTCAAGCTTGACTCCTGATAGAAAGGGAGTCAGAGATGGCTTGCAATCAGCCATGTGAAACTAAGCCAATAAGTCAAGAGCATACTTAGGTTATGCAAGAGAAATACCTGAATTTGATTGTGAGATCTCGATGCTAAAGAAGTAGTGCAACAAACCCAAGTCTGTCATGTCAAATCTATCTTGAAGAGATGCCTTTATCGCTGCAATAGCCGATGAAGAACTCCCGGTGATCAAAAGGTCATCAACATATAGAACCAAAATCAAGAGTGAATCATCCTGCCACAAGAAGTAGACATTGGGATCAAAATGGCACCTACTGAAACCCACTATGAGAAGGAAGGAATCCATCTTGGCATACCAAGCCCGAGGGGCCTGTTTGAGGCCATAGATAGATTTCCTAAGTCTGTTTACTAAGGAAGAATCTTGAACAAATCCTGGCAGCTACTCCATGTAGATCTCCTCCTCTAGGTCTCTGTGAAGAAAGGCACTCTTCACATCCATCTGATGCACATCCCAACCATGTGTTGCGGCAATAGCTAAGGTGAGTCAAATAGAAGTCATCTTTACAACGGATGTACAGGCCTTTGAGTAGTCAATGCCTGCCACCTATGAGAAACCCTTGGTGACCAATCGCACCTTGTACTTATCAACCAACCCATCTGTTGCAAACTTGGTCTGATATATCCACCTACATCGAACCATCTTTCTTCCCTTAAGAAGTCAAGTCAAATCCCAAGTGTGATTTTTGATTAATGAGGAATATTCTTCCTCCATAGCAATATCCCACTCAAGTACCCTAGATGCCTCTCAAAAAGTCTATGGATCTAAAACTGAAGCAAAGAAGGCATGTGGATCTCTCTAAAAATCCCCCCTATTACGTCTGTCATTTGTGGGATCTCCTGCCCAAGTGTCAGCACTCTCAAGTGTCTGTCTGGGCCAAATTGGCCCATAAGTGGGTGAGTCAGGTGCTAACTCCTCATCCTCTGACTGACTAGAGGTGGATGACTTTGCATCACTGTCCTCACTGTCTGAACTCGAAGAAGAAGAAGATTACTCTGGCTCAAGAACCTATTGTGGCTGATCTGAATCTGAGGAGGAATCATTATGAAGAAGTAGATCTGATGAGGGAGAAGAAGTGTCAAGTGTTGAGTCTCTAGGACTCTCCTAAAAATGGACACTTCTCTCGATGAACAACTCATGAGTGACTGGATCTAGAAGGCGATATCCCTTAATACCATCCAAATATCCTACAAAGATGCAAGGCTTGGACTGTCATTTTATAGCTTTTCATTTCTTCTTTGGAATGTGGGCCATGGCTGGGGATTTGAAAACCATGAGGTGCTCAACATCAGGTTTTTTTTTATGCCAAGCTTCAAAGGGTGTTATCCCTTTCAAAGCTTTGTGAGGAACCCTATTTTGAATGTAGCAAGCACAATTGATGGCTTCGGCCTAGTACTATGGTGCTAAGGATTTGGAGTGAATCATACAGCTACCTATCTCTTTCAAGAACCTATTCTTGCATTCTACAACCCCATTCTGTGAAGGACTGTAAGTGACTGTGTGCTGCAAATCAATCCCTTCTGTGGTACAAATCTGCTCAAACTTGATGCTGACATACTCCCCTCCATTATCAGTTTGAAGAACCTTGATGGATTTCTCACTCTATTTCTCAAAAAGAGTCTTGAAGTCTAGAAAATTTTCAAACACTTCAGATTTTTGTTTGA